>CM021698.1:150879103-151022832 GCA_011074415.1 Stictonetta naevosa
GACCTTAATGATAAAACCTGAGTATGAATTTTAAAACTTGGTGTCTGGAGTGAAGTCATCTTTTTTCTTTGGAATACTCACTGGTTTTTTGTGTTTTTGTTTTTTTGTTTTGTGGAAAAGCTCCAAGTATTTCTAAAACATCGATGTATTAATTTTCCAGCAATCAAGCCACACTGAAAATAGCAATGAAAATTGACATTTGACAACAGTATCAACATAACATTATTTAGTGCTGACATTAAACAAGTAATATCGTTTGCTGCCACTGCACAGCCTTATATTGTACGTATCAAGAACTTTTCAGGTTCCCTACGCAGTCAAAATGCTGATCAAATCAAACATCCTGATTTAATGTTTGCTTTAATTTCAGTACCTATAAGCTCCACGTTTGGATATTAGAACTGAGCTTCAAAGTACTACACGGTGTCAAATGAGAGGAGGACAGAGGCCACGAGAGCCCAGTATCATAAAAATGAAGGATCAGCTAGCAAGGGTCTAAAATTGAGCTCATCTGCGCCCAAGTTAAAGATAAAACCCAGAGGCTGAGAGATGAATGTTAGCCCACACAGACACGTTTGGACTTAGCACTTGCAAGATTAAATAAAAAGATAATGAAATAACTTTTTTTTGGCCCTGCACAGACTAAGTCAGCCTCTACTCTCCGACTACCACTATTATGCTACATTAATATGCAATGCAATACTTTCTCACCATTTTGAAGACTGCAGGAGTCTGCTGGTAAATTTTTCATTTTCTAGAAGGCAACACTGAGAAAGGGATGGAGAGGAACGCGCCCTAGACCGCACAATAAGACAGAAGCATCTATTAAAGTAACTGCTTCATCCTCAGGATGTTACAGCATGTTAATGCTTTCCAATGAAAATTCAAAGTCTCAGCCCAAATGAAACACAAAAATACGGTGCACAGCCCTCGCTGCTAGACAAAAAGCACAAATAATATTCTACTTTGGTATGGCAGAAGCTGCTGAAAATCCATAGTGGCCAGCAATGCCTTTCCAGTTAAACATCGCATTTCTGTAGCCTTGCTCTGGCGACAACAGCAAGAATCTGCAGTACAGTGAGCAATTAGCACCTCTGCTATAGTCGCGCACTGATAAAACCTGGCCCGGCACAGCTCTTTGGGGTTGTAAAAGAAATTCCTGCAGTTGGACAGGTCTGTCTGCTCCTGCAGCCAAACATTTGGGATCCTGACTGTCAAACTCTATACCTCACGCTGGGGAAAGCCAGGGCTATCTAGCAGCTCCTGTAAGGATCTCCATTTATTTTATGACTAATTTCCGTGTTCCCCATTAAGAAGGAACACCATGCTTTTAGTTGTAACTTTGATTCCTGATCTTAAAATGCTCTCAGAGCTTGGGTGTAAGAGGAGTCCTGTAAAGAACCAGAGTAAAACTTATCCTGTATCAGAGGAATTATCAGGGAGGAAGATCTTGCACTTGGTCTAAGCACCTTTTTTTCTTTCATCGGCGTTCACATAGAGAAAACAGTCATACACTGAAGACAAGCATGTCTAAATATTTCAGGTAATCTGACATATAAAGTACTACCAGTGTTTCTTCAGTAGGCTTCAAATAAAGAAGGCAGCCTGAAGCCAGAGACATGTTAATTAAGGTACTTAATGAAGACTGAAGAAGGGAAAATGCTACCACATGCCTCCTACTGCCACAGAGTAGACCACTGCTCTGCCACTAGGAAGGAGGAAATAAAATCTCAGTATTGCCCCGTGGATGAAGATAAGACTCTGTCTGAGGGTGGGAGAAAGGATGAGTCGTATTTTGGGGAAACGTGGAGAAGGCAGGCAAAATCCATCCTGAATCAAGAAAATGAGATACCACCTTAAAACCTAAGAGAAATAGGAAAAACCTTTGAAAAGCTCTCTGACCTTTGGCTGGGAAGGGGAGAGCCCTGGGACATACTGTAGCAGTGGATAAATATAAATACCTATATTTATTAAGATGAGAAATTCAAGTCCAACTCATTAAACTGATTTGCTTCAGGCCATTCAGAAGTTTCACAACATTTGGAAGTCCATTCAGAGACCTCTGCCAAAAGCCAGCCTCTGCATGGAAAACTGCTCCTTTGGGTCTCAGACTTGGACCCCAAATGGAAGATCAATGTAGAACAAGGAGGTTTTCTGCTCCTCACCCAGCTCCCCACATACCCACCAGGATAACACTTCATGTTAAACAACCGATGTCTATGATGTCTTGGTTTATGGCTTTTATAGCTACTCTGCACACTGATCATCTCACTTTCTTTTCTTTAGGAAAGAAAAATGCAAGGAGTTTAAAATGATGCTACCGCTGCATCACTTTCAGTTAGATTAAGATTTTATCCAGGGTGTATTTCCCAAATATTATAGTCAGAAGAACCTTCAGCTGGAATATGGGAGGTCACACATGGTCTTCTTAATAACTACGGAATAAAACACATCAAAATACCAAACCGAGTACAGAAAAAGTTCTTTTTTTACCAGATCCATTGTCACGTTCCAGCGATATAAATACAGAGGGGAAGGACATTTTCTCCAAAAGAAGCAAAGAATAAGGGATTCTTTTCTTTTGCGTAGAACTCAAAATCACAAATCAGTGGCTCATTTTTGAACTGTGCAGTCATGACATCCTTTCCTTTCCTGATATTTTCAGAATACATTAGCTCAGCAGTATCTGTAGTTTACAGTAGCAATTAGCATCCTGGGGAGTCAGCCGCAAATAACAAATTCATAAACAAAATAGAATTAATCAAGTGTAAAATTAAAAATAAGGTGGAGCTTGCATAATCTTAGAATGTCAGAACAGCTAAGAGAAGCCCTTGCTCCAGGCAAGGATTAGTCTGTCAAAATAATGGTCAAATATTTAAGCACACTTTTTTTTCCTTAATGGTTTAAAAAAATAATGAAATTTAATTATATGATTAAATAATAGCAATATTATGGCCTGTCTAGCAATTATATTGGAACCATAATCACCTCACTGAACTTCAAGACGTCCTTGCAAGGTCTCCATTTCAGTAAGAGAAGGTACAGGAGAGACACATTTAGCCAGAAATGTGCAGGCAGACAAAATAGTGGACAACAGCATATGTTTTCTGTGAACAAAATCCCAAAGATGTGATAGGAAGGTCTTCTGACATTACACTATGTTATATTTGTTGGTTGTTTTTTTGAGAAGCATCCCCATACTTTACGTAACTACGTACTTTAATGAGCATATATATATGTATGGAGAAAACCATTCAGAAGAAGTCTACTGGGTCCAGTAAGTCTACTGGGAGACTTGCTGTGGTAAGTCTAATTTACCCAGGAAGTGCTGAAATATTGACAAAAAGAGAACCTTAAATTAAAAAATACAAATGAAACCAAAACACACCAAAGACAGATCAGGCAGAATCATCAAAGCTCGTCAGAAAGGCAGGTAACATTGTCTGTGCTGGAAACAACTGTACTCAAGCATCCCTTGCAAACTTATAGGAAAACTCACAAGTGCCAAGTTACTCATGGCCTTAATCAGTTATTGAAGTCCTATGATTTGCTTTGCATTTCTATTTAAAACAGTTTTCCTTTAAAAAGTGCTACTGAAAGGAAGCAGAGTTCTGAACCTTATTTTCCATACATCTGTGAGAAAAACCCTTTGTACCTCTGGCTGGTCAAGAACCATGGTATTAGTGAATGGCAAAGCCCTGTTGGATTACCAGTCTCGTACCTGAAAGCACTCATAACAATTCCACAATAGCAGATTTAATAGATACAGCCTTAAAAAAGAAAAATCAAAGCAGAGTTTGTAGATTTTTTTTCCCCCATTGAACACTAAAACACTCACTAATTAGAGTCGTAACACTCCTCCTGGCTAGGTAACAACTATCACTGCCATTTTACAGGTGGCAATTCCCAACTGCTAATTGGGAAGATTCTCTCACTTATTAGAAGTGAAAGGATCTCTATCAGGTCACACCACGACTCAAAAGGACACACGCCACTGGAAAGTGAAGTGCCTCGATCCACTGGGTGGCAAGAAACGGTGCAATTAGTTATGCATTTACTCTAATCAAAGACAGAATTTTCTAACAGACTGCCCTGCTATGGCTCGATGTGCCGCTATCTTCCCTCTTTGTACCATAGCAAAATTGCAGAGAAAATAAACAATTTTTCACAAAGCCAGCCCTAAACACAACAGTGCAGAAGCTATTTTTTTGCAGCTAATGCTCAATGCTTCGCGCCGCCTCTTTGAAGGCATTTAAATAAGATATTTAATAAAGATATTTATTTAAATAAGAATTTAAGGCAAAGGGTACGTACTCCATCAGCTGCAAGCTGGGAAGTGGATCCGTGTACGAAATGAAGAGAGCTCATGCCTTAACATACAGCGATGCAGATGAGTCATTTTAAAGTCCAATCTATGGTAACAACAACCTGATGGCCGAGTCCTGAAAATTGACGAGATATTTCCAAAGGGCTTTCATAAATTTTCATAAGGGGCCTTTCTGCCGCTTAAACTAATACATACCAAGGGATCAATATTACAGGAGTTTCTATATTTGACGAGGCAGATATAAAAACTTGCTTCTGGATTTCTCTTCAACCTGTTTATATTCTCTTGGTTGTCACTGTCCTTCAGCAACGCAGAGCAATTAAATGAAGAAGCTCTAATTTATCTACATATTTGACATATTTCATTATTTGTCTAATTTTATGCAAAGTAGGTGTCTTCATAGGTGTTTTTGTAGAATATACTTATAAGCTAAAACAGAACTGATGGAGAGCTATAAATCCACGTCAGTCACGAAGAGGTATTTTAATTTCCCAGAGATTTGGACTGACCAGGCCTGGCTTGCCAGGAAAACTCAGTGCTGAGCAGGTGCTCTATTTCTTGGCTACAAAAATACCTCATCTTTCTTCTCCTCACATTTCTTTTAGCCTTCGTTCTCAATCTGCAAAACCTTCAGAAAGCAAAATTGTGCTGATGGTCAAATTGGAAGCCGCGAACATTCAGGAATATGCTGTCACTGGATACAGCATAAAATCTCGTGTTAAAACGACAACCTTTCGCCACAGATCGCTCCACTCGGCGTGTGGTTTGCACGCCGTTCAGGACAGGACCCAAAAAGCCAGCTGGAGCATCTCAGCGGCGGCAGGGAGCTCACCAGTGAGAGGCACAGATTCGACCTTTCAGTTCGAGTGCCCCTGCTTCAGTCTGTCATCTTCTGGCCAAGACTCCAATACTCTGATAAACAAGGAGACAGATTATAAGCTAATTTGATATATCGTAGTGATGGGAATGGCATACGTGGCAACACATTTGTTCTCCTTTGCCTATGTTTCCTAATTTTTCTACCTTCCCCCTATCGTATGTTTTTTTTTCTATTTATTCTCCTCCGTATGTTTCTATATAATAGAGAAAGTACAAAGAAAATAAGAAGCACTAAAGAGAAAAGACATCTCTCTCTAATTCTAAATTTTTTTGTGCGATGCTTTCATTCTGGTAAGCATTTGGGGAAACAGATTTTATGAACAGGTTCCATTAAAAATAATGGGACAAGTTTCAAAAGTAATACAAGCTGCTGTACTTCAGAAGTGCAAAGGCTTCAGTTACAGGCTTCAGGCGTTTTTTCTTTGCTCTGCAATAACTAAAACCACTGATCTAAAGAATAAAACCCACAGCCTTCCAGCTTGCTTCCTTGTATAATATAGTGGCCTTTGCCTACTTCCAAAGTGATGAGTGCCTACACCGTAAATCTCTGCCCTGGCACACTGATGACAGTGTCACAGGGAACAAATATACCATACTGCTTCCTAAGCACTCTCAGTTCTTTTGTTTCTTACACTGCTGGTTCATTACCTCTGTACCGTGTTCACTGCAGTCTTCAGAGTAGGTAAAACTACCTAGGAGAAGTTAACCAACGTCAAAAAGCACTTTTCATTTGGTATATGGAACACAACACGGGGCATGCCAACTCTGAGCACACCCCAGCTCAGTTAGTCATTTCAGTGGTAGGAAACAATAGATTGCCAGTCACAGATTTTAGGTCATTGGCAGTGTTTTAGCTTGGTTCTCATTAGGGAAAATATTTTGGACCTCATGAATGCCTCTTGAAGGAGTAGGTAGGCATCTGTGAGCATGGGGGTTCCTCAAGCCAGTGGAAAAGGCACCCCAGAGGTGATCACACATCTGGGAGCTCCTGGGGATGCTGCACGCTCCTCAGTGTACCACTTACAAAAACTGTACAATAGCAACCCCAAATTATTATGATGTCATAGGTTTTCTTTTAAACAGGATGTCTGTAGAAGTTCTCTCCAATACATGATCCAGGAGTACAAATGTACCGAGAATTTTTAGCTAATAGCATGGAAGATGCCATTCTAATCCCAATTTGATTTCATGGGGGATTAAATACCTCTGCTTTACAAACATACATCTCCAATGCTCTTTTTTCCCCCTAGTGCTTCAAAGAACTTTGTGAAATTTCATGAATGAAATTAGAAAGTGCTGATTTGCTTTAATTGTTGAACTTTTTCAAGAACCCCCAACACATTCTGATTGTATCGAATGAGACCAGTAGAAGCATCTCAGCAACAGGCATCACGGCTGTCTCTCTCTTAGGAGGCACAGAGAAGTTTTTGACGATATACTAAATATGAAGTAGATACTGCTTCTGAAAAGCAAAGGCTATGCAAAGTCTGCTCAGTATATTTCAGGAAGGTAATCATTAAAAATTAAAAGTAAGCTTCAATTGCTTGGGCTGTAGACTCTGTTTCAAAAGTTTTTAAATGCACGGGACTGATTTCCATAAAATTTCAACATTTTTGCTTAAGGATGTTCCTGCATGATTGCCAAGTCTTTCTTTAAACTATTCTCTCCTCCTTTCTCTTCCACCCTTGTATTTGTCATTACTGCACTTATTTATTTTTAAAGGGTGCTTTCCTTCGCAAGAGCTAAATAGGAAAAAATCTGAAAGGTTGAACCACGGCAGGTAATATAAATTTGGCAAACAATTTCCTTCCCTGTCCATATCTGCCAAAACTCAAAATACATCCCCTCTTTAAGACTTCACGTGCTACTGCTGATTTAGAAGAAGTGAAGTAATAATTTGTTCACTTGCATTTTAACAAACATGAGGAATGGGACACTGGCGTGAGTGCCTCCTTTTAGTAGCAATCACCAGTCATCTCGCCTGGCCAAACGTGCTTTTTCCTCCTTATGTGGAAACAAAGAGAAATCTCCTTGCTGGCCCCTTTTCTGCAGAGCAAAGCACTACAAATTCAGATGAATCCTGTAACTTCCAAGCATTTTGTCAATTCTGCGCACCCTGCCAGTGATCAAACCCAAATGGTTTCCTATTAGAAATCTCAGCTGCTGCTGCTCTAAGTACCTACCCCAGTTCTGTGCTGCAATGATGCGGTGCATTTATTATGACACCTAACAAAACAAAATCCTAAAACAAGCCCCTCTCTGTGTTCCCCTAAGGTGACACTTTAATGCAGGTAAAACAGGCTGACTAATCTCAGCTCAGTAGTTCAAATTGAAAAGCTTTCCTTGCCTGACTTTGCAAAGATTTCAACAAGATTAGAAAGCATTTCGGTTAAAAAAAAAAGCTTGAGTTTGGACAACAAAGGAGAAAAACACACAAGCATTAGCCACGGGGAAGCTTGTCCCACTTGTTGTTCCCTAATGCACTGCTAGGCATCATGAGAGAAAATTATACAGATTAATAATTTCCCAATGGTAAGTGTTTTCACAGAAGCGATTTTGTATCATGAATCATTTTCTTTTAGAGCATTTGCACTCTGCAGCACTTCAGGGATGTCTGAGACAGAGCAGGGATGGGTCCGGAGAGCAGGAGAGCTGGATGTGCCTGTGCTGCGACAGGACTAACAGGTTGCCTTCTAATTATTATGTTGTGGGCTACAGGACTATCAGTGACATTATTTTATACCAAGTCACAGCTAAACTACTGGAAGTTTTACCCCAAAGCCTTTTTCTTTCAAATGCAGTCACATTTTAGATAATACATGGTTAAAAATGTATATGCTTTCTCTTTTGCCATCAGCAAATTTTCTTTAGGGGAACTGCAAACGCTGCAACAAGAAGCAGCTACCATAACACCATGAGTAAGTTGTTCAGACCTGAATTACACCTTAAAGACTCTGAAAGTATTCAAGCTCTTGGTGTTGGATATAAACTGAGCTGCAAGATTCATTTGCTTTTGCTTAATAAGAACATTTCTGTCTGCCTTTCTGTTCAAGAGCAGATGAACAACTTTCACTCAAAGTTCAGAAAACATATATTAGTCTTCAGGCAGAAATAAGGAAGGGAAAAAATCCCTCCCCTTGGAGGAAAAAATCAGAAAGGTTTAATACCGCAGTCAAGGAATTCGGATGGAAACATTCATGCAAGCTTAAATGCGAAGATTTTTGTAGTGCTTTTTGTAATCAGTGTGGATGTATTTAGGTAAAATCTAATTTTCCAGGGAAATCATAACTGCCTCATTTTCATAAGAAGCCTGAGGGAAGCTACATGTACTAGAGATAACAGAGATTACATCAGGCAGAGAAGGCAGTATCACCGGATATAAATAACACGAGGAAGTACAGATGCAATTCCATCAAATACCACCTCCCCAGACTACAGAAAGACTCACCTCATGCTCGAGATACGCTGAGCATCTCTCTGGTACGTACAGAAGGCTCTCAGGATTCAAAACTGTCCTGACTGACATGCTTTAAGACATGGTTCTCACCTGGAAGGCAGCGATGTTCTTTCTCTGGCCAGGCTTGAACAGTCCCATAAACCACTTTGCAAAATAGGACATCGTGCTATTTGAGGATGTTAAGTGCTTTACAGCACAACTTGGTAACTACACTTTATAGCTTGGTCCATCTCCGGAGCTAGCTACGAGGCTGAATGCTTTAGTGCTTGGCTAGGAAGAACAGGAGTACCCGCAGCATTCCTAATGTGGTTTTATTTCTCTCAAGGGAGGACCAAAAAAAACATTCACGTTAACTGAAAGGCCATTGCCAAATGCTGTTCAGTCCAAAGTTTACACAAATTACAAGAGAAATCTAAATATTTGCATGTTTTATGAATTCTAAAATGAACAGTCATCAACTGAGTGCAAATATGGATATTTTTGCATCATTAACAGGGACATTCTCCATTATTTCAAATACAATATTGAAAATTTCCTCACTCTTTCCTTTCATGGGTATTTGCTGATGGCAAAAGGGAAAGCATATACATTTTTAACCATGAATCTGCATTTAATCCCATGTGCCACTGAATATTTCTTTAACGCAAGCCAGGCTTGCTTTTACCTCCATAACATTTTTGAGGCCATACCTTTTATTATTTCTTTTTGGAGGAACATGCAAGCTGGATCAACACTTTTTGTCTTTTTTTGTTTTTTATGGTTCTGTCTAGGCGAGTGTTAATAAAAATCATCTTCAGTTATGACTCAAATAGAATTTTTTCTTCTTGAAAAATTAGTTTCTCACACGAAGTCTCCCCAGCCTTACTGTCTGATACTTCTGGCTTTTCCTACCTTTCTGCCTCCCCAAGCAGATGTTCAACAGGCTTGGTGAAAACACGAATGGAATAATGTCACCTCCTGGTCCCTCAGGAGGGCGTTTCTGTTGAGATGATCCAGGCAGACTCCCCAAGGAGACCGAAATGAGCCTGCAGGTCTGGGTGCACACCACCTGCCCTCTACCCAGCCTTCTCAGGCGACCTGTGGAGGCGCCCGGCCTCCACCGCTGCCAACACAAGGCTTTGCTCATTCCCAAGGATAAGGTCTTTCCTCAATTCTGAGAAACACCAGCCTATACATGACAATACAACTCATCACACTCTCAGCTCACCTCCGTGGTGCTGTGCCACTGATGGGTTCCCACCAGGCACAGGACAATTCCTCTGGGCTTGACCTCGCCGGTTCTCCAGAGGTTAAGGAGCAGAAACATAACTTAAATCAAATTCCCTGAACTGATGGATGTGTCCTGCCTCAGGGCAGAAATTATCAGCAGAAAGTGTGCGGGTGTGTGGGAGGGCAGCACAAGTAGTCATTTGTGCCTTTCTTTCTCTTTCTCTCTCAAATCCTTTTAGTGGGCTTTGCCCTCCCCTTAACCTCCCACTCACCATTTAAGTTAGTCTGGTATGAGGGCTGTATAGTACACTTGAAAGTTAAAAGCTGATCATTAAAGTAATTAAAATAAATCCAAGCGTACAGTGGCCTCTGCCTTTTCTGCAGCCATTCAATAACTGTTGAATTTCAAAAGAAAATTTAAAATTCCAAATGCAAATTTTACACAGATGAAGCCAGCCGATGTTGATACCAATTATCTGACTGGTATTTTAGATGGAGTAAAATCAAAAGGCAACTTCATCTAAATATTTTAAACTCATTTCTCCAAAGCATGAGTAAAGCCAATAGCTCAGAGAGATTTTATAAAAGATTCCCTTCCCCACCAAAGCGATAGATTTTATGGAAATGAATAAAGACGTGGCAGAGATGTACATTTTCATCTTTTGGGGGACAGGTGAGGCTGTGGGAGGGTTACAAAGACTTTTTGTCTCTTGGCGAGCATTTCCTGAAATGCCAGCTCTCAGGGGTCCATTCATCTTTGCCCAAAGTACCTGGGACAGCTTGGTCCAGGAGAAGGAACGGTGGGTGGCAAGGACCATGAGTCTGAGCTGGTAAGACGGATTTTTTTGTTGTTCCTGTTTTATTAGGCAGCCATCTACTGTCAAGCAGATCTGCTAATGAGAAGACAGAACAAACCAGAGGGGACAACAACCAAATTTTTTGCAAGTTTATTGCCTACATATTACTTTTGAGTTTTGTGCTAACAGACACTACAATAATGGGGTGTGTTTATGTATGGAGGGGAGACCGTGCTCAGTTCAGCTCTACAATAAACCGAGAGACATTGAAGTGATAAATCAGGAAGGCTTGGTAGAAACAAAAATTAAAAGGAAGCCTCACTAAATCTTAAAAACGGGATGGCTACATAAACAACTTGATGTATAGTTTCTATTGTTGTTTACAGATAATAGAGGTATCTATTTTCTCTAGCTATGAAGTGCTTTCTGTATTAAAGTACTACTGCCATCATAAAACACTTGTGAAAATTAACAGCCGGCTTCTCTTCAGCGCTGAATATTAATTTCTATATGAACATTTCTTGCCACACAGCCTTCAAAACATCCTCTCCCCCACGGTATTTCATTTCATGCAGAAAGCAATTTTGATGAACCCACCCCAAGCAGTGAATGAAGAGCATTCACCACCGCACTTCGCACGCGCTGCATCTGACTGACTGAACTCCAGGAAAGCACTCACTGCTGCCGCTTGCTAGACTCCAAATGAAACATTTATTCCATTTTTTTATTTATAAACATATAGGGGGAGAATCAGAAATACAGCAAGTATTACATGCGGGGGGGCATAACAGCAAACAGATATTTGAGAGGAGAGGAGAGAAAAGCCTTGAAAGCAGCAACACCAGAGAGCCCCCAGAGAAGCAACAGATGGTAACTGAGACATGGGCTTACAGCTGGCCAAGACAGCAAGGTCAGGTGGTTGCTTGCAGGATAAATATATATATATTAGCCTACTCCAGACACGCGTTAGTTATTCCTGTACAGCGCAGTGCAGTTCACATCAAACCCAGCCCGTACACTTCAATCCAGCTCAGCGCTGGAAAGGTTCGATGAGATTTCTGAGCGCAGGCAACATTAATCATTCAAAAGCTGGAGTGCCTAAATTAGTATGAAAGATACTGCAGTGAGCGCAGCTTGGCCAAATAATAACTAAATGACTACTGGAAAAAAAAAAAAAAAAGAAAAAGAGACAAAACAGACTGCCTTGTCTGGGGGGGCCTCCAGGAACCAGCAAAAGTGCCTCTAGCTCCTGGCTCCCCTCTTCTGCTGCACATTTCTGTGCTGGCAATGGGGTGAACTAAAAGCTCCACTAATTATTTTCTCCTTCTAGGCCCTAGCCCTGGAAACATTTATAAACCACACCAGCTCTCTGCTTATACACATCCTAGTTAAGGTTTCTGCAAAAAAATGCTTCCAGGATCCTGACTCTGATCTCTTCATCTCTGCTGAAAAAATGTAAGGGATTTATAAAGCTGCTCATAAAACACAAACTAGGAGCATATACCTTATTTCCCTAGCAAAAGCAACTGAAATGATGTTTTATGCCTTAAAATAATTTAGTTGTTGGTTTCCTTTCACTTGAGTCAAATATTCAAACCTCTGTTATATTATTCTCATTTCCTTTCCACTTTGAACTGACATCAGATAGCCCAGAAAAGAGGAAAAAAAAAGCACTTCTTGCACAAAATTATATTGGTCCAAATCTTTAAGAAAGAAAAAGGAAAAAGATACCTGCTTTCTAGTGCTTCTGCCTATAAAACCTCTCTCTTGTTCTTGATATTATGCTCATAAATGATTTAAATATATGAACGGTGATAATAGCAAAATAATTTCCTTATTAGGCTTGAACTCCACTTTCTAAATATGTTACGACCATGATGAGCCTCTATTTATCTTGCCTGTGGTAGTACTTTACAATGATTACATAAAGAGGTCTATTTTGGGAAGGTTATATCTTTGATCTCTTTTTATATACATAGAAATCATTTGCAACTGACAGATCTATTACACTTGCACATGATATTCTTCATCTGCAAATAAAATACTCTATATAAACAACTTAAAGAATCATTTTGTTTCCTTTAGAAAAGTGCATTCCTGCTTCCCTCAGCACATATAAATTGAATCCATACTGTGAGAATCAAGGAGGGTATCGATTCCTTAGGCAAGCATGGAGAATTCATCACACAGTAACTCTGTTACTGGGATTTTTATT
Source organism: Stictonetta naevosa (assembly GCA_011074415.1). NCBI lineage: Eukaryota > Metazoa > Chordata > Aves > Anseriformes > Anatidae > Stictonetta > Stictonetta naevosa. Next base: position 150,891,988 of record CM021698.1, read on the forward strand.
TTTTTTAATCAACCACCACATAAACGCATCTATTTATAAATCCTGCCCGCAAACAACGAGGCGTTTCTAAGGCAGGTACTTGGTGTGAAGTTTCCAGAAAGCAGAGACAGTGAAGAAGATGAAGGAGGCTATTTTGGCTGCCCCGATGGAGCGAGCATACGGCCAAGTGCTTTGAAGCATGGTAGTGCTGAACCTGCCTGGCTTCCTCCCGCCGTGCTCTCAGCCCCTCTCTGCAGCCTTCCCTTACAGTCACTTTATTTTCTTGGTATTGTCAGTCCTGCAAAAGCTCAGGCAACACCTTGAGAGCGTAAATTTTCACGTGCTCTTTCTTTCTTGTCTTCGGTAAATGCCTTAAATACCTTGTGTTCCTCCAGCTTCGTTATATGCTTCACCTGATCATACTCACAGAAGCAGTTACTAGACCACTGAGAAGACTGACGGGGATACAGCTAGGACCATCTCCTCCATCAAAAATAACCAATATATCTCCAAAAAAGACAAAGGACAAGAGCACTGGGGATAGGAGAGTTTCATGGAGCTGCCAGGACCAATTTACCGAAGAAGCAGCAGCATCTCAGTGCCTCATCAACAAACTTCCATCACTCTTCATGTGCCCAACAGGAAAAATAAGCAGAGGAAGAACAAGGGGGTGGAGGAAAAAGTATTTCAAAGGAAGAAAAATAAATGTATTTTTATAAGGGAATTACCCACAGCATCAACCAGCTAACATTAGCTGAGAATGCTAATTTCTGTTTCATGATTGCCAAAGATAAACTCTATTGAGGCTCTTGAAACTTCGTAAGAGAGCCTGTGTTTTCCTTTGCCAATGGATTGCCATGAGCTTTGGCTCATGCCTATCAGTTTCTCAGTTTCACATAGAAGTTGTTGAAGTGCTATACTGTTTTCTTTTTATTCATAACATACAAAAGACATCCCCCAGTGTAAGTCAGATTTCACTGCTATGTAAAATGTGGAGAATTACCATGTTAGGATAGTAAAGACATCAGCCCCAGTTTAATCCCAATTATCAGCAAGCTGTTTGCTGTGATCTGAAGGACCATACTGGTGAGAAAGAATGAATGCTGTGAAGGACTTACTCATCTACAAATAAATACGTATCTGCCATCATGAGCATGTGATTTTGGCCGATATGGGCTCTAAACTCAGGAGAAGGCAAAAATATAGTTCTGCTCCCCACTGGGGTACACCCTCTCTGCTGGCATGTGACTGAATCTACTCTACTGGCAGACTAGATTTAATCATGTTCTTCATCCCAAGAATGTTATAAAGCTGCATTAACATCCTCAGGCAAAAGTCTCCACACAAATGAAAAGGAATATTGTTTCTATTTCAGAGACGCGATAAAACCCCGTAGCCAGCCACCTACGTAAGTATTTCCACTCATCCTGGTTGCTAAATAGCCAACTTTCAAATCACCTCTAAGTTTAGAATAAAGTAGTATGGAAAGCTACACACTTGAGCAAATTCAGGACTGCAATTACCTCCGTTAAAGCACAGTCCTGATTTATCACCCCATTCTTACTAGAAGTCTTTGTCACCTTTCCAGAACAAGCACACATGAGCGCACAGAAGGTTCAAGGAGTACAGCAAAAAATATGGATCGTAAGGGTTTTGGAGGAGACATACACCTTTCATACACCAAGCCCCCAACACCTCACTAAAAGAAGATCCATGACCAGAAGCATGGAAGCAAAGCACTCGAAAGAAGCGAAAAAATCACTTCAAGCACACACAAGGAGTGGAATGAGCAGACCCAAACTGCCCTCCTCAAATCCTTTATGCTCATCCTCCTGTTTTGGATCTCTTTGTTCAACTACCAGAAATACAGATCGCTGAGCTCATTCATGGAAATTTTAGACAAAACGCCATGTCATTGTTGATGTGGAAACTGAAACACCAACATACTGATGGCACCTAGATATGAAGAGGAGTAAACTCAGAATAGGCCAGACGGGTGCGTATCCACACCGCACATCACCACCACTTTCTGGTCAGGTTTCTGATTCACAGACTGGCTGAGGTGGGAAGGAATTTCTGGATCCATGTGGTCCAGCCCCTGCTCAAGCAGAGCCACCTCCAGCAGGGTGCCAAGGCCCAAGACCTTCATCTAGACCAACAAAAGCTTTTCTGCAAAAAGAGGACATTGCACTGGGCAGAGCTTCACCAAAAATATTTCCAGATCCTTTAATAGTGGCAGCACAACCTGGACATAAAACCACTGAAGCTCCAAGTACGCACATATAATTCAGAGAAAACATACAGGAACTACATTGGTACTTACATAAAAGCATGAATATATATCCTAATACATGTATTTTCTATATATTCTACATATTCTGATGTGTCTGAAGTTCCTGTAAGTTCATTTTTGGAGCTACAGTCTTTGATGCTCCACTGTAGACTACATGCTTGGCAAATACATGTGTATAGATAGGGGCATGGCACTGCCAGGATGCTGAGAGATGTGCTTTGCAGGAAAGGGAGGTGGTGAAAGCTGGGGAAGGCAATCCAAAAAAATAAAAAAAAAATTAAAAAAAAAGAGAGAGAGAGAGAACTGATGTGCAGCAGCTACGTCTGCATCCAGTCTTCTGCCTTCTCCATCCAAGAGCCCCAGACCCACTGGCATGACCTTGGACCTGCCTGGGTGATCCCCGGACTGTGTGTTGCACTGAGCAGTGCGTCCAGACCCCATCCGGACTTGCCACCCCACTGCTCAGCATCCCAATGTGCCTCGCTGTCACCCATCCCCAGGCAGAGGAGCCATGGGCTGCTGCTGCCCCCTGACCTCTGGAGCATCTCTGCTCTCGCTCCTCATCAAGAGGCCCTTGAAATGCTCACAAGCCTTCCTGGAAAGCTGCTACCAAAAACAAAACAAAGCCAAGGAATGCATATCATCGGGCTTGGGATGTGACACAACAGCTGGAGCCTGGTTATGTGATTAAGGGCTGACAGACATAGTCTTTTCCTTCAAAGTGATCTCATTTAATGAGACTACAGACCTCGGGACGTAACATTAAACACTGCCCATGCTTGGAACAAGCATTTATTTGCTTGAATTGTTATTCTTAAGAGCAGCACAATTGCTAAGATAAAAAAGAAAAGGTGCATATTCCTGGTGGTCCTCTGGTGTGTGCGAGGGGTACACACATGTCCCATGCGCACCGTGCCCCAAATCAGAGACGCTTGCAGCCACAAAACTCCAAGATGGCATAACTAATTGTAACAGACTATCATTTTGCTGTTTGAATTCTTCGGACATATGTAGAAGTAAAGCACTGATCTACCAAGCCTTTTTTTTTTTTGTGGGGTGAGGGTAATGGCACTGCTATCTACCCAGGCCAAACTAGCTTTCCAGGAAAGAAAGCAATGTGCAATGGGGACATCTTTCCTCTAAGAACACAACAGACCAAAACACAAAGCCAGAAGCTTTTTAAGGACCACCACCAACATATGATCAACCTGTCGGCGTACAAGATTAATTCACAGAGCACGAGAGCTTTTTCTTTAACATGAGGTACCTGGCGACAAGGATGCAGATCCTGCTGTAAACTTACAAATGTTTTTTTGAGTTGCAAAGTGCATCTGGATGGTGGGACATGTTGGGGATGACAATGATTCCAGATGCTCTAGCCTATTTTTCTTTCTAGCACAAATGTTAACTCTTTTCCTGTGACCCCAGCAGCAGCAGATAGCCCTTGCCCAGACAAACATTGGTCCAGATATAGAACATGGAAAATTCAGACACATCGCTGAGATCGGATAACTGTAAATCCATAAATGTCTTTGAGAACTAGATTCCCCATTCAAAGGATAATTTACAAATGCTTTAAAGAATAATGCGATGCCACGCACATGGAATTAACGGCACAGCTCTGTTCTTGCTCGCTTGTGGCAATTTCATGGTGAAGGGAGCTGAAATGTCTTGCTAAACTGAAGGAACAATTTTTCTAAGATTAAAAGTAATATGTAGCTTTAAGTGGGTTAATACTTATGTTAGACCAATGTAGCCACTCTAAGTGTATTGAGAAATGTAACTCAAGCTTTGGAGAAAACTGCAATTAAAAAATGAATTAAAATCAAATTAACCTTTGCCCTGTCCTAGAGTAATGCTTAAATTGCAATTATGAAATCTGTACCAGAAAAAAAAAAGCTTAAATAAGAATAAATTACACCTATAGCTGAGCAAAGGGAGTGAAAGCTAAAGTAGAAATGCAGCAACTCAACAATAAAAGTGCTTCGCTTGAGGTAAAAGCTTATTATTTGCAGTAGAGTTATTTGGATTTATCCGGATAGGTGAAGATGAGGATTTTACAGCAAACTCACAAAGTTTTGAATGGAGTAGACTCAGATTTGGGAAAGGATATTTCCATAAACAAATGTTGACATGTGACAGATGGATATAAGCGCTATTTGAGGACGACTGGATGTGCTCAAGATATTCATACTACATATTTCTTCACAGGCTTCCTAGCAACAGAATTTCTATCTAAATCCCTAAGAAGCCACATGCTTTTTGCAGGACACTGCCCTCCCCCTCAAAAAGTGTTTCTGGAGGAATTCAAGAAAATCATTCAAGAAAAGTACTAACCAAATGCTCCTCCTGACTAACAGAGTACAAAACTGATCTGGTCAGTTGACAAAATATATAGATATATATGTAACAAAGATGTATGCATATCCTATATATATACATATTTGGGAGATACACACATACTATATATATATGTATCTGCAATGTATGTCCCAAATATATATAGGGGGTAGGTTTGTTCCAATTGAGTAGCATTTTGTTTCATTAAAGCTAAGCCCTGAAAACATTGTCGTGGCAGTGAGAGGACAAAACGACACATGCTGACGGTGTGACTCCTCAAAGGTATTACAAAAAAATTCAGGATCTTCAGGCACGGCACTGGCAACCACCCTTCATCGGCCACAGGCAGCAATACTGCGAGGTGTAGGTGACATTAAACACAATGCTCTTTGTTGGCCTCAGTTTCAGCGTATAAATTTCCTTGGTCTGCCAGCAGTGCTGGAGATGTCTGTGACCAGTGGCTCAGACATGACGAGGTTCAAGACCTCAGAGTTATCTGAAGCAGATGTGGAGGAGAGGGTAAGGGGTTGGCTTTGTAGCAGTGACACTAAATGACAATAATCAAATCATGCGAGGTTTCCAAGGCATTAAACAACCTGTTCCCCCACACGACAAATATATATGCTCCTTTGTGACAGAAACAGAAAAGAGATGTAGAAAAATCACTGGGGGTGATGATAACTACCTTCATTTGCCAAAGAAACAGTAAAAAATAAAACGCCAATCCATTCTGCTACATGGTTCGATATTTCTGGGATTTTTTTCCTAGATTTCTGAATGAAAGATGTTGGAATTGTACTGGAGATGGTCCCAGTAAGCTTTCACCCTGCTTCCTTCTCACATCTTAACGGACTGCAGCAGATACACCCCTTGAAGCCAAGCATTCAACACAGAAGGGAGATCTGAGGGTATCCAGGATAATGAAAACAAGTCAGGAAAAGAGTGGATTATTGCTAAACACACTTATTTTTGCATCAATGAACACGCAGGGTTGTTGCCTTGGGGCTTATTAATTTATCATTTTTTTCTTTTTTTCCTTGGTGTCAATTAGGTTTCTGTGGCTCCTTGACATACACAACTTGACATACACAAGTAAGTAGATTCTGCAGATGTAATACACCTGACTTAAAACCATGGTCTGCCACCAACTCGACAACAGAGATATGGGCAGTTTCTCAAAACCAAAAGCATTTATGCCATGGAGTATGAATTTCTCAGCAATTATTCTTCATTCACAGACAGGTCGTGAGGATCCCTTAATTGCTTAACAATGCCTTGGATATGTAAAGCCCTGTAAGGGCCAAACACCACAGAGTACACTTTAAAAATCACACATTGACTAGACAGAGGCATTTCCATCATCTTCCCACACGTGTTTCAGTCACCAGACCTCGTAAGAAACATACATGCAGTCCTCTAGCACCACTGCTCAGACTGTGCGTAATTCTTAACCAGCACCTCTTGACCCCCCATTATAGCAATGTCATTATTTTCTCAAGGCTCAAATGCCTTAATTTTGACAATTAGGTGTGTGTTTGAAATTTGTCATTTGCTGAATAGCAATTTGTCAGGAGCCCAAATAACGAATTCATGCTGCACTTGCTCTGTTTTCCACTCTGGACACCCCTTCAACCGAGTTGGGACATCGTCACATATGAAAAAGAAATGGTAAAATCCATATTGCACTCATATGGTCTAAGAAAACCGGAAGTAAGTATCTCCACTTATTTCTGAGCAAAGGAATATTTAATGATGTAACTACGGTCAACCCCCTCTTACTGCAGGAGGGGTTTGTAGTAATACCAGCGGCAGCCGACAGCAGTCCCAATGTCTCCTGAACGCTCAGAGTTTGAACTTTTGAAGAATATTCAACATTTCTTTCTGCTGGGAAGCCTTTACAAGCGTCGTCAGCAAAAAGTCAAAATACAAATCACTGGTGGCAGAGTGGGCACAGACGGATGTGGCAGAGCAGCACAGTTTATCTCAAAGCATTCATTTACCCAAGTCCTTGCTACTACTTCAAGCAACCAATTTACTTTCATTAGCGCCAGTTCAGTTTTTATGCTCTAGTTCTGATAATTCACGTACTGTTTTGGATATATTAATGGGCTTGTTTTCAGTTTTTTTTTGCCATGGATTTGGCCTTCTTCCTGTACTGCTGTGGCTTTTTTTTGACCATATATTCATTATGATATGGATCATAATTTTTAAGTAGAGAATCTATTACTCCGTAGTTCGCTGAGATATTTCTTAACCCCCGTCACCGTAAGCTTTCACATTTAAAAGAAGCAAAAATCCTCACAAACTTCTGGAATAATTTATTGGATTTATGCCACTTTATGCTTTTTAATCACAATGCCAGTGACAGATGCATTCATCTGCTGAATGCAGACTGAGCTCATGACACAGCAGTATGCCATCTTAGACTTCTAACGTCATAACATACACAAAGGGAAAGAAATCTATCCATCTCCGGTCACTCCAGTACTGTTTAACTTTTCCTGGATTCTTACCGTTTAAAAACAACTTCTGGTGAAGATGTATTTGGCTACTTCACCACCGGGAAAGGAAAGCAATAAGGAACGGTGCATTCTTGACTGCTGCATACCTTCAGGGATCAGGTTAATAAGAACAACGAATTAAATGGAACAAAGAAATGAAAATCCATCTGCTGTTGGGAAAATCGAGCCTCAGAGCCCCGAATCCCCCAAAGAAACTCTAAAAATTTGTTTTCAGAATTAACATCAAAGGTTGTGGGGAAAAGATACATAGGAAATCAAAATATGTACATACCGCTGACTTTGGCACGGTGTTTACCGTGTAAACTTTACGAGAAACGAGAGCTTTGATTCCTTTTGCAGAATAGAGGGGCACGTTGTGAACTCAAAACACCATTGTGTCCCCAAAGAGAATTTCAAGGACATTAAATCAAATAGGACATTGTTTTAGTTTTGGTTGCTTAAAGGAAAATATATGAAATAAAATTGATTTAACATACTACTCGTATCAGCTGCAATTATCTGGTTGGTTAAATTCAGCTCGCTAGCAAATATGTTTAGAAAACTATTCAAATTTATTCACCTATGTTCATCACAATATTCTGAACCAAAATGTCAATCCCTAATTTCATTTTGCTGATGAAGAAATCAAGGCACAGCTCAATGGCTTGCTAAAGGCCAGAGAATACATCAGTGACAAGCTCTCATTTGCATCTCCGATCACTGGACAACATCGCTCCACAGCGTAACGCTCAGCAAAGGGCTTCCATCTTAGATTTTTTTAAAATCTTTTTCTCATTTGAAGTATCAGAAATGGAATTTCCCCCCCCCCCCCTTTTTTTTTTGTGCCCTAGACTGGCACTTTTTATTTTTCCTCCCTCTGAGACAAAAATCCTTATTATACTATTTATATTTCCTGACATCATGCATAAAACCGCATCCTCTTACTGCATTCCTTTATTAGCTGCTTTTAAGCTGAACTCACAGCTTACAGCTTGGCTGTGCAAAATGTAACGGGAATAATTTCTTCCTAAGGTAACAATTAGAAGAGAAAAAAGAATTTGAGGGGAACCACATGGACTTCTAATTGACTATCATGACAATTATAATATCTCTGGGATATTTATTTGAAGTAAGGGTCCTTGCAATGAGATGTTTAAACAAGTATGCTATCCACATCTCGAGTCTCTTTTATCAGATGTTCTCAGTGCATCTACAGTTATTAATTAATCTGTAAGAACCCCCAGTGTCATCAAGCAATTACCGCTTATCTCCCCTTAGTAAATCCCAAACTGAGGACGGGGACAGATAATTTTTATGTTCAAAAGGAAGATTTTAAATCTGTCCTTCCCAACCGACATTGCTTTTAGAAACGAATTTGGTTTCCTGAGCAGGCACGTGAGGTACTTGTGAGCCTCATGCAAAGCAGACAGATACGAAGCATGAGCTGGCTCACAAAGAACGTGAACACCTGAGGTACGCAGCCAAAGGCACGGTGGAAAAGTGAACCAAAGGAGTCTTGAGACAAAATATAATCCTGCTGATAGCATAAAATGCACAACAGCCCAGTGTTCCAGATTGCTTTCACAAGAAAAGTTGCAATAACGGCTGAAATTCATAATTACAGTCATTTATGTAATGGGTAACATTTTTAATGCACGTTTTCTGGCCAGCATGAATAATGCTTGCTTTAATCAGTCCTTCATGATTATCATCGTTTTCAACCTTGGGCAGATGCAAAGCTGTCATAGTATCTTTTAGTAGCTTTAATGTCATACCCACCTCTCTGGTAGGATTGGAATAGACGTGGGACACCAATGACCCAAGTCAAACAAATCAAGAACATGAATTTGCCTTCAATCTGCTACTCTTCAACTTCACCCAGTATTTTAGGTGTAGTTTGTATGCAGGACTCTACATAGAATTAGTACTGCTACTAGAACTAAGGATGCAGAATTTCCTATTCGTTGTATGTTCAATGTCCTATGGCTTAAATAAAGGAATACTTACTCTTTCAGTTTAACTTCAGTCAGAAGTTTGCCACAAATCAGACATAAAAAGAGGCAGAGGAGATTGCATTCTGCTGCAAAGTTGGTCTTTTAAACTCATCCTGAACGAGCAGAGCTACTTCTTTGGGGCAGATAAGTACTATAAACGCAGCACAGAGAAGTTCCTGCTGTATATAATATAATGGCCTTTTCAATTCAGGAAGCTGAGATTCATATCTACATAAGACAGATGCAAAATTAATTTGATGGCCTCAGCATCGACCTAATGGACCTAATTAACATTCCAAACCTCTTTTAGAAACAGTACTTGAATAATTTCTTAAATGAGAACCTCAACGAAATAACACTGTAAAGCCTGGGGTGACAAAGCTCAAAGGGAACAATCATTTTGGTGCATGATTATGTTTGCTATAGTAGAAGGATCAGGAATGCATATTAATGAGAGTGAAGGGTGTGGAGAGAGAAGCAGTAGAAGAGATGACCTCTTCTGACAAACTTCAGCTCATTTATGTCCTTAGGCTATCAGGGTAAAACAAAGTTATGATGAACTTTTTTTTTTCACGTTTGTACAGTCAAATAGGTAGGTGGTTTTTTTTTTGTTTGTTTTTTAATCAAACCTGGACATGGAGTTTAGTAATCAACAATAAGTGTTGCCTTTGAAACTTGTAAAATGTTGTTCTCTTTTGCAAACCATCTTATGCAGTTGATCGTTCTTCATGCAGCTGCCTATGAACAGAAACTCATCCGAGTTCAAAGGAGTTGGGCTACTCATTAATGTGCCGTTTGCCCAAAGTTTTCACTTTCAGCTTCCAGAAAATAATGCAGCTAGACAAGCTCAAGCTTTATCTTGGAGTTCTGAAAGATACTGTGGGTGAATACATTTTCCCAGCATTAAGTAGTACATGACTGGAAATCAGGTGGAAATACCCCAAGCACTATCCAGCAGCAGGCTCCAGACCAGACCAAAAGACATCAGTACAACTATAGATACCTCAATTTCCACCGTTATGAGGAGACGGTGGAAAGGTGGCTACAGGAACCTGTGGTGCTGTCAGGGGTACTGCTGGACATCCATGTCCCCATGTGTCATTTCTGTGGGTGTTTCTCCAAATGACAGCTTTTCGTCTCAAGATTTGCTTGCCTTGTGTCTTCATCTGTAACGCCCTAGCATTGAAGCTGAACTTTGAGACTCTTTAGGAGCTCCCCTCCCCAGGCTGCTGTACAGCTTTGTGTAGTGTCATTTTTTCTAGAAAGATGCGGTTTTCTGTTACAATCACAGGTGGGAGAAAAAAGCTCAAAATTAAGTACCGACGTATTTCTCTTACCAGACCCAGCATCAGGACTGTTAGTGTGTCACAGCCCACACTGTCTGCAAAGCAAGACTACGGCAGCAAACTGCTAAAGCACCAAAGACAGGGCTGAAGCACGGAACAATCTGATTCAACAGTACTCAGCTGACTTATTTACAGACAAAAGCCTGTAAAAAGACAAAAGACAAATTGTCACCGAGGACACCGGTCTGCTCGATTGAAATCTTAGCAAAGGCATTTCCCTCTCTCTGTTTCAATTTCTTATCTACAAAATGGTGTTAATACCACCTGCCTCGTTATGGAGCCCTTTGAGTGGTACTGATAAAGAAAATAACTGTAAAAGCAATGTGATACTACTCTCAGCATGAGTTAAACAATTTTAATCAAAGGAAAATATTAAATTGGGGAGATCGTTTCCCTTTGTTTCAGGCTAAGGGAAATCACGGCCAGAGTAAGGGAGAAAGACTTAATGAAAATTAAGTTTCTTGGGGAAAAAAAAAATCCAGACATGTCCCATGGTAATTTTCATTCTTCTCATTCTTTTTAAGAAGGGACCTCTGAGAAATTTCACTTGTAACTGATGCCAAGCTAGTAGCTGTGCAGTGACCTGATCAAGAGCAATAACTTTGCAGAGCCCAAGTGAAGCAGCTCTATGACTGTATGATTCACTTGGCACGTGCACAGGACCAGACCTCTGCTCCCTTTTTTCAGGCAGAACACAGTTGCCTTGTAGGAACAGGAGCGGAGATTTCTCCATCCTTTAAACACACTTCACTTTGTGCCCCTCTGTTGCGTACAAGGATAGAGCCGACTCCAACAGAAAGACAACAACAATCTTTGTTGTTGCAAAATAAACAACAGGGAGCTTCCTAGTTGTTCACATTCAACAGCACCAAAGTTATTTCAGTCCGGCAGACCAAAGGCAGGCTCCTGCTAAAGGGCCATTCACTCAATGCAATACCCAAACCATTTCCAACACTGTTGACTCCTATTTTAAGTTTGATGGCATTGAACTGCATTATTTGGGGAAACGGTCTAAAAAAAGCATGATAACAAGCTGGTCTCTAAGGTATCGACAAGTGCCTTTTCATGGACCTCTCTACCGAATAGTGCAGGAGCACACGTGAAGGCAGCAGGAGAATTCATTGTGCTACAGAGGCTTGCTGTGATACAGACATCTGAGCTAGCTGAAAGTCCCAGCAAGTCTTTGTCTGAGAAAACAAGTAAATAGCTCTTTTTATTTGGCCTTTATTGGAATAATTGATGTTGCTATAGAGAACATAGTCATAAACTCGATCATCATTCTCTCAAAAAAAACACAAAATAATACCTCTAAAGAACAGTCTGAAAGCAAGTAAAATCATTTAGCAGATAGATTTAGAGCAGTCATAACTGCAGCGCAAATTTACCTTGTAAATTAAGAAACTGCGTATCTAAATCTATACATTTAAATGGGAACACAAATATTACCTTTGCTCAAAGGCAGTTCCAAATATCAAGTGAAAGCAGTTTTCAGACGTCAAAGACTTCAAACCCTGACTTTTGCCAGTTTGTGCTTGCAGAGGAGAAAATCATCCCAAAGAACTGAGGTTCTAATTACACCTCAAACTTCTTGATCTGAGAACTTGGCGGCCAAACAACTCTTCTTTCAACTATGGACACAGGAACGGAAGGGCATTCGGGGATAGGGGTTTTTTCTACCCCAAATAACCTTCGGCAGAGTTTCACAAAACTCTGTTGTTATTCATCTTTTTGGCATATATATCAGTGACTCCATGGAGCGGAGTAGGGTGAGCACCCTGATTCACACTTCCAGCCCTTGTTTGCTTGAGCTCTGTCTCATGAACTGCTTGCTGCTCTTCCAGAGGAGGACTCGGTCACAGCTTAGACGAAGACAGATTGCTCAAGGCAGTCTCTGCTGGGGACAGTAGTCACAAGGCTACTTATGCTTATTTTTATCTCCTGATAGCAATTCAGGCCAACAAAGAAATTAAAAGGAGCTCTAGGCTGCAGGGTAGGGTTGAACCTATCATTACCCAAGCAAAAAAAAAACCACCTCAGCTAGAGCGTTCAGCTGGTTCTTTAAAATCTCTTCTGCCAGGTCAAGAAAACAAAAGCTAACAACCTCCCCCCAATATGACTCAGAAACCCCCAATTCAACTTATCTCCACATGCCTTGTCTGAAGAAATCTATTATTTTAGAATGTGAATAGAGGCTGCTGTTGTCAAAACTTTCTATTACCATCAAAACAGCATTTCCATTAGCTACCAGGGGGAACCTACAAGGTTCGAAATACTGGACATGTTTGGTAAGCGATGCTGGTGCTGCGATGGGTATTTTCATCCTTTCCTGGACTCCTTGCCAAGGGCTGTGTATCAGCTGCTAACAGCTCAGACCCAGCCCAGCTACATGTCAGTGCCGTGAAATGGGAGACGTTGCGACTGCCGCCTTCTCCCATTCACTGTGTCAGGAGCAGACAATGGTCCTGACTTTAAACGACACCTGCTAAGGGTTTGTACCTTTCTTAAACATCATGAAGATGGGATGCTTTTTGATCTATTCAGATAGATCAGTGATGTAATTACACGGTAGTTTAGTTGTGAGGAAATCGCTGTGCCAAACCACACACAAGACTTGGCCTGGTCCGATGCTGCCTCTGCACAAGAGGCTTTATGAAGGGAAAGAGCTTCACCTTCTGGTACTGTGAAAGAGAGGGGAAAAAAAAATCTTGTAATTCTTTTGTTTCGGCCTCAAGAAACATGATGTTTAAGAAAACTTGAAATTTCCAATAGATGGCTGGAAAATGGTACCACAACTTTTGAAAGCTCCTTCACAAAAAGTCTATGAAACATGAGGCAACTGGCAATTTTCCATATCTTTACCAATTTTCTTACAATTTCTCATGGTTTCGTAGACTACCACTCAGCTTTCCATGAAATGTAATGAATGTTCCTGGGCACCAAGGCACTCGCTCCCAACCAGCAGAAAGAAGCCAGCACTCACCCCACAGCGGCACGGAGCTGGCGTTTTAAAGGTCTGTGGACATTACATTTGCAAGAGCAGACAGGAAGGATTCATTTCTCCCTGGGTGAGCAGTTCACGAGGAGTCAGATTCCCTTCATTGACTACAAATCACTTTCTATCCTAAGGATTCCCATATGAAATAGTCAGCTATTCCTCCAGCCAGATGAATACTTTTTCTTGAGGTAGGCTTTGAGTCTGATCTTCAGTGGGCTCCTGGCAGCTTAGGAACACACAGGCAGAAGGAGATGCTTCTCCCAACCCCAGTGCTACTCACTGATGAAGGGCAAATCCCCTTAACTTCATCAGGAACAGGACTTGACTTCTGCCCACGATTTCTGCCCTTTATAAGCAAAATACATAGATAAGTATTGGAGGGAGTTTTTTAATTGTCAGCTTTCTTTGAAGTGAAGCCCAATCAATGTGTAATCTGTGAGTAAAGTATTCTTGGTAAAAACTCTCCAATCTCTTTACCCTTATAGGGTATAAAACCAAGTTTGCAGTTCTAGGCTGGCCTGCTTCCAAAACTGGAACATCTGCAAACTTTAAATCCCTTTTTATTATAAACTCAAAATATGCTTTCCCAGGAAAAAGTTTGCACTTACTCTGGAAGCCACATAGTACAAAAAAAAAAAAAAAAAAGTAACCCTGAAGTATTAATAATCCCCTTTGCTGAGCCCAGAGTGCTTCGTTAAAATGTGAACAAAAACAAGAGTAACATCCAAGAAACTGCAATTCTCTTTCACATATGGGATCTTGATTTGTAAACAAGGACCTGTGACTTTAACAGATGATTCAAAACCCAGGGAAAATAAATAAATAAGTAAATAAATAAATAAATAAACAAATAAATAAAACTGCATTTCCTGAGGAACCCCCCCAAAGCTAAGACATTTATAACTCGTGCACACTAATGAAACAAACAACACACATCTCATCTGTTTTTCAAGATGTTAGAAAGAACAAATGAAAGAAAAAAAATGATGTCTGCTGCATTTAGCCTTCTTTATTCTATCCTCTGTGCATGTTATATACCTTTGCATTTTCTGGTTAACCCCTGGAAAGGAACACTATGCATATTCATGGGTCTCAAAGCATCTTTAAGCAGGACAATCAGGTTAGTTACCTTTTCACCTCAATTGATAAGTCACTTCCAGGACTCCTCTGCAAAGCTCCAGGCCAGAAGCACATAACACCAGAAACGACCTCTTCTTCCCCTTTTTTCTGCTGCTGTAGTCAATGCTGAAATGGACGTTTTGCCCCCAGAAACTGAGTTATTCTAGTAGGACCAACACTGTTCTCATTTTTAATTCCCTGAAGAGCACCTTGACACTATGTTGAAGGGCATTTAATGCACGCTAATTATCACCATCCGTACTTAAAATCCGTCAGTAATTTCATCAAGAAATACGTGGCACACAGTCGGGCAGGATGACTTCCCCTGGTCTACAGACATAAACCAATGGACATACCATTAAGTGGCTCTTCCAACTGAAATTAAATGAATGGCAAAGAACAAAATCAACTTAAGAGTATATTTAAGAAGATGGTAGGTGCGTTGCTTTGCAGAAAAGTCCAAATTAAATCAGTAATTTAAAGGGTCCCTTTTTTCTTTTCCGTTGCCAGACTCAAAGCACCTCTGGGGGAAGATGTCCCCTTCTCTTATAGGTAGAAAATAGTTCATCCAATAAATCAGAGATAAGTTGGAAATCAAGGTCTCCTGACACTTAGTCTAGCACCCTATCCACTGGACTGTCCGCCAGTACTAAGGAAATTGGGTCAAAATTAAAACATATGCTGAGGGTTATCAATGAACCTTAATCATTGAAGACAGCAGAATCAAAGGGCATATATGAATCTCCTTGAGGTAAAGAGCTCTATAGCATGTTCAGATACTTATACCCTTTAAAGGCAAGATGGAAGAGTAAATGAGGGCTAAGGCCCTAAGGGAAAACGGGCATCTACTCTTTTTCACACATCTATTAATGGTCAAATGCTTGGGAATGTGTGCAGGAAGTGTATGTAAAGAATGTGCAAGGCCTGAGAGAGAAGAGTATCTGGCACAGAAACACACTTCTGATATTAGCAACTACGAACTTATTTTAAAATTTGACTAGGAAAAAATTAAGAGAAACTTAAATATTATTGGTGGAAGGTATTCACAGTTTCTGAACAATTATTTCCCAATGGCTTCCAGCACAGAAAGGAAGGCACGGTAACTGAAAACAAAGCATGCATACCTGCCTTTGGTCTGGTCCTGTGGCATAAAGATAGGCATTACACTCAAACTCAGCTTCAGTTATGTTCTGTAAGTTACAATTACTGCCAGTGCATTAATTACTGCATTTTGCAGATGACCCATACCATAACCATTGAAAAAAAGCCATTAAAGCTAATGAAAAATTCAGTTCCAAAGACTCCACTGGATCGGCTTCTAAATTCAGCTTTTAGAATCTTGGAATAAAACACTTTGACAGTTTACATCGTTAAATAATTGAATGTCATATAAATGTCCTCTTTTAGTCATCATTCATTTAATTATCTCCACTGGTGAAATAATGCAATAAGCCCTTGCTGATCGGTATGACTTAGCACTTCAAAGCAAAAATCTAAGAATACACAAACTGTATTTCTCCTCCAAAAAGATCAATTCCAACTTCGGTGTATCTTCTAATTGACACAGCTATCAGCTCCTACTCTTGGGTTCACCTTTCCACCTGGAGTATAAGGCAAATGTATACGGGTATAACAGACCAAAGAGATATGTAAGAGGATAGTAACTACTAATATTAACTAGGGTTTGAAAAAGAGAAGAAGCTGTAAAAATCAGTTCAAACTTTCCTCCCTGTATCTCTGCAAAAAGATCATTTTCCCCTCTCCAGTGAGCCTGGAAGCCAGCCACCACTTGCCAACCTCTTGTCTCCAGAGTGTAGTTGGGATTTCTTGTTTAACGCTCCATGATAGCAAGCTGATCACGGGTAGCCCAGGTGTGGGATTTGAAGGTAGAAATACTGCTATAATTTTTTTGAAGTGTTCGTTTTATTAAAGTCAATATTGGACTTTGTAACACGGAAGTACCTGAGATATTCTTAGAACAGAGAACACAATGTACAGACAAAACAGTATCTCACGTACCTCTGACTAGCAAAGATTAGTAAATACGTATTTTACTGTGATTCACTGGTCAGTAATGATTTTCATATTTAATATAATTTTATATAGCTGTATAACATGCAGACACCAGAACACTTTCAAGTTCATTCACAGACAGAAATATGGATTTATTTACACGTGTGTGTCACTGCCACCGGTTCTTGTTTGCAGAGCCGAGATCCCATATGTGACACAGAAGAACTGTTTCTCAGAGCAGTAACATCATTTTTATTCACATAAAAAACTATCACATACACAGTCATCTACCTAGAAGAATCTCTAAGCTTTTTGTGTCCAAAAACAACATTTCTCTTTCTGACCAGTTGTGCACTAGTAATAAAGAAAAGCATGACTTAAATTCCTACAATTTCCTTTTAAATAATTAATATTCCAACTCATTCATCCTGAGCTCTGGATTCTTCCCAGCTATCAACAAAAATTAAATGCACAGTAGCAGCAAACTTTCAAGAAAAGCAGGTTAGCATGGAAACAATCAATAACCAATTGAAAGTCTGAATTTTTATGATGTTCTTCCAACATTCTACTAGCTCCACTGAGGTGCGAATAACGAAGTTTTAAAGCAATCCTACATCCTCCTCTTTGATCACTGCAGACTTGCATTGAAGAAGATCTCAGTTTAGAAAGAAACGAAAATAGAAGGACTAAATCAAATCTGTATTTGCAAAGGGCCTTGACACAGTATGCAGAATTCTTACCATCGATAAGCCCTGACTTTTTTAACCTCCTCTGGAAAACTCAGCTTATGGCGTTAAGCTTGCATTGAAAAAACAAACAAACAAACAAAACAAAACAAACAAACAAAGAAAAACACAAACTGTAGCATGCTTATTTTCAGTCTAAGTCATGCAAAGGGATGAATCATGTGCCTGAGAGGGAAGCATAAAAGCTTGTCACTTGGAGAAATGATTACCCATGTATGCTGGCTACAATCGTGTCATACCAAGATCATTACTTAGTAATAAAAAGGAGAACAAGAACATGCACTTCATCCCTCTAACTGAACTTCATCATCTTCTCATGATATAGGCAGTCCTGTTCCTGTCAGTCTCTCTAGAAAGGAATTCCAGGCATTACTAAAGTAAGGAAAACACTTAAGTTCACATACAGCAATCACAGTGCTGAGGAGACCTGACAATACCACAACCAAATACTCGCATCCACAGACCATCTCCTCTACAGGTTGCACCACCTCAACATCTTCACCCACGTTAGCTCTAGCTAAAAAAGACGTCTCAGACCCTGCAGTGTGACCCATATGACACATGCCACCAGACTGCCCCAATTCAACCGTGTTCACACGGGAATGGCTTTCAGAAGAACACCAGGTGGTGAATCCAGCATCCTTCACATGAGTGCTTCTGTGGTTGGCGAGTTATTCTCCCTGCTCAGAAAAGCTACCCGGTTCCAGTCTGACGCCATCTAGCCTCAAATTCTATCTGCCAGGTTTTTCTTTCCATCATCAGCTTTCTGTTCCTCAAATAGATATGCATGGATTGTGATTGATATCTCATAACCCTGTCTTAAAACTAAAATACACTAAGCTCTCAGTCCTTTCAACGTATTTTTCCAGTCCTCTGAGCTTTCCAAATTCTCTTCCAATTTTTCAAAACCATAGCTATATTCCTTTATAACAACAGAGATGGTGTAACCATGATGGTCTGAAGATACAAGTACATCAAAATCTGTTCATATGTTTAGAACCAGTATATATTTAACGTAACATTTTTAAATCTTTAAAATAAAAGTATTACTTTACAAAAAAAGGGAAAACAAAAATAACTTACAAATGAAAATGTGTAAAGAGTATATATATATATTTACATCGCCAAATTCAGATTTTATCAAGATTTCCATATTTCTGTTATATAAGAACTGGAAAATGACTGAATTAAATGCACTGTAGTTGATGTGTGATGTCTTTAAACAGGGAAATTTTGCTGGTTAGTATCTTCCCAAAGGCTTCTTTGCAATGAACCTGGGCCAACTCAGAAAAGAGGAGGTATGAAAGACCATGACAATTTTATTATTGCTGCCATCTACACAATTAGGTAGAAGAACTAAAATAAAATCTAGCTAATTGTAAAATGTAATTATCTTTGAGAGGAGTAAACCAGCATTAATTCTTCTAAATGCTGAAATAAACACAAAGGGGTTTCTCAGACATTCTCCAGGTAGACAAGTAAGAGAGAAACCTGCAATATTAAAATGACAGAGGAGAGCATCACAAATCAGGCAAACAAAAATTTGAAAATTTCTTCAGGGAAACATTAACAATTTTCAACTCACAAACTGTATTAGTGCTGTTCTTAATTTTGTGATTAATGCCACCTTGGATATTACCAGTGCTAAACTTTGCTTCACATGAAATATATCAAGCTTAATTGATGCTTTTTATCTTCCAGGATGTTACAGAAAATGGAGTCAGCAACTCACAAGTTCAAGAAGTACAAATTCTTGATGTTCATGCACAGAGCAATGGTGCATGCACCATCCACATCATGACGTATGGGCACAGACCACCTCAGCTCATCATACTGAACACGCAAATGGGGGTAAACCTCTGGACCAAATCACAAAGTCTTCCTTAGCATGCAACCATTTAAGAAAGAAATAAAAATGACCACAGTCTACCATAATTAATCTGCCAATTATTCTTATTTGGGGCTGGCAAGGGTTAGCTGAATAAAATGTGTGTATCAAAGATAGACAGTGGGCGTACATGTGCCATGCCATTTGGGCTTAGACATCCTACACATCCTATAACTTTCCTTGCATCTTTCTTTAAAATCTGAAACGTTTCTGATATAAAAACATTTGTCCTACCTCAGAAAGAAGTAATGAACTTATCCATGACATAGATACAACAGGAGAGTAGGAATCAGCTTGATCCTTGCTAAGTTTATGTTTCATGGAAGTAACGTAAGTCAAGTAACTCTAGTTATCAGCATCATAACTAGCTTGAAGTTCACCAATACCAGAAAAATGCTTAAGATAATCAACAAGCCAAGCAAAAATATTTTCGTTTTACGGAGTTAGTAATACAGTTGCTTCCAGATTTGAAAATGAGCATTTGGGTGCAGTGAAATGAAAGAGGCAATTGGAAACCAATTAGCTAAACTGAAAATGGAAATGGTTTCAGCCCCAGATCTGCAATCTGCACCGAGATTTGCATCAGCATGCTTATTTTATCTTACACTCCGCAACGAGCTTCACGTGATCAAGAACTGCAAACACTCCTTAGTTTGGTAGAATTTGAGTATTTCAATATTTATTAACAACGGCAGTAATAAACCCACCGCTGACATGTTTGTTTATTTGCATTCGTATGCTTACTGATGTTTAGGCAGATAGGTCTTTTGTCTATTTAGAGAGATGAAATTGAGAACAGGAGTTTTGGCCTCCTCCACGCTCTTAAATCGTGTTTAGACTGAAGAGGTTAATTCACCAATGGGATCCAGCAGACCTGACACTGGCAGTGCAACCACTATATATAGAATATAGAATATAATATAGAATGGCTTCCCTGTCGCTTCTCGCCTCCCTGGAGTGGGTATTTGGTAAGGGAATATTTTGGGAAGGGAACATCACATGCAGTATGTATTTTTTTGGGAAGTTGCATAGATCTGTTAATAAGACAGCAGCAACGTGGCCTGCTTGTTCTCACTTCAGAAACAAACTTTACTGAAAGAGCTTGCTATCATATATCAAAAATATATATTTAGGACAAATAGAAAGGAAACCCATTCTGTAGCTTAATGGTATGCTGTTCAGCAGCCTCTTGAATTAAAGCAATTAGAAAGTCTCATATTCATCCCTCCATGGATAAAACACATACAAGGTGACACTGGCGATGCCCTGCTGAGCAATTCTCCAAGTTATCACATGTAAGTGCAAACTTGGAGGTAGAAATTTCTCTAATTTGTGTCATCTTTATTTAGCAACATAGCAATAGCACCCAATTATGAAATACAGTTAAAACTCTGGGTTTAATTGAGACCTTTTAAGTGTCCCCTTGTATTGAGTGCCCATAACCAGGTGCTGGTGGAGCTGCCTGGTGCCAGACACGGCCCCATGGCAGGGCCCAGCTGAGCCCAGCCCCATGCTGGCGGCACCTCAGGGAAAACAGATTTCCAAAAGGGCAGAGCAGGCACAGGCCGAGGAGGAGGCCCAGGGCGAGGGAGAAGCAGCAGAGGGCCCAGGCCCCAGGAGGAGGAGGGCAGGAGGGGCTCCAGGCCCACAGGCAGCAGGGATTCCCTGGCAGCCCTGCAGAGCTCCCACTGGGGCAGATTTTAATTGTCAATAAAGTGAATTAATCTTCCCCAAGCAGGCCTTTGTTGCCCATGAGGATAATTGGTAGATCATCACCCTGTGTTCACCTCGACCCACAGGCTCTTGCATCCCATTTTCTGCCCTCATCCTGTCAAGCAGGGGCAGTGAGACAGCAACTGGGGGAGCCTCTGGCAGCCAGCTATGGTCAACCTTCTCCATCCTCTCACGAAATAATTACCTGTGGATTTCTCTAAATAGTAAGAATATAATTTATATATTAGTTGACTACTAGATAAATTGATTTCTGTGCATATATTCCTTCCACACACATCCACTGTGTCACAGACTATATACTGAGTACACATGGTATTCTTAAGAGACTATCATGTGGCCATGGCCAACACAGAAATATTCCATATGGTGTTGCTACTGTGCCTATAAAAAGGCTTTAATGAATTCTGACTTCATACCATCACATAAGAAGTGCAATGATAGTATAGAAATGCAATGCCTGTCACATTTTGTTGCTCTCAGCCTTTCCTGCAGCCTATCCTCCCCTCTATTTTCCTCTCTCTTTCTGCTCTGGATGGCTGAGCTCACCTTTACTAGGCATGGGGAAACATCCATTGTCCACCTGTTTGATTTTAAAGAAGGCTTTTTTTTCAAGCCATTGCTTATGCTGCCCATTGGCTCTTGGAAGAGTTATGTTGCATTCCTCCTTCCTTAAAACATTTCCTTGGTGTGACGCCTACAGAGGCTTCACAAGGGTGATGCTGTGGACTTGTTAGAGATCACTGCCTCTCACTGAACCACAGCATCTCCTCTTTTCACCGAACCCTCCTCAGCTCATTCAGTTATTTATTTCATCTTTTACATGGATGGGTATTTCTGGACAAGGTCTCTTGTTTTGTCTCGTTGTTTGCAATGCACCAGTTAGTTAGCAGCATTAGCAGGATTTATAGGTTCTATGCTAACTTAAATAATAGGTAATAATTAACTTATTAGGACTTTGGAAAAATAAATAAGTCATTGTGCTATTTTTCATGGATCATGTTTCCTTTTACTTTTCCATACTTGTACTTGTTAACTCTACTCATTCAAAAGTCAGATACTATATTCTAGCTTTCTTGTCATTTATCTACTCTCCTTTAAAAGAAAATATGAAATCTTAATATTATATCTGAAATTGTTTCTATACATTAAAAATAGGTCATTATTGACAATGAACACTTTCTTTACAATCGGTATACATTACAAGGACTGTTCACTGAATTAACTTATAAAAGAGCAATTTTAAGCCCAGTAAAACACAGATACATGCTTACTCCTGACAAAATAAATAATTAAATCTTAGGAATTAAGATAGCCTGCCACATAGCCTTATCCAAAAAGGTTTTCCAAAAGGAGGAATTTTCCTTTTCCTTTTGCTCTGATTTATATTCCTTGGCATCACATAACAACGTATGGCACATAATGCAGAAAGCAATGTAGCAAGAACAAGAAGTAGGTATTACAGACAAACTGAAAGCAGACATTTTTACTGTATTTACAGAAATTCAGTATCATACATTACTGCTACTTTTTGCAGTGCTCCAGCAAGAGCCCTAAATGGCTGTCAACAGAGGCTTTAACTGAGGAGACCTCATTTTTTTCAGAAAGTATCTCTCTTTCTGTGAGTAGCATCTAATTTCTGTGTTTAAAATGAATTATCACAAAGATTACTCAACTTCAAACCTGGAATAACACCAACACCTTGAAAAATCAAACCTCAAGCGGACAAAGAAAAGCAAAGAAAAATCAATAGTTTATCTGCCATTCTCATTTCATCTACATTTTAACCGAATAAATTAACTTTTTAATATTCCCTGGATAAACTACAGTAGTTGTGCTGTCAGATTTCAAGACGCACTAGAAATCTTTTCCTTCTCTCAATCTTGAGTATTAAGTAACCCATCTGGCTTGGGTCTCATCCAAAAAAACTAACCTGCGTCCTTCAAATATCCTTTAAATGCAGCATGCCAGAGTTTTAAAGATAACTTTACAAAACAAATGTGCATTCTGCCCTTCCTACTCACAAAATTGTGAATCAAGAGTGCCCTTCCTACTCATAAAATTGTGAATCAAGAGCAAGTTCATGTTTCACAGCGTTCAGTAGTCTAACTGTGTGTCCCTTATATCCTGCCTCCAGAAGAGCTGTGGAATATTACACAAGGTTCAAGGTTTCCTAGAAGCAGATTCCATTGTGAAATTCAGCCTGTGACAATAAACATTCCCCAAATGAGTTTCATTTACAAAGCAACTATTTAAATAGATTTCTTCAAATGATACTGCCTTTTGGTATTATCGATCTTATTTATAGCTTATACGCACAATGCTTCCGTATTTCCTTTTACATTTAAATATTTATATACTGGTGTTGCTCAGGCATCGCATACATGCCAATGACTATTAGCAGGATGTAAAGCAACATTTGGATTGGTAATTAGTGGAAACATTAACTGACTTCTTAATAACTCTAAAGATTTTATCCATACATCATACTAAAGCATGCTGTGTGGTTGGTGCTGTTCCAAGGTTGCATTCTGTAACCCACAGAGCTAGAGAAAAACTGAGTTTTTTTCTAAACGACTGAACAAATGTAGCTGTTTTTCACCTGTTTTACATCTCTCTTTGTTCCCTTGTTGTTCAACGGAGAAAAATTGGCATTTTCTGAGCCTGACCTAGACAATTGTGTATACCAAACAACCGCAATTTTTCAAGCACGTATTACTGTATTTTTATCCCTTCAGTATAAAGGTAGCCTAACACAACAGGATCACAGACTTCTACACTAAGTAACATAAATCTAGTCCTAATCCTTTCTGTTTGAATACATCTTTGTTTTCAGGGAATATTACCTGAGATAATTTGAAAAAAAAATAATAATATTTTCCTTGGATGCTTACCCACCCAAATGAGAAGTCTCTCAAATGAATGCATTATTATTTACTGTCTTCTTAACTGCTCAAATCATAAACTTTATTTTGAATGGAATAAATCTGTTGATTTGTGCATTCTGCCTCAAGCCTGTAGTAGTGATATGCCTTTTGTCCAATAACTCTCTTTTAGGACTTTGATGACAAATAGTGGTTCGGTTTTTAGGGAGTTTTGGAGTTTTTTTCTTGTTAGGTGAGAGGGAACAGGGAAACAGCAGTAAGTAATAGCAGTAGGAAAGAAATTATATGCAAGGTCTCTCTTTGATGGCTTTTTATGTAGCCATGCAGATCAGTGGGAAAATACCAGGCAGAAACATGCATCACTTTTGAAAAGATAACAGATATTTCAAGTTCCTATGCATCAAGTGGAGAGAAGGGACTTTGCTGCTGTTCGTGATGCAAGGAGGCACCACCAACCTGTCAGTTTGGCTTAAAATAAATTGATCAGAGGAACTAGTTCAGATTTATTAATTTGTCCTCTGGGAGTCTGTCCCTGATTCATAGACATTTCAACCAAGAAGGAATATTATATCTTCTTCTCTGACCTCCTGTATTTCCCAGGATGTACAATTTCATTCATTTCTCCTACCGACACTCCAGTCGTTTGTGCTCGTCCATGAGCCTCCCTGCAAGGGAGTCTGGAGATGGGGTTTATGGTCTTCCCTTCCCAAGAGGCCATGTATGAGTCTCTTCTGGAAGTTTTTGGAGATTTATCTACTAAAGGAGCTCTGAAGGCCTCCAAGGCTAAACTTTTTTTGCCTTTAATAAATGGACCAGGCAGGTAAGAGCCATGACAAGTCTCACATACACACGGTTAAACCCTCGTCCTCCCCAAAAGAGAATAGCCTCATCCACAGTGCCTACTGCAAGCAGGTCCTAGTCACATCACTCTCCAAGACTGACAATATGTATGGTGTGTTACTGACAGTCAGACACATCTGTAGGTACTGCTGGTGAAATCTTCACAGATACAGGTATTATCTTTCAGATAGCCCTTCTCAATTTCTGTTGAAGAAAATGGAAAGAAAGGACAGAAGGGGAGATTCCTCAGCAGGAGCCAGCTGCTCCAGTTCTCTTATTTGCCTCTTTCATCAAAACAAGAAGCTAAAATTGTAACCCAATGTAACACTGAGGTAATGGACTCATAATGGACACAGAGACCGATGCCTTTGATTTTCTGGCTTTTCTTCCTGAAACATCTGCTGGTAAAAACACTTTTCTGAGAAAGCTCTGCAAAAGGACTCTCTTCCACCCAAAACAAGTGCAATTGCAGATGTCATTCAGAACTGGACAAACACACTATGGAGCCAAATGGTTTTCCAGAAATATTTAATAGATTCAAATATAATTAGGAATTTCCCTCCAAAAGAGAAAAACTAGAAGCCAGGAGAACTGTGAGAACTAATGGAGGCTGCAAAGACCCAAATTTGAACTCCACTATGGTCCCACAAAAAGGCGAATTACAGGTCTGTGGATCTGTGGACCTGAACACAATGTAAAAGGCTAAGAATGAACCTTTCTGCTGTAGTCAATAGCATTAACAATATGAAATTCAGATAAATCCAGACAAGACAAACATCCAGGAAGGTGGGAAACCGCTAGACAGACAGCATGATGTCCCTACTCGGTTCAGAGCAGTGTGAAGAAGGATTGTGTTGCGGCCGTCACTTCCACAGGGAAATTTCTTACATGGAAAAAAAAAAAAAAAAAAAAAAAAAAGAAGCACAGAGTCTGCAGTGGAAATATCTATTTTGGGACCCCGTGGGAGCAAAAGGAGGAGAGAAATCACAATCTTTACCTCTATATCCATTATTTCTTATTTTTCTCCCCCCTCGGTTCTAATGCTGTTTTTATGCAGCTATTTACGTTTATTGAATTGTAATTTACTTCAGATAACTCAAAAGAAAAACAAAAACTGGAACGCCTAGTACTAATGAAAGTGAAAGCAGTATGACAACAAAATCACTAATATGATAAAACATGTAAATCTAACTAAGGCAGCATATCAGTCCTGCTGTTTCTGGCTCACATTCAATCTTACGAAGAGACAGAATGAAGATTTTTAAAAACTTATTCATAAATAACACACTACCACAGCTCAATTACAACATTTTTTTTTTTTTCTTTCCAGGACCAAAAAATGTCATCAGGGACTCACATTCAGAGTGTCCCAGTGTTCCCAGACATTTTACTCCCTTTGGGAATAAAGAGGAAGATTCTCCCCATTGCATAAGGTCTTTTAACGACAGATAGAAGAGGTGGGCAGGAGCCTTGCTGTGCAAGCATCTCTGCCACCACATCACTGCCCAAGACAGTTCTACAAGTGCCTTCCTACATGCTCCCATTTGCCAACCCAGCCCCAATAAAAGGAGGATAATAAGGCAAAAATGCCCTTAAAATGTGTAGATACAGGAAGGAAAAGTGGAGCAACTGGCATTTTTCCACCTATTTTCAGAAATAAAAGTGGTGATGGACAAAAAAGGGTCAAGAATAAAATGTGCTTATACACCTACTGCATATGTAGCCTGTGACAACCTGGTGCCTTAGCTTGGTCTCACCATACCTGTCAAAGGGCCTCAGTCGACAAAAAAAAAAAAGCAGAGAGAAGGCCAGGAATAATCTCTGACCTCCCCAAGTAGAAGAGGTCCTACAATCCGTTCCATAATTCGACATCACTTTTTGACTTGTTGATGTTCACAGCCACCTACCAGCGCAACAGCACAGTTGCAGGCAAGAAATGAGCACGGTTCCTCGTTCTCGGAGGCAGCTAAGCAGTATGTACAGTACTTCCAGGGCGATTATGTTACATGATGCTCTAAAATAAATTCAATTATTAAACAACACCATATGTCACTTCCCTCCAGCTGAAAACACAGCTTACGGTTGCTTTGTGACAAAATCAAAACCCGCTGGAGAAAAAAAAAAATTTTAGATGTCACTAAAAAGCTTCTTTCTTTGCTCCAGCGTGGGGTAATAGTGTAATTATAAGTTTTGGTAAACGTTACCCTCCTCTCTGAGTGCTTGTTTGACATCTCTCTCATTGCACTCAACCACCCACAAAGTGCCTGCGTGCATAAGTTCTCCAATGCACGTTTCGCCCCTTGCTTGCTCATTCATGGGCTTGCAGCAACCGCAGTGCAGCTAACCTGCAAATTCAACGCAAACATCGCTGCCTCGTCTCCCAGCACAGCCGCCAGACCTCGCAGCCAGGAGGGCACATTGCATGCAAGCAGCGGGTGAGTTGTTTTCCCTCCCACATCTCCTCCTTCCGCGTCTGAGAGCACCGCTCCCAGCCTCGTGCCCGAGCAGCCCTGCAGCCCGCCATCCGCCCGGCTGCCTGCTTTGCCCTCGGCGCGGCATCTGGGTGCTCAGCAGGTCACATCGCTTCCCGGCCCTGCAATTTACCGAGGATCAAACGCTCCTCCTATCAGCCCAGCTGAATCGTTCATCCTTACCCTGATCATCTCCTGCCTCAATTACTGCAATCCTTCCTACCTGCTGTCCTATTCCCACCTGCTTCCTTCCTTCCCAGCCTGTTCAAATCGCAGCTGCTAAAATTATCTTCCTAGTCCGATAGTCTGGAAGTATCCTTCCCTTCCTCCCAAGATACACATAAGCTTTTATTGTCCTCCCCTCCCACCCAAACAAGCCATGTCCAACAGCATGTGCACACTCCCGACTCTGCAGAAATCCTTCCCTTGCACCTTGGATTTCATTTCTTATGGTGAGGAGAAGAGAATAAGAAAATTCTTACTCTTCCCTTGCTCATTCTTTAAGCAACCAAACCTACCTACACCCATTATTTTCTCCCTACTTTTTGTTCCCATCACTGTTGTCCCTTACCCCAAGGTTTTTGTTAAAGGACTTTTCATTACATAGCAAGCTCAAGAATTTCCAGGCAAAGTACCTTAAATAAAAAAATGGGAACACTTCTCACGTTATAACCTTAAAACCCATGCTTTATAACAAGAACCAATATTGGCTTCCAAAAACTCTTCCCAGTTTTCTTCTTTGCTGAGTTCATTAACTGCTTAATAAACTTTTAATTCTTCCTTTGTTGTTGTTATTGTTCTTGGCATCTCGGATTGATATTTAGAAACACTGGCAACATGGCCGACAACTTAAAAGCAAGTTCAGGTGCTGTAGAATCGGTAACACCCATACACACTCTCCTCTCTTCATCTTTTACACCTTGGTAATAACAGTAACTGTTGGTAGCATCCAAACCCACAGTTTTAAAATCTGTGAAATCACCTTGTTGCTATACTTGCAAAAATTAGAAAAAGGAAAAGAAACACTAAGAGGCCTGGAGTTTGCAGTGTCGTCGCTTAATGCTGGCGTTTGAAGGGGGAAATATCAAAATCTTCCCAAAATACCACTCCTCCCTTGGCCTGTTAACTCCCTGCCTGGTTATGAAACTGATACTCTATGGAGGAGAGTGACTACAAATGCTATTTCACAGAAAAAAAAATATCTGAGGGAGTATCACAGCTCTGGAGACCATGTGGAATTTGGCAAATAAAATATGGTTGCTCAAGTGGGAAGCGAAGATGCAGGACAGAAGAGGAGGTATCAAAGAGCCCCTGCGAGGAGTGAGGTCCCCAGCGAGCGGAGCTCAGAGTCGCATCTCCCAAACTGAACACAGGAGACAGGAGGAACTCAAGTGAGGTAGCGATAAATACATTTTAAAAGCTACAACTAAGACAAGACAGTAAAATAAAGAAAATTGTTTTTTAAAAAGTGTCCTGCAGAGAACAAGGAGGATAAGAAAATCATGAAAGTGCAACATAGAGTTGTACAGCTTCCAGAGGAGAGATCCTGACAAGCATTAAAGCAAGCCTTTATTCATTTCTGGCTGGTAAAAAATGCACTAAACACTGCAGATACAAGATCACCCACTAATTATTGGTGAAGAGGCTGGAAATAGAAAAATATATATAATAAAATAATAATATTCTTTGAGATTCAGAACACCTTTTTTTGGTTCCACTTAAAAAAATAGGAACAGGTTTGTCAGAACTAAGAGAAAAAGAGAAGAAGCACATAAAAACACAACTAGATGCTAGCATAGCTGTAATGAAAAGCACCTTTAATTAATAAAGTTTCCAATCCTGAAAACCAAGGATTGAAAACTATCTGACAAAATCTCATTAGCCCTGGAATTAAAGCACAAGTAGATCTAAAACTTTTTAAAGAAAAGAGTGAAGTGAGAGAGAAACCACATCTCTTGGACAGCAGGAGACAATGTAGAACAAATAATAGGATCCGAAGCTTAGGGAAAAAGTGGACAATAAGGTCAGTCAATTCATTAGGAATAGCAAGAAAATAGCAAGAAAAATCTGATAACTAGTTCAGGATAAACAGTAAAAATTTTTGGACATGTTTCATAAATGATTATGTGGAACAGATAAACATCCTTCACACAAAAGACAACCAACTATCTTGTGGACTGACACCAGCTTCAGTAAGAAGAAGGGAGGATAAGGCTGGATAATCCCATTGTATATGAGTTTATGTCTGAATTTTACATGCTTTAAATTAGTTTTAAATCATTATTAGTTGATTTATTTAACAAAATTTGGCAAAGTAAAAATATTTCTTTCTCCTACAACTAAGAAAGCATATTTGTAATACTTAGAGACAGGAATAATGGCTTATTACATAAACCTGTTGATAAAAATGTTGATGCAGAGATGTTTACCTAAATGTCAACAGATAGAATAAAAGGCATGCTAATTGGATTTATTCACCCAGGAAAGGATTTATGGTAGACAAACAAACTGTAGGTAATCGTAGGAGGTCGTTTAAGCTGCTATAAAACATGCATAAAAAATGACTCCCTGTGATATAGGCACTGAAAAGCACAAACACTTTCAAAGATTAATTAGATAAATCCATCAAAGAAAGTTCAGCGTGACCTAATAGACACAAAGCTGTGGATACAAGCTCTGGCTCAAAAAGTGCCTGAGATGCTCTTTTCCAAAACTAGAAGGGCACGCTAGGGAAAGTGGTTTTTTACACCTGATGTTTCATTCCCTAAAAAAGACTCTCTTTGCCAGTGACTAGTGTCAGGAGGATGCTGGGTTAGAACAGGAGCTCTGGTCCCTTCTAAATTCGTGGTATGGTTCAGTCTTTCCTGAACCCTTCCACCAAAAGCTGGTAACTGAAGAGAAGGGAACTATCAAAGTGTCCTATGAGAGAATTTACTTTTCGCTGTGACTTACGGGCACCCATTTCTGTGTTGTATGAGGGCCTTAGACCTGCTGGATGGGAAAACAGGAGGCTGCGGGTGAGAGTTTTGAGATGCGATGTCCCACCAGCTCAGACACAGTGCTACTGAGAATTCCAACGGGAAAAGAGAAAATTGCTTCTTATTTATAGGTAGGCACCAGGCAGAGCACAAGAATGGCAGAAGGGCATCTCGGTTCTGAAAAATTCAGATCACTCTGACTAGAAAATAAATTAAAACCCACTTACTTTCCAAGGTGCCTTCGGATCTCTACTCAGATATGAGAAGTTGTGATCTTCTCATAGCTCCCTACTAACCAACAGCTTTAAGGGAGATGTGACTCAACTCTTTCTGTGCCAAACCTTCCTGGAAAAGTATATTAAAAAAAAGTACATAAAAATCTTACTAAGAAATCTACAATAAGCCAAATGGGATAAAAACTCTTCTATTGCAGCGCCTTCCGAGGAAAAGGGAAAAATAAACATGGAAGAGTTCTCTACAGACCCTCTTTGGAGGGACTGAAATGCACAGACGAGTTTTGGTTTTTTCCTTGCTGGTAGACCATGAACTTCTCAAATGTGAAAGGGATCAGCTCCTTCCATCTCTGAAAACTTCCTTTGTGCCACGTTCTGAGAAATCCTCAGAGCTAAAAGCGTATTTTAACACCATCTGTCATAGTAGCCAACTTTCTGGACCATGCATTGCAGCGACTGAAATGCAGCCTAGCTCTGTGTTTTAAGGCACTCAAAAAAAAAAATCCAGACATGCTTGGGGTTTCAACGTGTTTGTTACCTAACACCAAAAGATATCTACAGAAGAATGGTGTGTAAAAGCAATTATCTGTCATCCCTCCTCAAAACATCTGTCTAATCATGTAACCTTGCAATCTCCCGTGTTCAGCCCAGAATTGTCTACACTGGAAAAAAAAACATACGAGTTTTCTGTTTCTTCCTCAAAACACTGCAAATTGCAACACACGTGCCTGCAAATGAAGTACTCAAGGTTTTTCCTTTTTATTTTTTCTCTGACTGAACTTCCAGCATAGGGCGACAGCTTCCCACAGCAGCTGGGCCTCTCTCAATCTTGGAAATAATTTTTTGATTAGGGCAAGTTTTCTAGAAGAGGTAATCACTTCTGCTAGACCACCTACTGTAACTGTCTGACACAGACGTCTAAAGCTCTTATTCAGATCCTAAAGAAAAAGCAGACAAAGAGCAATAATGACCCCGTGAGCAACAGGATTGGTCTCACTGAGAGACACTGAGGATGCAGCATCCATTGAGGTTCCAGAAAGTGCAGAAGGTTCTCACCACCTGCATTGGGAAGGTCTCCACAAGGCTATGGTGATCCTTTACAGGTTGGCAATCTACATTTTCTTAAACTGGTGCCTTACCTTGACACGAGGCACCAATGTTTTTTAAGAATACAGAGGAAGCACTTTTTTTGGCAAAAAAAAAATAAGAGACTGTAACCACCGTTTTCATTAGGCTGAAGGATCCCATCGCAGAGCCACTGTCACTAAGAGAACTTCCAAATCATCGCTGGCAAAAAGCTGGGAAACCTCTACATTCATGATGGCCTGAACAGGACACCAATTTTGTTACATTTGAATCCACCCCATCCAAAGATTTTCCTGGGCCTTTCCGGTCTGATCTCAGCGCCACGCGTTGAAAAGCAATCTAATTCACCCTCCATCAGTACCTCTGCTGTGACAGTCAAGATCTGGAAGTTTATTGCACTGCCTATGGCAAAGCACAGCTCTCTGCTGACGCGCCCAAGCAGTAATCTTGTCCACATAAAAAACCCACATCCCCTCGACAGAAGCATTTTGATCGGCACCATTTACACGGCACAAATGTGTATGATTTTAAGGGTTACCTCTAGGCGTTAGATGAGTCAGCTAACAGAGGCGATCCTTTTTCTGCAGGAACTTAATTATGTTCTATGGCCTCGATACCAGATATTACAGCCAATCTTCACGACCACGTGCCTTGGACTCTCGGTGCTGGGAGCAGGGCTGGACATAATGAGCGCATGCAGACCTAAATATAAAAACTTGCCTGCAAAACTACTGGGCATAAAAGCATGAAATGGCTGTCCACCAAGAAGATATAAAGGTTAATTCTACATATAAATTCACTGTTGGAAAGAGAACAATAGGAGGGGATTTTCTGAGTTTTCTACTTAGAACCACAGAAGCATTCAGGTCGGAAAAGACCTCTAAGATCATCTGGTCCAACCTTTAACCTAGCACTGCCAAGCCCACCATTAAACCATGTCACTAAGCACTACATCTCCACGTCTCTTGAATACCTCCAGGGATGGTGACCCAACTCTTTCCCTGGGCAGCCTGTTTGAATACTTCACAACCACAAAGAATTTTTTCCTAATATCCAGCCTAAACCTCCCCTGGCAAAACTTAAGGCCACTTCCTCTTGTCTTATCACTTGGTGCCTGGGAGAAAAGACGTCTTCTAATCGATATTGCTTATTTGGAGTGACACAAAAAGCTTGACTTCTAGCATCTGGATACTTGTCCAGCAGCTCGAGGAGTCGCCTGCAGGGACAACCTTCCTAATTCAAATAAGAATTTCTGAAGCTGTAAAAAAAAAAAGGAGCCTACTTCAGATCTGCATCTTGCCCTGTCCCTGTCTAGTACCTCCACATTGCCAGACATCAACTTTTTCTGTCCAAGGATGAAGCAAGGTCTAAGTGAACCCTTAATCTAGCTGTCCCTAGGAATTCGTATGTAAACTGGAGTAGGTGGGATGCACAAGTGGGAACACTGGGATAAAAGGAATAGCAATGATGAGACTTCACTAAACAAGCTGTGACCTTCAAGGCCCAACACTGACACCAATGTTACTCCTAAAAATTGATTTTTGTGATTTATGAGCAAAAAATAGTACTTCATTTTTGAAAAAGGCAGTCAATAGTATTTTACATTCAAAATGGTTCAGCTGCAGCACACACTAGAAGACTGGACACACCAAGCACCTAAGATGGCACTGAAGCAAAGGCAGCTTTGGAAAGCTGAAGCTGCTTGTCGAGTTTGATAGTAAGGAGTCGAAGCCCGATCAAAAGGGGCTCTTCTCTCATCAGATAAGGTCCAAGAGCTTCTACGGTAACACCCTGTTTTTACATCAAATCCATAAAATGACACGAGGGCTGCAGTGCTCGTAGCTTACTTTGAGCTAATTCAAAGGACCCACAAAAATAGGCCGTGGAGATGAAACAACCCTACTGGTGGTTTTCAATCGGTGGTGAGATTTCACAATTGGTTCAACATCTAAGCTGAAGTACTGATGATTGACACAGGAAACACCAGAAGCAGGCATCTTTCAAAAACTGGAAATTCAGAACATATTAAAATTAAAATCTTTTCTCTCCTCCTTGTAAAAAAAGACCTAGAGGTGACCCTTCAGAACAGCATGGTGTACTTACAAAGAAATAACATTTTGTAATTTTATGCGAGCAAAAACATATCTAAGATTGAAAGTCTATAAAGTTGAAAGGAAACATATGGCTTTTTTCAACTGTTATTAGCCTAATTCAACTTTATCATTAGCTTAACTCAGAGGTTAACACATTTCATATTTCAAATTACCAGTCGTATCTGCTACAGGCATGCTGAACAAATATCATATAAATCACAGAGCCTGACAAGATTTAATAGAAAAAGCTGCTAAATTGACCTATAAATATACCGCATTACAATGCATCAGCTGGTGTTGCCACTTTCTTGGAACCCATGGAAGAAATTAGGATAGTTGTCTCATACCCTCTTTTCAAGTGTCTTACATGGTCGTGGGATTGAAAACTTAAACCCAAGAAAGCAATTTCACATCCAGTGCTTTACATCTGAGTTATACCTCAACAGTGCTGAAATTCAAAGCTAGCCTCCAACACCTTCCCCTGTTCTCATCATCTCTGATCTGTCTGAAGCAAGGGTTTACCTCTTTGACAAGTGCACTTACAGTGATTTTAAAATCCATTTTTCGAAACCCAGCAGTTCTGCAAACCCAATTTGCTTTGAATCTCATTCCTTCTTTGCTGGGGGAGGCAGAATTTAATATTTATGATCCCTGCTCCTGTAAGGGAGTATTTGCAATCCTTCTGATACATGTTACTGGGTTAATCATCTTTTCTTTCTTGAAATGTAAGTATCTTTTGTTCCTACAAGGTAATGAAGGAGAGTTACTCATCTTCATAATTAATCCTGAATTTTAATTAAACCTACTAACTGAACATGTCAAATGTTTGTCACTTTCAAAGCAGCGTAAGAATTACACTTAATAATAAATGTTACTTATTCACGTGTTGCCCTGGGTTATACTGCTGCCACAGTATCTATAACAAGATCCCTATGCTATTTTATTTGGTATTAATATGATTTATTATGTTATAACAAATGTATTTTATTCACTTCTCTGTACCACCAGCAGCACAAGGATAAATTTCATTGTAGACCATGCTGGCGTGTTCTGTACAGCACACTGAAATAAATGAGCTTGCAATGACATATATACTCTTTCCCCTATCTTCCTGAACTTTGTGTAATAAACTCAAAATGCACTATTTATGCATCTCTTCTCCTGCAACCAGACTAGTCAAATGAGCAGCTCACATGAATAAACATAAGGATGTAAGGAAATGTTTGAAAGATCGGAGAGCAAATTAGCAGGGTAGGGATCTTGTAATTTGAATATCTAGCAAAACTACACAATATGAAGGACACTGGAGAAGAGAAAAAGATTCTGCTCTGAAAAAAAGATCCTAGAAAAACAGGATTATAGCTTTCCATGCTAAATATCTGTAATGCCATACTTAATGCATTTGCTTTTCAAGCACCAGTTCTGCTTTCCCCTAAAAGCTAGTACTTCTCGATCCAAAAGCCAGCCCGCGTTACAATCTTCTCACACATCATCACCAAGAATAAAGACCTCAGAAACCCAAATCTCTACGAGTCACATCACACCATCCTACAGTTCTCAATGCCCCTAAGTGATTTTCAGTCAAGATGCCCAAGACACTACCAAAGACCACCAGTTTGGGGAAAAAATCCATTTCTCAGATACAACAGAGCCAGGAGAAAATTGCCCTGGGAGAGGAGTGGTCCAAGGCTAAAATACTAGATGCCACAAGCCATATCCTCCCTTTCTAAATACAGGTGAACTTTGCCTTTGCTAATGACAATATAGTGTGTTAATAACTTATTCAATTGATTTTTCTATTCCCTTACTCCAATTTTCTCTTGGGACACACTTTGCAAACACACTTTGCAGCATCCCCGACACAGTCCCATTAGTGTGGATGTAAAAGCCCCATGATGGCGATGCACAGGCAGTGGCTGGCTGTCTCTGGTGATCTGGTTTCCAGGGTCCTGAGCAATAAGCAGCACCAGAAGATGTAACTAGGAGAAAAGCAGAGCCATGAGTAAGCTTTTAAGGGCAGAATAAAGTTCCTTGCTAGCTAACTGGGTGAAATCAGGTGTCTGATTCTTCTTCTTATGTCTGATATGGTAACTCCAGCCACCTTAAATAGTAGTCAGCACTCTCCACACTACTACGTAAGTGTGCAAATGTCATTCTAGTTTTCACCACCATTAATCTGTAGGGCAGAAAACGTTACCATTGTGACATTTAGCTATTAGAAATAAGTGCTTTCAATTGTGTATTGTTGAGTTTCATGGACATGCAAGCATGGATGCTTTTTAATCAATAGAAGGGGAAAATGGAGTATTCTTCCCAAGTCTGAGATAAATGAAAAATAAACTACTTACACAGGGGGCTTCAGATACAAGAGCACAAAGTACCTGCCTGAGTGTCCAGGTAAAGAAGTTTGTCAGCATTTTGTGAACCAGCTTTTCTACATCTTTTATATTTTTGCCAGTCTGCATCATCCCAGCTTTTGAAGACATCTGAAAGGCCAGAGTCCAGAAACACTAAGCCATATCTGAGACACCACCATAATTCACAACCTTAATGGATATATTCTTGTTCTATTACACAGATATTGATTTACGCTGTGTTGTAATAAATATTATGGAAGCTTTTTGACACTGACCAGCTTGCAAGCTGGTAATCAAAGAGAAACAACTGTAGCAACCAGATCTATAAGGAAGCATTTTTTACAATCAGATAACTGCCAGTGTAAAGACCAAGAATGCCAAACCATGGAGATGAAGGCAATCATACAACAGATGGATGTTCATGCACCAACAAATAAATAAGGCCCCTTCCTCTACTGATTAACAAAGCACTAAAACCAAGGTGGCTATATGAAAGCACTTAAATTTGCATGCTTTGGATTCTCAGCGACACATATGATTTACAGAATTACAATTATATGCAGAAGCAGCCCTTGGAAAGCCACTTTAGTAGCAGAATTTGGAGGGAGGGGAAAAAAGGCATACATTGCCTTATACCTAAATGAGACTACAACGAACCAAAAGAGAACAAATGAAGTGGAAAGTTATTAACACTTAAACCACACAACCGTGTCTCCGCCCAGAAAGAGAATTAACACCGGGCTGGCAGAAGTGAGATTTCCCCTGTATTATCAAATGCAGTGTGGACTACTGATTCAGTAGCAGGACTGAGAGTGAGGAGATTTGTCCTCATTGTGGCAAGGAACCCAAGCAGATGACACTGCAGAAGACCGATGAGTTGCAAGGAAAGGGAGGAAACCTGACTCTTCTGCTAGATGCTTTTGGGTAGACTTTCTCACTTGCTCCAAGTGGTAATCACACATTTTTTGTTGACTACAGAGGCACAGTATACATCTCTTTGCACTGATCTCAATGATCAAAATCAAACCTACATCCTTACATAAATACTTTGCATCCTTTTTCTGCAGTTTTCCCCAAACTTCCACTAGGAGGTTGTGCAAGTTAGTTAGGGACTCCTCCAACCACTGTCTTGCTTAGCAATCTAATCCAGCTGACCACGGTCCTATGTGATGACCCTAGCACATGCATAATTTATCACTACTAATATACCTTGACTAGGTACAAAACATCTCTTAAATATCTTAATAACATGCAAAAGCCTGTTCTGCATAACCATTTCTGCAGGAAAGTTTCTGTTGACTGTTAGAAATGTCTGGATAGGTTTCATTGGCATTCAGTAACACAGAACCGGAGCTATTTCAGTCATCTGTCTTGATTATCTAAAAAAATCAAAAGGAGCACCAAGCACAGAAAACTCATGGTACATTCTCAGAGAAGCTGCAAATGCCCTCACCTTTTCCAGGAAGAATGCTTTTTGTAAGTAGAAGACAAGAGCTTGAACACGTGGATAGTTCAGAGCAACTTCACGGAACTCGCTCTCTGTGTCCAAATATAGACTTACTCGAAATTTGTCATGATATTTTATAGCCACAGAACTGATTACAGAAATTCAGACCGGAGTTATGTTTGGAGGAAAGCTGATGAAAAGATAAAAACTACACATGCAGCAAAAAAGGAAGGAATGATATGCTGCTCACCTTGCACAGAAAACTATTAACTGATACATATATATAAAACTACATTAAATTAACTCACATTTGAGGGAAAAAAAAAAAAAAAGAAAGTACACGAACTAGAAAGATGGGATGACTGGAGTCTCCCTCAGATACAAATTCAGAGCAGTGTACCTTCAAGGGACGGACGCTTCCACACAAGCCTAGGAAATCCGCGGTGCAGAGAAGCACATTTGTTTCTGGTGGACTGATAGAAATGATGTAGAGAAAACATTACAGATCAGCCAGTCTTATAAAAATACATATACGTATCACTTCAGTTCTTTTTCCACTCCTCTTAGACATTTACTTGGAATAAACAAACACTTTTTATGCTCAAATAAGTTTGTTTCGTTTTTCTTCTACAGAAGACACTGAGTTAGGATGCAAGAATGGTGATTCACTTCAATACATGAAGATGGATATTTTTGGTCTGATTATCCAATGTTGTACCACACACCGATGCTGATTAACTATTACTGCCCAGCACAAGAAAATACGAAGTCCAGAGGCACAGCCCCTACATTACTTCATAGTCCACATGTACTTTAAACAACTATTTTAAAAAAATTTGCATTCTAGTGGTGATGGATATGAAAGAGCAATCAATTTACAGACCTAATTATGCCTACCCAGAATATATGCTCATATCTAGAAACTGTGAGATGAAGGGAAGAATTATGGAAACATTTCCCTCCTTGTGCAAAATGGTACAGAATGACTCATAGAATCCTAGAATCATTAAGGTTGGAAAAGACCTCCAAGATCATCTGGTCCAGCTGTCACCCTACCACCAATGTTACCCACTAAACCACATCCCTAAGCGCCAGGCCCAACCTTTCCTTGAACACCCCCAGGGACGGTGACTCCACCACCTCCCTGGGCAACCCATCCCAATGCCTGACTGCTCTTTCTGAGAAGAAATGTCTCCTCATTTCCGACCTGAACCTCCCCTGGCACAACTTGAGGCCATTCCCTCTAGGCCTATCACTAGTTACCTGTGAGAAGAGGCCGACCCCCAGCTCCCCACAGATTCCTTTCAGGCAGTTGCAGAGAGCAATAAGGTCTGCCCTGAGCCTCCTCTTCTCCAGACCAAACGCCCCCAGTTCCCTCAGCCTCTCCTCACAGGACTTGTGCTCCAGGGCCTTCACCAGCTTCGGAGCCCTGCTCTGGACATGCTCCAGGGCCTTGATGCAGGCAAAATTTGCCTTACCGATCCACCTTCAGAGACAAGAGGTGACAAAGATGTATGTACACACCCCAAACAATCCTAAAATGTTTTTCTCCTCTCTTGTTTCTGTCTTTCATGATTAGACTGTCCCAGAAAAACACCTAACTGGCATGCTAACATCTCCCCAAACCACACAGAATCCCACACACGCGGTTGATGCCACAGATGCCACAGTGTGCACACCTGACATTTGCCATTTTTCACTTGGCCCGCTGGTCGTGCAAGGCTGCGTTTATGTAGGTTATCGATGGGCAGGATGCTTCTCAACAGGGATCAGCATAAGCATGGCGTGTACCTGTACCTGCGTGCGTATCGCCTTCTGGCAACGAAGGCCTAGATGCGAGAATTTAATGCTGCACAATAACAATAATAAAAAGCCTCTAGGTGAGAATATAATCAGCTGAGCTGTATTCCTCTGGAAGGTCTTAACCTGAAGGATTAAACTGTATAACATATGCATTTATTTCCTTGAGAGGGAGAAAGGAGAAGGAAAGTGGTAGAGTTGGAGGAATCAATACAAGCTTTATTGGAGCTGTAAATTAATTTACTGCCTCACTTTTAATTCAATCTGTTGTACCCAGACAAGCCTATGTTCATTTGGAGTTTCAGTGGGTATAGGTGACAGAAACAGCCATACA
This sequence comes from Stictonetta naevosa, assembly GCA_011074415.1. NCBI lineage: Eukaryota > Metazoa > Chordata > Aves > Anseriformes > Anatidae > Stictonetta > Stictonetta naevosa. The sequence goes on from CM021698.1 coordinate 150,931,457, forward strand.
ATATTATTATTTAAAGGTGAGAAGGGAAAAGCCATATCCAGGAAATGTTATTCATGTAAATAGAGCACCGTGATCCAGCTTCACAGTTTTGTCTCCAAATTTGGGAATTTTCATGGCATCATCAACCCACTAATGTATAAATCTGTGCCTCGTGGCTCAGGAGCCTGAAAAGTCACAGCTTCCACAGACCTTGAAAAAATCAGCTCAGTCACTAATGGCCAAGTGATCCCCACGCCTTTTGTGCTCCTTACATCAACAATATTTTGAACATTTAATTTCTTGTATACCAAGCTGATGTGGGGAGGACGAGCACTTTCTGAAGATGACTCAGCACTGACTTGCCGGGGAAAGGTGTTCTGATATTCTACAATGACAGGTATATAAAGGGTAGGCACAGAGGCATTCACATCATATATCTAAGGAAATAAAGTGAAGCATCTAGAACAAGATTAAACGACTAGATTATACAGACAGCAGAGTCTATTTTTAAAGTTCCAATAATAACCACCTATGAGAAAACAAAATAATAGTGCTTCGGGAGATGAAAACTCAAACCAGCTGTCCAGTATGTTCCTGAGCTTTAGAGACACCAACAAAACAGAACAAAAATTTTAAAGCCATTTTGGTCATAGTTTCTCATACTTGGAAGTCTACATTTCTCGATACAATACAAACTCTCCATTGATAGCTTAATTCTGTTGCAAAGCATTCCCCACCAGACATTTGTTTTATGTTTTTTAATTCAGAATCCTGAGAAAGCTCCAGGACTGCATCTGCCTTATTTGGGCTGGGTTTGCAATGCACAGAGATGTAGCAGTTTGGGTACAAGGAGACCATATCAAAATAAGAGATGCAATTGCTTAGCGTTCAGCAGTTATTTCTTCACGTGGAACAGCATCCTGGATGCTACCCCTGTTGTGAGTATGATTTAACGCATTTATTTTACTACATGTAGAGCCTGCAGAGTCTAAAGAAGGGGCAAAATAAATAAGAAAAAAAAAATCTTTCCACCATAACTGCCAAATTCTGAACTTCTGTTTCTGCTCCTTGGAGACAAGCAGTAGTATTTCTGGTTTTGCAGAAGCAGCTCAGAAATGTGTGAAATATAAGACATGACTGGACAACATCCATGCAGCTCCATGCTGTATTTTAGTCTGTCTCATTTTCCGTGCAGAACAGAAGGGCTCTTGCAGAGCTTAAGGGCAGGTGATCATTGCCAGGCAAAGTGCAAACCGCCCCGGTCCCGTGCCATAAGCTGAACAAATAATTAGCAAACCCGCAGTCCAAGCACTGAGTGGCGAGCATCTCGTGAAGCTTTCTCCTCCTTTTCCAGATGGATTAATTTTTAAAGATAACTTGCTTTTCTTTTCCAGCAGGGAAAGAGTGGGGACAGACTTCCAAAAATAGGCTAGCCTGTCACAACTGCTAACTGTCACGCGGTGCCGAGATTGGAGCTGATCTCTTGGGGAGGTGGCTGAGAACAGAGGGGAGTAAGGAAGGAAAGAGTAATTCCTCTTTCCATAGCACAGCCAGAAAGAAAATGAATAGACAACCTGCAATCAATCACAAATAATACATAAGCCAAAAATCAGTCATTCCAAGTAAAAATACATAAATGTATCAGTTTACCATTAATTATTAGCACTATAAAGCACTATTTTCTAGAGCAACAAAACTGACGCCCAAATGTACTCTCTGTCCAAGGTCTCACGGGGACAAATACGACATTATTGCCTGTTTAAACAAATTGACCCAGCAAATTAAACCAAAATGCTCTCTTTAAATTCAATTTTCAAATGCTGTTCTAAAAAGGCTCCTGTCCATGTGGCCTCTGCAGTAAACAGACACACTGAAGCCACAAGATGATTAGAAAAAAATATGTTTAGTCTTTTATGAGATCAGGGACTATTCAGATTACATAAACCAAAAGGTTATTTAGAAAAAAAATATAAATATATATTTTTATATTTTTTATATTATATATAAATAATCCTAATAATCCAATCCAATAAACTTAAATCTAAGCAAAATTTGCTCTGTGCTAAACACTGGAAGTTACAAGAAAAGGTAGGAGGAAAAGCTACAACTGCATCATTATTAAATGGACGAGAGCATAATCTCATTCAGCAGTGATCTTAGCCCTGTGCATCTAACGCATTCATTTTATTAAGAGGTCTGAAGCGGAATATTTGAAAACAGAAATCTTATTAAGAAAGTCTTCATCATCCTTGCTGGCGTTTTTCCTTCCCGCTGCATGAAGGAAATGCTTTTTGTCTGTATAATCTATGCCAGTAACGGGCTAATCTTTCTTCATGGCCTGCCTTAGTCACATGTTGTTGTGGAACATTAAGGATGCACTTCCTTAAGCTGCTGCACCAGGTGCTTCCTGACGCACCTGCGTACGATGTAGCATCGGCATCAGGTCAAAACAACAAAAAAAGACAACATAAAATTGGATATCATCACTAATTCATGAACTTCATTTCCCTTTTTAGGTCTAAAAGGCAGCCCACCTGTCAGCAGACAACAGTAGGTTTTGTAGTATAGGGTCATGAAACGCTGAATTAATAAGACTGAAATACAGACCAATGAAAATTATTTAATTTTTTAATGCTGACCATACATGGAGACCCTAGCAATGACATTTGTGTAGCTGTGATTTGAGGTGCTTGCTACCAACAGCACCGGTGTGGCTTCTGCTGAAGGCCATCTCCTTCCCTTTCTTCAATGTGCCTTTATATTTCTACTTCTTATATTTCTTTATATTTATATTTCTTTATATTTATACTTCTGCGTAGCCCTATCCTGAAATATAAAAATCATGGTAGCTAAAATTTATAATTACAATATTAGTAGAAGCCAAAGAGTTGCATTGCTGAAAGTACAGTACAAACCCTGTTTAGTATTATTGTTTTGTGGGGGCAAATGCTCCCGCGTGGCTCCAGCACTGTGCACCAAGTGGAGGCTCCTGTGCCCAGGTCTGGGAAGGGCCAGGGGGAGCTGCTGTTCCTCCTCCTCAATGGCTGAGTCACGGCAAGTTCTTTGACTCTATGTCTAATATAACCCATTAAAATGAGGCTGATTTTATAGGGAACAGAGATGAGTAAGGACTGTGCCAGCAGACATCAGCATTCAAGTTATCATAGATAACTAGGGGCTCTAACAAGGGCTCTATCACAGCTTTTTTTCCTTCCCTCCAAATTTAAAGTATGAAAATAAAAGCCTACTTAAAGAAATAAAATAATAGCCGGTGACAATTTTTTGTTGTTGTTGTTCATGCCAGAGATACAATAAAATTAATTCCTGAACTCAGAGGCTGAAAACGAGCTCATGAGAAATGCAACACGGGCGTTTAACCAAGCCCTAGCCTGGAGCCCTGTACTCTCACACGGTGAGGGTTTATGAGAGCTTTTATGAGAGCTTTTGTAGGGCTCATCCATATCATGAACAGGTACAGAGATTACTGTCAGAAAGAATTTACTAATAACACACATGGCAACTTGCTGCAAGCTGAAGGGCCACAGAGCAAAATCACCCAGACCACAAAACAGCTGAGTTATGAACAAAATAAAAGTTTCCTCCGGGTATAGCAGAAGAACATCATCTGAGAAGAGAACGAAATGCCTAAGGCAATTATTTTGTTATCTAGAAGTGGCTTTAAAAATCAGATGGGCTCAAAACCTGAACAAATGCAGCGTGTAGACAGCGGCATGTAGGGATGTTGGAATCGTTTTTGGATAGTAATTCTTTTCTAATACAAATAGGTCAGGGAGAACCAACACCTTTTGTGTAATCACTGGCTCCCATGGCAGTGACTTCTGGTCAGCATCCAACAAATTAAATCAGATAGTGATCAACTGTCTAGCTCTAGTCAAAATTAGACCTACCTTTAAATAATCTTCTGTTCTTATATTAGAGACCCATGCAATATTGTTGGGGTAGTAAAAAGGAGAACCGATGAAGCCAAAGATCTCTAATAGAGAAGCTGAAAAAGGCCGTATCTTTAAGCCAAACAAATTGCACAAAATGGGGCATTTGGAAACAATGACTGCAATTTCTTCCCTGAATCAAATCTACTTAAAGATACTTCTTTTAGGCAAATAGCAAAGAAAAATACTGAATGTGCAACATGGCCACTTTCTAACGTATCTCCCAAAACACCCTGGCAGCTCCGCAAATTGGCACATCCCGTGCCTTCAGCTCAGGGACTGATCCTCCCAGAGAATGCCCACATTATTTGGGCACCCTAATGAGAGAGCCAGAGCCAACAAAATCCTCTTTTACAGTGGAACAACCTCTCAATTCCACATTTTTGGGTGGAAGAGCAGGATGGGAACAATGTCTCTGGGATACTGACGCTGGACAAAAAAGAATCCTTTTCTAGTTATTTTGTCAGGTCAAATCTAAAGGGTTGCCAAATTGCTTGGATACCAACATGCATTCACCAAGCTAAGCACTGATTCATTGCACTCTCTGGAACGAACTGCTGGTTATTGCTATTTGCCAATTATCTGCTCCCACCTTTCCATTACTGAGATAGTAATGCGTGCATCACAAAGGGTTTTGAGTGAGTGACAAAGATTTTTGGCTACTGATAAACTGCGCTGCACAATTTACAAAACCAGAAGGTTATTTCAAGACAAAATTGCCATGAAACACCGTCATTTAAATAATGAATGGCTATGCTTGCTTGCTTGATTTCTTTCTCCTAAAATAATTTTTCTTCCTTTCTGTCAGTTGGCAACAAATACATCTTAACATTTGCATTTCAAGCAAGAAGACAAATCCAGACAGTTGCTCCAAAAGGACTGGAAAATGTGTTGTAAACTCTGGTATGTACAAACCTATCGAAGACGTCCAAACTTAGGCAGACAGGGAAGGCATTAGCAGTTTGTCAGAAGCTCAGGAGGAACCCCAACTTTGCTCAGAGAATTTGGAAATTGCTCTTCTCCCCCATTTGAAAACATTGTTCAGCCACGCCCCAGCTTGCAATATCCATCCACTCAGGTCAACATGGAGCACCTTGTTCTGCTCACTGCCACAATGCACAGCAAGAGACACTAAAAGTCCTTTGCATAATTTATGACCAAAATGGCCCAAACAGGACCTAACTTTTTTTTGTTTACTTTTTTATTTTTATTTTTTTTTTTAAATCATCAGCAGTCACTATGGAAATCACAGGCACAGTATTCAAGCCAAAAATGCCCATTCAGGCATCATAAAATAGCTCCAACTTTTCATTACTATTCAGTGTAATTACGAGAACTAAAAACTAACTCAATTGCTATCAGTTTATGTTTGCACAGAATTAATAAGTCTGGGATTTAAACAAAAGGCAGTAAGCAGACAAACTAGTACACACATGAGGGAGAGAAGGGAAAAAATACCAAACCCACAGTTCTCACACAGGTCTTTTGCTATGAGATGTCTATAAAGCCACTGCTCAAGTATTTGCCTGATAGAATCCTAGAATTATTAAGGTTGGAAAAGACCTCCAAGATCATCTGGTCCAACCATCCCCCTACTACCAATGTCACCACTAAACCATGTCCCTAAGCACCACGTCCGACCTCTCCTTGAACACCCCCAGGGACGGTGACTCCACCACCCCCCTGGGCAACCCATCCCAATGCCTGACTGCTCTTTCTGAGGAGAAATGTCTCCTCATTTCCAACCTGAACCTCCCCTGGTGCAACTTGAGGCCGTTCCTTCTAGTTCTATCACTAGTTACCTGTGAGAAGAGGCCGACCCCCAGCTCCCCACAGATTCCTTTCAGGCAGTTGCAGAGAGCAATAAGGTCTGCCCTGAGCCTCCTCTTCTCCAGACCAAACGCCCCCAGTTCCCTCAGCCGCTCCTCACAGGACTTGTGCTCCAGGCCCTTCACCGGCTTCGTAGCTCTTCTCTGGATAATTTCACTCAAGTTTGCTGTGTCATGGTCTCAAAACGTAACTAATTTAGAAATTGTCTCAATCAATGTTGTGGTTTTTTTTAGCAGAAGAAGGACATTTGCCAGAGAATGCCCAAGTCTGAAGGCCGTAGCTGTGGCATGCTTGGCTTCCTTCCCAAATGGAAAGGACTATAGAACAAGTCTCCCTCATCATAAAATCTACCTCAAAGGCAGCTTCACCACCTTGCCTTGTCGAGCTAACAATAAAAGAAAACATGGTAAACAACGCTGCTCAGGGATGCTCTTGGATTTTTATAATAAAAGGTGATGGATGATGCTGAACACGGTTGCTCCACTGACTTCCCACCACATCAGAGATCACCATGTAATCCATAGTGTGTGTTGGCATTTAAAATAACGGTATGCTATAAATAATAAATACAAGGGATAGAATAAGAAATGAGACTGGGAAAGCAGATATGTGAATTACACAATTTCAAATAAACACGCGTATATGTGTATATATGTATAGAGAGAGACAGCACAGACCAGCTAGCACAGCTGGCTTTCAGCTTTAGATGCTGCAAGGGTTGGGGGTGCTTTTAGAGGCTGTTTGTATCATTTTATCTCTGTCTTTAGAACAGTATTCTTGTGAAAAGAAATAAAATATTCAAAAGGTTTAATTATTTTTTTCTCTGAGCATCCAGCAGTCCCTCTGTGAATTATTGTTCATTGCATTTAAACAGACAAAATAAATCCACCACAGCTAACTATCAAGATCCTCCCACCCACAAATAAATCCTAACTGTTGCCCACTTCCAAGCAGAAAAGAATACTAAAAAGCAAAGCCACAGCCACAGTTCAGGTTACACTGAAACGATCAGAGAATTAACCTTCAAAACTGTTTTACATGAGGGGAATGTCAGAAGCACAGAAGAAAGCCACAAAAATATTTCATCGAGAAGTTCTGCAGATTAGCAAAAATAAAATTGAGGAAATTGAGGTGTAAGAAAACAGATTTCTCATCCGTATCTTTTTAACTGAAATGATACTTTTATTATGCATTAATATATTTGAAGATTGGTTAGCTTGTATGGGCAGAGGGTGGGCGATATGACCTCCAGAGATCCTCTCCCTTCACGCTGAAATTATTCTGCAGAAAAGAACTGAGTACGTTATAGGACAAAGTGAGGGTGGTAAATCCCTACCGAGAACACATCTTCCAATAGCCTTAAATAATTTATAGCACTATGATGCACTGGTCACTCTAAGAAAATTTCTGCAATGCTCAAAGATTCTACACATGCAGTTTTCCTCATTTTGTATATTAAGCTCATCTATTTGCAATAAGGCAACCTTTCAGAGTTAAAAGGCCTTTCACAAGATCGTACCAAATGGGTTCTTCTAATGTCTTCAAACACAGCTCCACACGGAGACTCAACTTACATAGCTTCAAGCAAGAAACTGAATTTGGAGGCAACAATTTCTCCCTTATGTTCCATTTTATTCCAGAATACAACACTAATTCTAAGGGATTATAAATGCAGAAATGTAATAGTAATGTCTATTTCTTGTGTCTCTAAGAACAGTGTCAGAAAAAGGTGAAGAAATTAAACCACAAAACCATACGTAGCCTCACACAACTGCTCTTTGTACTTACGTCTGTAAAGATGTGCTGATTCAGAGTGGCTTTTGGGTACATTGTTTCTCAAAAACTAAAGTAAATACTGAAAAATTTGGCAAGGTACAAAACAGCTCTCCCTAGGCTGTGATCCTACCTCAAGGCACAAAGATAACATCCCCAAAGGACTGTTACTGAAGGGAGAAAGCAATCCTGCCATTAAAACTCAGAGGACAAAGGGCATCACCACAGATAGCTGCAGTACCCAAGAGATGAAAGGTGTATGGAAAAGCTCACGCCACTGGGGGTGTACCCAACACCTCAACCTTCCCCAAACCAACCAGCACGTAAGCCCAACCCACATAACAAATCCTGCATTGGGGTAAAAAAGAGGGGTATCTTCGTGTATGTGTGTATTTATACACACACGCCGTAATTGATAGGCAAAAAATCCTACCGAATTCTATCGCATGCTCTGAAATCAACAGTGGTGATTGTACAACCTGGCTATGAGACTTCAGCCATCAGGCCCCCATTTTAAAATACTCATCTCTGGTAAGTTTTAACTTTGTGTGAGGACACTGAAGTTGACTGCTTGGTAAAGCAAACCCAATCCACTCAACTGACCTCAAGCAGGAGTTTATCAAGATCTTTAACCTTGAGATAGACCTTTATTCTTTGGATTAATCTCTCCCCTGTGTAAAAGGATGGCTTCAAATTCAGCAACAGCAAGGCCCATCTCTCCTGCACCATGTTCCTTCAAAGAGTTGCTTCTCTTTTCTTCTTTCTTTTTATTTTTAAAACATGATTAATGGGACATAATGGAGTACTGGCTCTTACATTTGACAGAAAATAAAAATTCAACTGAACATGCTCTACTTTAAAAAATGCATAAGGATAACTAGAGCAAAAACAAAGCAGTTATGTTCTGCGATGTCATCTCAGGTCTGCTCTGAGAAAGCATTAGCAAACTGAGATATATTTAGAAGAAATTAAGGTGGTGGTATATGTCTGATCTGTTCAAACCTCATAGGAAAGGCATTAGGAACTGGGAAAGACAGACTTTTACATTCATCCCCTATGGCTACCAGATGTCAGTAGGCTCTTGTTTTCATCACCGAGAAATACCAAAAAGTAATAATCTCCCATCAAACTTCTCAATATTTCAAAAAGAGAACCTTTTCAAACTTTGGCTGCAAAAACAGAAAGGTGCTGTCACCCGCCTGGCCTATCTGGGAAGTTCCTTTGCCTACGAACTAGTGAAGTACCACTTCTTAACCTTCACTCCTTAAAATTAGGAATTGCCATGGTAAGGATTGGGCAGAAGCAGTCTCAAACAACCTCACAACAGCGGTCTGAAGCAACATCTGGGTCAACACAGGCTATAAAAAGAACTATAAAGTCGCTCTTCCTCAATGCCCACTTAGTTTGGAGACAGCAAAATGAACAAACAAACAAGAGTAACCCCAGTGAAATTTAAACAGTGGTTGTGAACGCAGAGACGTGGACTTTGATCACCTTGGAGCACGTGGCAGTTGTTTTCCATCTCAGGCCTGCGCGGTGTCTGCGGGATAACAGGCTGTCTGTCTGCTTTCTTCCCTTCTCCCAGAATAAGTGTCTGCAGCAGCTTAATTATCAAGTTACAAATAAACATATTCAGCTTGGTGCATACATTCAATTACAGATAATGAGCTCTAGACAAAAGCTATTGAACTATAACTGATACTCTAACAGCCAGTACACAACAAGCAATGATTAAATGATACGGACTAGGGACAAGAAAAGAAATTCTCATTCTTCCCTTCAAAAACACGCAAAGCAAGGAGATTTTCTGGGGAAAATCTGACAGAGGTAATTCTTAATACCTATTATTTTCCCCAGTCTCATCCATTTTTCACACAATTACAGTGAAAGTTCAAGTGGTACTCAAAATTTTCACTCTTCGTGTTGTCATTTCAGCGAGATGTTTACAAATAAAAGCTTACAGTGTTTGCTAGAAGTTGAATTTTATAGTACCGTGAGGACACAGCGTAATATGCTACATGCTTGCATATAAAACCTAAGAGGAAGTGAAGCCTGAAGGCACACTTTGGTAACTTCAGTAATTTTAATAGTCTGTAATGATAAACCAAATAAAATCCAAATATTAGGAAGTCAGGAAATTCAGACTTGCAGCGTACCTTAAAGGAAATGAAAACATCGAAAGTACAGACAGGGAGAAATGAAGTCAGTGGAAAACTCTGACGTCTGTCCAGTGAGTCGGGCACGGTCAAGAGCTGCACAGATTAATCTTTCCCAGCTTCAAGACAACTTACAAATACCACATGTAGCGCTTTGAATGTTGTGAATGGCTACGAAAATGTTTTGCTCTCTAAGGTTCATGACATAGGGAGTGTTTTTTACATTACCCTTTTCTCTTTCCCTATAAGCTGAGTTTTCATTTGCAACAGTATTAGGATTCAAGGGCTCCTCATGCAGACCTTATCAGAAATAAGATTTATCTCTTCAAAAATGACTGTCGCAATGTTCCATCTGAAAGGTCTGCTGTAATCCTTCATCTTGGATTTAGCTTATGCAGATTCTAAATATAAACTAATCTAAAAATATTAACAATTGCTTCTTCTCAGTATCAGTCCAGCGGTCGCAGGTTCATCGTAATTTTTCGCTTTGGCCAAGCTGGTTCAGACTGCACTCTCCTGATAGCACAAAATTAAAATCTCAAGCGCTGCCTCCTGCGTGTACCACAGCAAAACCAGCAGCACGGAGAAGCAGGATGCTTACAGATCACAGAGGGCTTTGCAAGAGGTGTTTCACTTTGTTGCCTATTGTTAGAGGAAAATTGATTTCTCTAACCACCACCTGTGGCTGCCTTGCAGAAGACCGCAGCTATGACCTCCCAGCATCTCAGTCCACAGCATGGCCCTGGGTTAACCCTGGCGCAGGGGAGCAGGCAGCACTGAAGGGTTCAGCTTGCAAAGTCTACCTCTTCCAAGTCAATGGGATGCTGCCAGCTTGCTGTGACGAGTTTCCCTACCTGTCAGGGTAAACACAGAATGGCTTGGGTTGGAAGAGACCTTAAAGGTCATCTAACTCCAACCCCCAAAGCGTAAGCACGTTCCACCAGCAGCCAAGGAATGTTCACCTAATATAAAATAGGTTTTCCAGTAATCCTGGAGCACGTTACTTTGACAAAAAACAGCTGCTTTCTCCTAAGTATAGCCCAGCTGTCAGGTAGCCACAGAGTGCTGAAGGTACTGCTCCTTGAGAACAACCCCTTCCATAACACATCCTCATTCCTACAGAGCTTTGCTGTCTCCTCTGGGAGCCAGCATGTTCTGCTCTCAAGGTCAAGGCAAGCTGACTGTCCCTGGGCTTCCCGTTACAGCTGATGACCCTGAGTTGTATGTGGATCCACGTAACCCTTGCTATGTTATAGCAAATTCTAAAACTGGGGCCTGACTGCCATTGTCCTGGTCTTACAGTAGGGATGAGCAAGATGCTCTTGGAAGATGCTGGACAGTTGCAGTCTGAAGGGTCACATGAAAAGAGCAAAACTGGGATACTGCAAAGAGGGAAAAACCAACTGAGCAGTTGATTTTTATTTTTTATTTGGTGAAAAAAAAAAAATCATTTGTTGCATGGGAGCATTCTAGCCATTGGCTACAGTGTACACAGGATCACGTATCAGACTTCCTAATGAGGCAAGAAGCAAGGAACTTTTTGCAAGGAAGAGCTTTAGTGTTTGGATTCCTTTTATCTTTTTTTTTTTTTTTTTTTTTTTTTTTTTAGCATAGGATTTAATTTGTCTCTTCGAATGATCTGGTTCTTTCTCAGCTCTATCAATTCCTTGCTAGTGCTCCAATCCTGGCAGTAGTGACACTTGATGTTTATTACTTTTGCCTGCTACACACTGCCTGGCCTTCCAACAGCTGAAATGCTCAAAATTCAGATGACAGAACTGGCCTCGTGCAGACTGCCATTAACACATCAATCAGTGGTTAGCAATTAGAGAACAGATAATCCAACCATCTTTTTTAAAGGGTCAGAGATTGGTTGTTGACAAGGTTTGGAGGACAAGGTTTAGACTGAGTATTAGGGTAACCTTGGTCTGAACAGGCCACCCACAGGGCCTGTGCAATCTCCGTCCTCGGAGACTTTTTACATCCTGGTAGACCACTGACACCTGACCTGACCTACTGCTGGGAACAGCCCCTCTCTGAAGGGGAGGTGGGACCATAGAATCATAGAATCATTAGGGTTAGAAAAGACCTCCAAGATCATCTGGTGAACCATCACCCTACCAGCAATGTCACCCACTAAACCGTGTTCCTAAGCACCAGGTTCAGATGACCAACAGAGGCCAAACAAAATTTCTGTGACTCTATGGAAGCTTGAACTACGTTATATGGACATACAATCATTGCTGATTTCAGATATTCATGCTGTAAAAGGACAATACACACAGAAAGTACTTCTTCTAGCCCTACCTGAAAGGTTGTTCTAAACACACCAACATGGAAGGTCAGGAGGACAACGCAAAAGGTAAAACCCAGAGGAGATTGATCAGGCCGGTCTTTTGGCTCTGTCGTTACTGTTCACAAGAGTACTCTTTTTTTCCCCCTCTATGTTCATGCCTAAATCTCATCTGAAGGCTTAATTTCAGTTCATCCTTCTGGCCAGCCACAGTTAAAGCCATTAAAGGCTGAGCTAATGGTGATATCTCCATCTCTCTACACTGTATTTCTGAACAAGTCACAAACTTGCTACTCTAAACGATGTGCCAGCACATAAAACAAAAATCAGCATCCAATATTATCATGGTTCCATCATAATTGACACATTATTTTAAATAAGCTATTATTATAACATAATTCTAAGAACATTTGTGCCTTTAACAATTGCTGTCACCAACAAAGTTGCACAGCTTTTTTTCTTCTTCAATTCTTTCATGTAACCTAAATAAGACAAAAAGCAATATATCTGCTCAATGAAATTACAGGGTAAATTCCTTTAAGTCCCCCTAGAGCGAGACACAGATGAGCACGTGAAAGCTCAGGACTACAAATGTATTTCCTGGGGCAAGCAGCAATGGGCAGAGATTGCAAAGATGCTTGTTAAAATTATTTTTCTTGAGCTAAAATCTAGTAGTCACCAATGAACCAAGTCACAAGAATACTGAAAACTCTTCCCCTAGTCCCACTAATTATCTCCACTTCGTTCCATTTATAAAGTGTTTTTACTTAGGCAATGCTTTTGATATATGGAAGAAAAAATGGAAATCAAAGAAGCCAGAGGTGGTAGGAGCTCTGGCAAACCAAGGTGGCATTTATTTCGTTATCAATGATGTGTGGTGGCAAATAAACATGATGAGCACCAAAGTACAGTATCTCTGCAGAGAACTGCACCTCCAGCTCCTGGTCACTGTCACAGTTTTATGATGCAATTGTAGAAAGAATTGGGTCATTATTGTGAAGAGTGTGAGAAAAATCACGTGCAATGTACTTTAGACTTAATTCTTAGCAATAAGATTACTGTTTACCGGAATAAGTCATCAGCTACTGGAACAAGTTGATGTCTGATGCAAACACTGTGCATGAAACACATTTATAAATGAGCTTCAGGTTCTTAAATAAGAGGCCTTAAGTACATCTTTTCTCTTTTCCATAAGAGATACGTGAGTCAAAAAGAGACCCAGCAAGTAAGGCACCATATAACTCTACCCAGAGCCTATTAAAATATTTGATTTCAACTGATTATTCATTTTAGTATGCACATTTCATTTTAAAAGAAGCCCAAATTAATTCAGAAAACAAGACACAGGGCAGATGCCAGCCCTGTTGTTTGCTGTAGTACTAGAAGGCAGCTACAGCTGCACTCAGATAGAGAACTAGATGTTACAATATTCCCTCTCATCACCTCATTTCAGTTTAGCTGAAGCCACATACCCAGCTTCCGACGTGTGAAGGGCACTGGGGCAGATAAGTTGCTGTCAGATGGACTCTGCAGATCCAAGCAAGCTTTGGAGGAGACTTCAAACTCAGCCGGGAGGAAACGTGGAGGTGACAGGTGCATCTTTACGTCTTGCCTCTCGCTGAGAGCAAAATCCTTTCAAACAGCAGGGAAGCAGTTTCGTTTCCCTGAAAGCCACAATCCCGATTTGTCTCTGAGTGAAGTGCAAGCGTCAGCCTTCCTAAAGCAACAGTCACAAGAAGAAGCACTGCTTCCACCTTCCTTCATCAAATCGCTTGGGTACTCCCAAAATGTGGGAATCTGTCTCCAACACTGCCTCTAGCACAAAAACTCCGTGTCAGGAGCCCCACACTTCTCCTGCTATTCCACATTTTTGCATCAGAATACCATCAGTTACTCAAGGGGAAAGTGAAATTGTCAGTGGAATTGGCTTTGATGGCTGAGGACACCGTGAGGTGAAGACGACAGAAGCACTTGACTTGCAGCCTTGCTCCAAAGATGTTTAAAACTTTCCTCCTATGTGAGCTGCCTGGATCTGTATTTCACTGGCCCATGAAACCCCCGGATATGAGCTAGGAGGCAGCATGGCCATAAGCCACATCTTGGGCTCAGAAGAACGTTGGTATTACCTTCCAGATGAGTTCCTCAGAGCCAGGTACGTGGACTAATCGACGTTATGGGTCCTGCTCACAACTTTGCTAGCAAATACACGTGGCCCATCTTCCAAACATCATGCAACTAGTGTGGTTAACCACTTCCTATAACCAATCACACCTCTTCAAATCCTTCAACAGCTTTGTCCAATCTTCATTATCTCTCTTCTGCTAACAATAAGAAATTCTCTGCATATTTTACAAGTAGTTTGGCCACAGAAGAAATCCACTTAAATAATCAGCAGTGAGATCTCTCCACTGGTACACATGTATTATTCATTACTACATAATCTCAACAGCTTGCTTAACATGCCAGGGGCTTCTCTAACTTCCCACAAAAAGGCTGACAGATAACTTTTTCCCCATTTTTAAGAATGCACAAATTAAGTTTAGTCCATGCGCTAAAGCCTTCCTGTTTCCTCTTCCTGTAGTCCTTAAGCATAACAAATCACGGGAAAATCCATCAGATGAAAGTTTGACTGCACGATTTCTCAGTTCATCACAGGACCACAGTTTCTATTGTTAGATATGGATAAACCTGCCCGCATTTGCACTCTCCCCGTTCCACGTGAATGGAAGACAAAGCAGCTCAAGTAAAACGCTGACCTGCTCTCTGCACATGAAATAACAATCTATCGTATCTGCTTCAAGAGGCAGAAATTAAAAATGGAAAAATCCTTGTACAAGTATTTCTAATATGAGTGGCACTGCAGAGGAAGGGGAAGGAGAGAGAAACAGATATTTCTCTCCTCAGTGTGGTGTTTGGGGCAATCAGCTGGGCACAGGCATCTCTTTCAAAGAAAGTTCTTTTGGTGAAAAAAAAAATCACCAGGAGCCACACACTAGATGCTACAACCCACTCACCTGGTAGCCACCAGATACCACCTCTTTGCTGAGCATTGGAGGTCTCCGATGTAGGTTCAAACCCAGTGATATGACCTACCAAGCCAAGAACAACTTAATTCTATTTCTTGCTTATTCATGCAATTGTTTCTTCTTAAAATGAACCCATCATGTCAGCTACACTCAACCAAACAGCCCACCAGAGTATCTTCCCTGAAGCACTGTACTAACTCATTTCTGCTATTGCAAGTTAAATAAAACCAGAAGAAATATATATATATATATATATATATTCATCATTTTCATTGTGCCTTTGTCCCCCTCATGTAGGCACCCATGGGTGTTTGTCTTTGGCTCAATGCCCTTGCAATTCAGGTATGCCATATTATGTTCTCGGGGATAATAAAGCTTTCTCCTCAGCCCCAGGTGTCTTGATATGCTTTCAGCAGGTTGTGGAAGAACAGCTGCGGATATAAAAACTGAATGAGCAGCACACAATGTTTAAAGCTGACTAAAGTTGACTAAAGAAGCAGGGTGGATAGATGGGCACCCTTTGAATAAAAATGTCAACTCACTCTCTGGAGCTGAAATATGTGTCTAACTACCAGCTGTACAGATCAAGCCCCTGCTGTATGTGTGAGCATCTAAAACTGGGGAAAGTTGGTGATCAAACCATGCCAAAGCTGGAATAGGAACCGTGTCGCTCCTCTAGTGGTATCCTGGAGGCTGCACACAGACAGCAGCAAGACCCACAGCTACTACCACCATCATCGTAAAAGGATCAAGGATTCTGGGTTACTCAAGCAAAAATGTTTTTCTTTCCCTTCCCTTTTCATCACTGCCCAGTCACCCAACTAAAGGCCAAAACAGTATTTCCTGATAACTTTGCACATGCTGACAGTCTGTCATAACCCGGTATGACAGATATCCTGCTCCTCCTGATTGCATTTACTGTTACACCAGTCTTTAAGCAAATACAATCGTATGTGGTATTGGCAAAATGTGATTTCTTTTCAACAGGAGCTGGTATTAGTTGTGTGCAGCCCATGAGAGGAAATCTCTTCTCAAAGGCTTAAATCTGGATTCTACAGGCAGATGGCTTTACAGGTTTGTTTGGTTGGTTTTCCTTATAAATTTCCCTTTTAATTCAAAATAGCTATTTGTGATTAGCCATCAATAATGCAAGATGTCTTTGAAAAACAGCAATTCTTTTCACTCCGCTGTGAAAAGTGACAAGAATAATTCTTTACATTTCGATGCTAAACGAAGTTACATATATTGCACTCCGTCTCACCACGTCACTGGTTCCAGCAAAGAAGCCCTTCAATGACAGCTCAAAGTCATCTGGCCAATCAGGCAACAAAAATAAAGCACCCCTAAGAATCAGAGATTTCTGGTCCTTTAGTTAACTGTTGACCAAGTTTTTAACTGGGTATTTTAAAAAATATATATATTCTGTTTTGCTGTTGTAACTCTTTTTCATTTATAAAGAGCTCTTGCAGATTATGTGAACGTCCTTCCAGCATTAGACATATGGGTTGGAGCATCTTTTTATCACGTATGACAGTGCAGGTCAGACCCCAAAGAAAGATGTTGTGAAGAACACATCAGTGACAAGAATAATTGGCTACACAACACACCTTGAGAACTGTCAAAAATGTACGGTTTTTATGAAAAAGCAACCTTTTTAAGTATGACTTTTGATGTTGTTCAGCACTGCCCCATATGCCCACCCCAATGCCATTTTTAAACCCCGAGGATATATTTAGTACAGCATACATCATCCCGCTGTCGTCATTTCATTGAACAAAGCAAAGCAGGATCATGCTAAATGATGCATCCTCAGCGTGTTTCAAGAGCACAGCAGTGAAAGGACTGCAATACCAATGAAGTTTAAAATGTAGTCAAATAAGCTAAAGAAATAAGCAGAAGACGGCACAACAGATATCAATGGAGTTGAATTATGAAGTCAAGAATAGATGGAAACATAAAATATGCTGACATACGAACTGTATCTGCTCCTGCCTAGTCTCTGTTCCCCCGCCCTTCACATAAGGCACCATCTGATCTTTCAAGTTTCTGCATGCATGATGAGCTCTTGGCTACAGCCTGGGCTGGTGCAGCCAAATCTTTGTGATTCCACCTGGGCAGGACAGAATGCAAGTTATCACTTCCGACTGGCACGATTTCCTACACCCAGAGTGACCCCGCGTGAGAACTCCATGCCTCATTACACCAGCCAAGAAATTAATGTAAATCACCAGCCCAGCACAGCTCACTGTGATCTCGGTAGAAGCCTGGATTTGATTACCAAAATTCAAAATAACTGCGAAGGGTTTGGGATTTTTTTTTTTAAAGGCAGCACTTAGCAAACTCTAAGATTTAACTGGTTTGGCTAAGTGCAGATACCTTTTGTTATCGTGTACTTGATGTCCACCACAACAAACCCTTTGCTCACCTCACCTTCCTGCTAAAATTATCTTTCGGATGCTGCGCTCTTTGAAGCGCGGTCAATCATCTTGTACTGGGTTGTAAGGGAGAAGTCCCCTTCCCAATGGACTGGAGGGCAGGGAGCAAGCACAGTCCTTCTCCTAGCACAAAGGAGCATGAGGAAGCAAAGCCAGCTAGTTCAGTCTGCACTTGAAGGGTGGCACTGAAAAAGAAATTTCTTGGCATGAACCCACACGTCATGGAAATTACACTGTTTTACCCAATTTTCAAGTAGGGTATAGAGGGTACTTAAAGACACTTCACAGAGAGACTTCAGTTTGCTACTCTTGTTCAAGCTTAAGAGAGTAATATTTTTTTCCCAATAATAATCTACAACAATAACTTGTCTTTGTGTTGAACAACAGAAGCCAAAATATCATCAAGTAAAACAACAACAACATGGTGAACTGGTTCAAAAATGAGACTTCAATGAGAAAATACAGCATAACCATTGGCTTGCTCTCTCTGCACTCGGGCAGGGTGCCGCTGTCCTTGATGCACATTGGGTGTCCCCACCAGTCGTCCCCCATGTCCCATGCTGGTTTGGCCAAAGCATGTCTGAAGCCACCGAGCCAAAGCAGTGCCAAAAGCCACCAGAGCAAAAAGCAAACCCCTTGAAACCCCTTCCCCCATAAATCATCTTAGTCAGACAAATATTCCTTTCAAAATGTTAGGAAATGTTAGAAATGTTAGAAAATGTTAGGGAAGGAAATGGTTAATTTCATTTTCTTTCCCGAATGTCCCAATTGAGACATTTCTGCTATATAAGCAAAGAATTTTCTGTATCGATCTGGGGGATTAACACTACCATTAGCTTGATACACAGTTCATCCAGCTGTTCAAATCTGAAATTATCAAGGGTAGATTAAAAAAAATAAAAAATCATCCATAGACAGGCTTTTTTCAGTTTTTACTGTATTAACTAAAAGAAAATGATTCTCTTGTTTCTTTCCATGACAGGCATTTTATTTCCCTTGTGCGTTTTCAGAATACATATGCTGGGGCCTTTGTTTTCTTCTAAAGCTAATTAAAGCTTTAGTTTCTTTTTTTTTTTTTTTTAAGGGAAAAAAAAAAAAGCCATTTTCATGCAACCACTTATTTAAAGCCCACCACATCCAGATCAAGCATTTTTCCAACACAGCCAGGGACACATCGTGCACGCAGGCTCATTTCCAGGGACCAGCCTGTCAGAGAAGGTACTGGTTCATCACCACGTCTCTAGGATGAATTCACTAATAAAACCTTTTCTTTCCAAAATCTATTGCTGATCATTTTGCTATTATTACTAGGCCACGTAGCAGAGGTTACTCTACACAGATTACCCTGTGCAAGCCTGGGAGATCGCTTCGGTTTTTAGTTCGCAGGTTTCCTTTAGCAGCCTTACCATATCACGGTGCTTCAAATAATGCAAGGAACTTGGTAATTTCGAGTTTTAATATTTTGGGACAATAACATTTCTGAAGTGAACTATCCCCCTGTTGGCTTTCCAATCTGACAGTGTTTGTGAGACATACGCTAAACCTGCATTTGTTCTTTATGGAGACCCATGGTTTGCAAAGTTCAGTAACTGGGAAACTTTTGAGATTCCTGGGAAATCATCGCTAAGGGCCACGTTGCCCACTTGCGTGCTGCTGTGCTCCCTGCTGCCATACTTAAAGAAAACCTCAATTTCTTCTTAGCCATGCTTGTTTTGCAGTGTCTGCTGGGCAGCAGTGCTACTGCGGTCCCCAGAGCCCACAAGCCTGATTATTTTCTGCCGATTTGAAACCCCGCAGATATACCCAAGGGGACTTTGAACTCTGCTCTTCTCGGTAAACGAGAGAAGGAAAACCCAAACTACCAAAACAACTCTAGGCACAATCCCCATAAAAAGTAGCAAGGGAAGAAGGAGGGAAGATTTCAGGAGTGAAACATCCGAACTTCATTTGGAAGAAGACGAAGAGAAGAGGAAAATGGGATGGCATCATGGCAGGATCCTACCCGTCTCTACTAGAAGAGAGGTGGGAATCAGAGGACAGTTTGTTTAGAGAGAGGAAATATTCTGCTGCAGGTTTACTGCTGGAAAAACAACCAGTGATAGCTGCATTTGTGCTATCAACTAATTATTTCTGCTGCCATGCAGCACAGAATACATAGGACTGAAAGCTAAACTAAACAATCTAGGCACAGCAATCATCCTCTGCTCTTGAATGCCAGCTCCTCCGGGCAGCAAGGACTCAAGATTTCAGGACACGAGAACAACTTCTGGGGATTAGATTGATGCCTGGGGCTTCAAATACAGAGTACGTTCATGGCAGGAAGGGTTGAAGGGCACAGCTTGATGGACAGCCTTAGGTATAACTCTTTTTTCTTTTTTTTTTTTTTTTTTTTTTTTTTTTTTTTGTAGCCCTAATGATGACTTTTGCTACCCGGAACACCCAAATTTGCTACCCAGGGTTTTTTTTGCTACCCAGAATGTCAGATTTACTACCCAGAAAAATGTTTTTTTGTTGTTGTTTTTTTTTTTTTTAATAAAGTGTTCTGACTTACTCTGAATCTAAATGTGTTTTCTACTGTTCCACTATAAAACTGAATAGTAAGAATGCAACACTGCAAGATACACGTGTGAGTACTGCACTTAGCATTTACCTTCTACGCATGCATCACCTATGTGTGTCACATCATCAAGATGCCATACAGTTTTCCACCTCATTCTGGGAAGCAGTAAATATTTAAGACATGGTTGGCCCTTCTGTCCCAGCTCCTGCAAAGTGAGATTCCCCATGAAACCAATTTTCTCCTGGGAAACTCCTCTTATCAGTTCTTTTGTGATCCCTTCACCAACAAAGCCTCCGTGTCGTTAATGATACCATTTGTAAGGCACTCACTGTTTGGAGAAACGCCGGGATGCACGTAGCATTTGACAATCGGATGACAGCAACGCTTTGAGGGTAATGTGCTCAGATGAACACTTCACCTGTGCTTAGACAATAAATACCCTCCTTATCTCATCGCGGTAATTCAGAGCTATGCATGCCACAGTAGCACTAAACGTATCAGAACATTTTTCCTGGTTTTTAACTATGACAATCCATGTTGGCTTTTTGTTTCCTGTCTTGCACAACCACCCTGATTCTACTAGAAGTTATCATAAAGGCAGATTTTCTGGGCTTAGCATCTCTGTGGTACAAATACATGAGCTTCACAAAGATGCCCAGACAGCTTTACAGGAACATAACGTTGCGTCTACACGTGCCTTCCTCCTTCAGACTTCGTACAGCTACTAATTTTCTCCGAAATCAGGTTTTGCTAAATTCCAGGTCTTCAGGTCTTGAAAACAGAAAATAATCAGTTTGGCCTCTTGGCTCTTCAGGTGTAAATGCCATCAGATAAACACTCTTTCTCTTCTTTACCATTTTCTCAGGCTATTGACAAAGCAATTAATGACAGCGTTCTTACAATTTATGGGGACTTTTCCTGGAACAGGTTCTGAAGCTCTTCAAGCACTGCAGACTGCACCAACTATAAAGCAAACTCTGGCCTTCCCTTCATATTTGCAAAGCACCACCTTTCTAAGGAGAGCCAGGGCTATTCTGCTGCATAAGCCATGCGAACAAGAGGTGATGCATGGGATTTCAAGGCTTGCATTCAGCAGGTAGATGACAGCTACGTGCCTGTGCAGAAGAGACACAATCATATTCTTTTGGGAGCTTCCCTGTGGCCACGAGGGAGTTAAAGCAAAGCCTGTTTCCTTGCTTCAGAAACTGGTATAAAATGGTGGTTGTGGAAGAGAGGAAGAAATTCCTAGGTGGGTTTAGAAGAGAATGTCCCACTCCTCTGGATATTTGAGCAGCTTTTAACCATCTCACTCTCGATTCCTGTGCAGAAAAATTCCAAGTTTTTCTAATAAAATTCAAAGGGAAAAAAAAAAAAAAAAGGCTTTGGAGTTATATTTAAGCATCCAGATAAATGGCATGATATTCTGAAGACTTGAGCATCCAGCAAGTCCCAAAACATTGTTTGCCACTGTTGGCACTGTAACAGTCATCATTTCAACATGAATTCAGGAAAAGATTTTCAGGGAGGTTGGGGTTTTTGTTTTGATTTTTTTTAAATCCTTGTGCAACTCATCATACATAGAATTTTTACTACTTAACATTAAGCACTACCAAATTGGTAACGTTTTCTGCATTGGTTTGGGGCTGCATTCCAAATTTGAAAATTTGGAGGGGGGAGGAACAAACAAAAAATAACGCAATAAGATCAACATTCAAACTTTTTTAAAAAAATGAAAAAATCTCAGCAATAAAATCACAGAATTATTCAAGTTGGAGAAGACCTCATCTAGTCCAATCTTTAGACCTCCACGTCTCTTGAAGACCTCAGGGATGGTGACTCAACTGCTTCCCTGGGCAGCCTATTCCGATGCCCCACAACTCTTTCAGTAAAGAAATTTTTCCTCATATCCAACCTAAACTTCCCCTGGAGCAACCTGAGGCCATTTCCCCTCATCCAACCTAAAGTGTACTCAACTGTCAAAAAACATTAAGCAGTCAATGTACAAATGGAGGTTCTAGGGGTTATTGCCATCTGCAAATTCCTTTATTTAAGACAAGGCAATAGGCAGTAACAATCCTAAATGTGACCCCTAAAAGTATATCTTAAATGGATTTTGCTTGAAACTATTCAAGCAAACATTGCCTTTCTAAAAACACAGCTCATGGAGATATATATACGTGAGCAATGCTGTGCAGCTACGCTGCTCCTCCTCAGCTGCCAAGGACACCGGCCCAGAACAGTCCTCCAGCACCACGGCTTATGGGAATGATGCCCCAACTTGGAATGACAGAACTACAACTCTTACACCAAGTCCATGTTACTTTCATATTAGCAAAATAAGTAAACCCAGACAGAGAGAAGAAGGAAGCTGTTCCTTATGGGCAGTTCTGGAAGGACATCAAACCTCTCCGGGTTCTTGCTTGGCACCCTGGGTCAACAGGCTGGTCCCTCATTGCTAAAATAAAAACAAGCAAATAAAATGCCAAAAATTTCTTGAAAAGGAAAAAGTGGTCCTTTAGTTTACAGTTTCTACAGCCTTAAAGAGCATCTTTTGCTACCTCTGTCCATTTGACCACCCGGAGCAGATGGATCATCTAAAATAAGTTACGGCATCATGGTTGTATTTTGGGGTTAAGTTAAAAGACCCACTTGAATAATTAGGTGGATCAGAGAAAGATATCAGACCTCTACGCCACCAGAAACCTTAATACGCAGCAACCTTATTTATTTAAAAAGTCTTATGCCATTCAGAGAAGTGCGGGTGGCCTGCTCATATGCCCATGGTCCATGCTAGTTTAGTCAAATCCCTTCCAAAGCTGTATCAGTTGCTTGGCTAAAGGAGTAACTTGTGCATGATATAAATGCATACGAGGCAGCATCAGTTCAACGGGAAGAGTGATTTATTGCTGTCTGTAGGGCGGCCTGAACAAGTGACCGTTGTTTCCTTACATTCCTCTCCTGTGAAGAAAGGCTGAGAGAATGGGGGCTGTTGAGCCCGGAGAAGGGAAGGCTCAGGGGAGAACTCATTGAGGCCTTCCAGTACTTTAAGGGGACTTATAGAAAGGACGGAGTGGGACTCTTTACTCAGCTAGATAATGATAGCGCAAGGGGGAATGGTCTTAAACTAAAAGAAGGTAGATTTAGATTAGACATTAGGGGGAAACTCTTCACTCAGAGGGTGGTGAGGCACTGGCACAGGCTGCCCAGAGAAGCTGTGGGTGCCCCATCCCTGGAGGTGCTCAAGGCCAGGCTGGATGGGGCCTTGGCCAACCTGATCTCGTGGGTGGCATCCCTGCCCATGGCTGGGGGTTGGAAGTAGATGATCTTTAAGGTCCCTTCCAAACCAAGCCATTCTATGATTCTAGGATTTGTCACTACTTTTGTAGGCAAAAAGCTCCCTCTACTCATGACTGGAAGGGTCCCTTAAACCAGTATCTCAGAGAAACCTTTGCTTTCATCGGCTCTTAAGAATTTTAGCCCCCAGGTTCAGGTATTTTGTGTACCCTCTTGGGAATCAGGAGTGAGGAAACAGCGGTATGAAAGTTATTCTCCCAGTAATGAGAGGGCTCTGGCCTGACTGACGGTCTGTAACCACATCCTGCTGTGCGAGCCTCATCTTCCCTCCAACCCCAACCTCCACAAGACATTTTGTCCACTGCAAGAAATGCACAGCGCGGGATGCAGCTGAGGTCTCTGGATGACCACTGTTAGCAGATGGAAGTCATGTTCAGGTATGCAGGGTTTTGCAAAGCATTTATTTTATGTCATCCACAGCATCTACGGAATTGTTAGCTGTCTGGCATACCTACAGACATGTCTTTCCAACGTGTAATTATGCTATATCATCTTAATAGGCTAACTACTAGTAAACAGCATAGCAATTATACACTAGAAAAAGATAACTTTTAAAAATATTTAGTCATGATTTGCCTTTGCTTCAGTTTATTTCTAAATATGCAAAAATAAAGCTTCTCTTTCTTTTTTCCTGGAAATACTGATAGAAACTTCATTTTCTTTCTTTTTGTACTAAATCCTGTAGATAAATAGCCGGAGAACAAAGAAAAAAGAAAAGAAATAATTCATCCTGTGATCCTGGCTTCTGCTGACACAAAAATTCTTCTAAGAATATGCATTTCCTATTCAGTTCCGTTAATTCCTACAGCACTCTTATTTTATGTTCATTAACTTCCTTTTAGCACTACTGTAGATTGTTTCCATGCAGTCTGAAAAAAAAAAAAAAAATTAAATAAAAAAGGTGCGAGTGGAGCAGAAAACAGAGCAGGGACTACAGAAGTTTGTCAGTTTAGCAACGAAGCTCCAGGAGCAATAACATTTTCAAACAAATGCAGCACTAAATCCTCCTACACTGCAGTGTAACAATCAATTTGTTTGCCTAGGAAACTTCTAAAGCTCTTTCAAGGGAAGAGAAAAGTATGATAGACAACTCAACAATATGAGGGGATGGAAATTCCTAGCAAAATCTCCCTATAGCAAATTGCAGGGGAAAGAAAAACAACAATTAAAAATGGTAATTAAATAATAATTAGCTTCCCCATCCTTATTTCAGCAACATTGACTACTTTTGCATGAGTTTTCATCAAGGAAATTATCATCAAAGTATCCAAACAATAGCGTTTAAATGGGATTTAAATGAATGCCTATATATTCACCTAAATGATCATATTCCAAGAAGCCGGGTTTTGGTGTACCATCTTTTTTTTCAGATCAATAGAGAAGCTCCATTTCTTATCAGCCAAAGATTTAGAACAGAGATGCAACTGATTTCCAAAAGTACCAGATTTTGTGTGTTTTGCAAGAACTGTGTTTAAAGAGAAGACTTCCTGGTAAAGAAATGGAAATCTGTAGGACCTTGGATGGCTCGAACAGTAGCCTACTTCAGGAGCAATCAATTTAATCTCATCCTGAATGCATTAACTATGCAGTACCACTATGAGTAAGACAACACTTCTATGCTTATACCTACACATTCAGACATTTTTGTAGCAAGAATAAAGTTAACATCTACATATTTGAGAGGAAGGAGAGCGCAGTTTAGAGATGTACAGAAATATAAATTAACGCTTTAGAAGTGAATGTCACCTTCTGATACTATAACCTATGTCCTTGTCTCACTAAAATAAGGTTTGCTGTGAAGATGTATTTTATTATCAACACTAAGAGTTCAAAATAAATAGCTTCACCAAAAAAGAAATCTTTAATAAAGACAGATGCTCTGCAGACGCATCAGTGCCTGTTCATTTTTCTCCCTTCTAATTAAAAGACCATTCATACTTCTGGCTGACCATTTCCTTGTCCAAGTGCAGTATATTCCGGGGGGTTGCAATGACATGACTTTGCACACGGGTCTGAATGGGATATCACATCTGCAGAGCAGTAATTTTGCCTCAGATTCCAATTTAGTGTATAATATATTGCATGGCAGGGATTCACTCAGCCGATTTCCATAATGACAACAGTAGCTGCAAAAAAAAAAGTACTTGTCTAGTAAATTGAAACGTGACATCTATATCAACGTAAACACACGAGTCCTCTGAATACTTTATTGGCAG
Source organism: Stictonetta naevosa (assembly GCA_011074415.1). NCBI lineage: Eukaryota > Metazoa > Chordata > Aves > Anseriformes > Anatidae > Stictonetta > Stictonetta naevosa. The sequence continues at coordinate 150,957,029 of CM021698.1, forward strand.
CCACACTATTTTAGCTTCAAAATAAATTTTCCCCAATAGCAGCTTTTATTTCATTTCAAATCCATCAGCTCCTTTAGCTTCTAATTCCCAGAGCTGCCCCTTCCAGTTTTTAATCTTATCTTCCTAGTGTGAAAGTGCTGTAGACCAGCACTTTTAAACACAATAATGCAACAGTTTTTGAAAGCTATATAAATCATGTGAGAGACTATCCTATTAATTCCCCTTCTCATTACCAATTTTTCCCTTTTATTTACAGGGCTTGGGGACTTTACAATTCAGTTACTCCAAGGGAAGGAAGAACTTCAATTTCATTGGGACCTTCCCTCTGGCTCTTGACATTTTCAGAAACCTGTTGGACAATAACATTCGGGTCAGCCCAGACATGGAAATTATGCTAAGCCTGAAACAGATCAATTCTAGTTTGTAGCTCTCGGATAATGACTTTGTGCTCAAGGCTCTTTACAGACACGCTAGCCAAAAAAAAAAAAAAAAAAAAAAAAATCCATCTTCAGAGTATCAGACTGGTAGCACTAAGAAAATCGTGGCTGGAAAACAGGACGGTAAACTGATTAAAGGGCACCAGAGGGGAGAGAAGCAACTGGTTCTTTTATTCTACTTTAAAAGACTCATATTTTTTTGCAAGGTAGAAAACAAATTATCCTGTGAGCTGTAAGAAGCCCAGTTTCCCGTTTTAGATGCAAATATCCACAAGCAACAGACACAGAGGAACTGAAAGCAAATATTTATTAGCACACCATTGTTAAAGTCAGCTAATTAACTGAGCGCAAGCCGAATGTTTTATGGGACTTGGGTATTTAAAAAATGAAACTGCAGAAGAAGAAAAGGCTTAAGTAGAAGCCACATGCCATTAATGGGCCACTGCGGAAAAATTGTATTTGTCTCTGCTCCGAGTTAGAAGCACTGACCTAAGCTATCTGGAAGTTATGAGTATTAAAATATTAAAAATAAACTAAAGAATTTGTCTCCAAAGGAAGCAAGTTCTTGCTGATTTGGCAACCCTCTGAGAAACCCTCAAAGTAAACAAAAATCTGGGTTGTGTCTCTCCAAGCCCCCTTAAAAGAAGCGTGGCACATAAAACCCCCGCATTTGCTTGCTTAAGATAAAAAGCCGATTTTGCAAGAATATATGACCTTATCAACACCAACACCTGCAGTGGTTGTCACCTTCCAACACCCAACGACACCCACCAGCACCAGGTGTGACGCCAACCCAGCCTCTCAGATTCCCCTTCTGGGCACCGTCCCCATTTCAGCCATCGGTGGCACTCGGCGCCTGCACGACTACTCAGACACTTCTGCCATTTCACGGGCTCAGAAGTTTCTTATCTGCATCCCAGCCAGAAATAAACCTTCAAAGATACGTGTACCCTTGGGCTGTGCTCAGCTCCTCCCTGTCACACGTTCTGGTTTGCTGAGAGAATTAATTGGCTTTGTGGAGCATGAAGCAATAGGAATGGTGACGTGTACCTCAATTAGACTCTATTTTTAAAATCATTTTTAAACGTATGAGACTTTAAGGACTTTTAACAAATGTGCTTGATTCCCTTCTATCAAACAAGGTTAGGGACTCATTACATGGTGCATGCAGCACTTTAACAATATTAGCATACACCACGAAGCCAAGCTTTCTGTAGGAGACTTCGAAGCGCACAGTAAGCAGATCTAAAAAGCCCTGTAATTTGCAACTGGCAGTCATTGTTCTGGTAACACTCTACAAGGCTTTCGTAATTTCACTGGTGTTTAAATTCATGAGCCAAAACACATCATAAGTTCTCTTTTATTGCTGTCAAGACCAGCGACAACAGATTCTCTTCTTCAGCCTTTCGGGACTTACTGGGATCCCCCGAGTGTCCGAGGGGGAGCATTTGCTTCATCGGACTCCCTCTTTTTTTTCTGGTAGACACACAGCACATAAAGCAACAACCTGAAAGCCTGCAGTCAGAGGACATTGGCTCTTTATAACCAAAATTGTGTTAGTTCTTAATTATTAGACATTTTTTAGTGCAGCAATGATAGAGGAGGGCAGATCCAATGCAGAAGGAAAACGCCACTTTCTGCCAGAAAACTGAGACTGCTTTGCCACGCCGTGCCAGCGGCTGAAGGGAATATAAACAAAGGAGGAAACACGTGATGTATCACTGATAAAATAACCTGGCATCACAGAAGTATTGGTACTACGGCTGCACCAAACGATCAATCCATGTGCAAATAGCAGCCTCTTTAGAAATCATTGCTCTCCCTCCCATCCGTGGCGACAAACTCGGGGACAGTATTTACTTCCTGCCACCAGCTTCATTAAATAAAGCAGACTATCCTCATCCACCCACAAAGCCATCTCCAGAAGTCTATGGAAAATATTGATTTTTCTTGACTCGTTTCAGGTCAAAGATGCAATGCAATAGAATAGCTGAAGACAACTATTCCCTTTCCAGCCTTGAAACCATGTTTCTGGGGCCTGGTTTGGGATCTGTTGTCGATTCACTTTGACCTGAGGCAAGGAACTATCAACCCTCAGGAACCTGCTTCCTTCTGTAAAACAAGCATAGCTAACATTTCCACTGGCTGGCTGGTTGGCTTTGAGACTTTTTGCTCTTTTAGGTTTTAATGACTAAATAAAATCTATTTCAGCTCAAGATTCAGCAAGTAAATACATTATATGTGAAGGATGATGCAGCTGAGGAGCTATGCTCTTGTCCCTCTATACCAAGGGAGAGGGGATCAGGATCTCCAGAGTGTGACTTGCAGGCACCACCCTGCAACATCAACAGGAGGAATTTTTTCTTGCATCGCTTCCACTGGGAGGACCCACGGATCTTCCTGAGAGTGGATAAAGCTTCTGAAAGAGGCGGAGTTAGAGCAAGAAAACAAGACACAGTGATTTAGGTTATTAGCTTTAAGTAAGGCACAGAACTAACTCTCTGCTATCACAGGGGCCAAAATTATTTTATATGCATAAATGGCAGTGAGCTCTGAGCCCATGGAGAAGCACTCATGCTGACTCCATCAAAAGAACAATGACTGGGGCCACTCCATCCCACTGTAACAGTGGTTTGGTATAAACATGGTTTGGTATACAGCATTGTTTGGTATAAATGGATGCAACAGATTAGAAACAGAGTTTATAATGAAACTGAATACTCTCAGACCTACCTAATATGTTCACTATTTAATACAGAGCAGAGATACCAAAGCTCATATGGCTTAGAAGAGCCATCGTTGCCATCGCCAGCAAGCACAGCGCCAACACCGCTCTTCTCTTCGCTGCAGGCTGCAGCTGATGTAGGTACACCCTGCAACCCTACAAGGAGAACCCTTAAAACACACTCCACACACACACAAAGAACAACACAGAAACCTTCTTCAGGTTCTGAAAAATACTACCGTTAAAAGAGTTCACTGTTTTCAGGGGAGTAGACGAAGAGAAAACTTGCTGGCATCTTCAGCACAGTTTTACTTGGTCTTTTATTTTTGTGCAAGGTCAATTATGGGGAATTCCTATGTGATTCCAGAACCTGAAGGATCCTTATCGGTAAAGTCCTGCTCAGACCAGGCTCGACGGCAGTTCCCGTACCTCCAGGCAGGAGGAAAACATCCTCTACAATGCTGTAGCAAGTCCCTGATATTCAAAGTGGCAGCCTGCATGAGGAACAAGCTAACATTAGCAATCCACATTATTAATTCAGCCAGTTCCACCTTCTTTCCTCATGTTGTCCACTTTAATTTTTTGGACAAGAACCTGAGTTTTGTGGCATTTCTATTATAGCTTCCTTCTAGCTTAGGGGCTGAATATTTCAGGCACTGCAGTGTGCCTTTATGAAGTGTCAAGCATCCCTAACTACCTTGCACATAAAAGATTCACAAATTCATATGAAGTCCTTGAAACATTCAGAGTTTGAGCCTCAGCTTTGAACCAAGGAGAGTTATCATCTTGTTTCCCATTTCTGAGAGTACAGTCCGTGACAGCAGTGTGCTGACTGTGCTCGCCTAACTCTGTGATTTCAAGGTGATTTACTTTTTGGGGGCACTCAACATCCACCTGCTGAGAGTTAAACAAAACTTCCACCTTTCATTATCTTTCTGGTAATCACACAGCTCTGGAAGGAACCACATTTCACATAGCCCAAAAATATCCAGCCTATCACACGAAAGCAAATGTTTTTCTCCCTCTCCACCTCATGGAGAACAGAGGAAGAAAGGGACAGTTCTTGAATCCTAAAGTTGGTGCCAGCTCTCTGTATTTTTCAGTTTGGGGCTAATATGCCTGTTTTCCCAGCAGTCCTCTATGGAGCAGCTGCATCCCAGATACCGAGAGCACCACCTCTACAAAATCTCAGCGTTATTTGGAAGACCGAAATGCTATTCAAGAGCAAAACATCAAAAATACGGGATTTTCAATCTTCAGATCTCATTTAGGCTAGGTAGGATATGAGATGCACGTTCGGGTCATTAAACTGTCTCTTCAGAAGATATTTATAGCAGTTGTACAAGCAAAGATAGTTCGTGTAGAGGCTGAGAGCTCCATTCCCATGGAAAAACACCTGCTCCTGCAGCCCGCAGAGCAAGCCATGTACCCAAACTCCTGTGAAACCATGCTTAACACTAGGCTGCCGTGGCTTTATTTCATACTGAAAGGCAATGCCACCGGCCCAGAAGAACAACATAGAGAAATATACACACACCAAAACCAGCTTCTAGCCTTCCAGTGCTCATGCTGGCCCCACAGGCTGGTTCACGTGCACCCCCCCGGCGGGATTGGAGCATGGCTTCAGCAAGAGCAGAGAGCCACGAGCTCCTCTTGTACGTTCAAGGCAGAAGTGCTGTCTGACTGTGGCCTTTTGTACCATTAAAAAAAGCGTGTGACCAACCAGAGAGAGATTTTTCCAGCGTCAAGAAGACACAGTTCAATACCAAACCATTTCATTGCAAGCGAAGTGCTTTTTGGCTTCTCACCCGACAGATACTTGATGCCCACATGCTGCGCAAACTTGATGTCCTGGTGCAAGTACAACCATTTCAATATACCAAGGGGGCAAGACTTAAAATCGAGGACTAATGAAGAGATGCTGTTGTTGCATGCTGTACCAGGCAGCTCTGGGAAGTGTTCAGAACAGCCGATGGGTACTGGCAACAAAAAGGAGGAAGGATAAAATAACACTGCACCACCTGATGGAAGAATGGCTCCGATGTCTGGTCCCTCTGGGGTCCTTCACCTTGAGCACCCCATGCCCAGAACCTTGTTTTTACACCTACCTGGAAAACACCTGCACAAGCACTCCTAACGTAACAGTAATGTATTCAACCTGTTAAAACTGTTCTTGTATTTAGCTTTATGAGGTGGCAGGAAAATGAAAGAATCTTAAACGCAAACAAAAGATTGATTTACTACACTGCAAGTCTGCAAATGGTAGATGGAAAGACAAAAATATTCAGAAACCTACATTTCCTTTCAAACCATCAAGACTTGAAACTGTTTTTTTTTTTTAAAAAAAAAAAAAGTTACTTTTTGGAAATTTGAAATCAACAGTAGAAGCTGTTGTAGAAAAGGCTGGTGCAGAGCATCTCCTGTGCACCTGTGCGGTGCAGAAGGAATTTGTGAATGCACCCTGGTAAGCGCCACTAAAGGGATTTTTATCTCTGGATGAAGAGCAGAAAGGGAACCTTGACTCCGTTTCTGACACCTGACTTGTGTTTTCATACCTAGTGATGTTAACAAGATGCAAGACAGATGCATTTTCTGGAATATCCAGTGCAAGAGCACATGTAGTAAGCAAGGCAAATAAGAATGTATGATGACTTGGTTGGGGTCTTCCACAAATGCAAAAGTATCAGTTAGAAAATAATGATAATAATAGTAGCCTTAATTTTAACAGTTATCTTAAAATATTGCATAGCTTGACAAAGGCAACTAAGGGATAACAGAGGGTCAGCATCATGGCTAGAACCAACCCTCCCCAGAGGCTGGCTCAGGATGGCAGCTGGTCTGCCTCCAACAGCTTTTACCTTCTGCAGGAGAGCTGGGACTCCAACACGTCCCAAGGAGCCGGAGCCTTCTCCCCCCTGAAAAAATAAAAATCATAATTCTTTCATGACATCTTTTCAGGATTTTAAATCTGGTCCTGGTTGAGGGAAATGAGAATAACAGCTCTCCGGCCTTTAGAAAAATTCAGCCTTCAAATACAGAATAGGTTTTTTGCAAAGTACATAGTCTGAGCTCTTTGCAAGCAGACAAGTTTACAAGCTCCTCTTCTTCTTTTCTTTAAAAATTTTCAAAGAAATGTGAGATTCATCTAGTCGCTCTCTGCTTTTGAAACAGCAAGGATTGCAAAGCTTCAGATCAAAAAGAAGAGAAAGGGAAAACAATACTGAATGAAGCTGGCTTGTTTGCTGTACAAACACACCCACACACATATATTAACACAGTGTAATAAGTTGATCTTGGCATACAATAACTAGCCCTTCTTTAGCTCAGAAGGGCTGAATAGCCTCTTAGAGGCCTTAACCTTACAAGTAATGTAAAGAGTGAATAAAACACACTCAAGTACCTACCCCTAACATTTTCACGGGGTCTCTGAACTCCACTCAGTGATTTAAAAAGCTAGCTTGCTGGTGCATGCATACAAGGAATTAAAGAACAAGGAATTAAACTGATGTGACTTTTACAAGACGCTCCAATCCGACTACGGCTCCAAGGCCAGACTGACAGCTTTGAAATAAACATTTCCAGGAGCTAGAGAATAATCTCCAATGTCTGAAAAGCACACCCCAGTTTTTCTGACCCATAGGCATCAAGGCTGTTCCCCTTCCCGAGGCTCACATGTGCAGCACCGATCCAGAAGACCTTGAGCCCTGCAGGGAGCCACAGGCTCATGTTCATGGCCATCCACGTCGGTACTGGGAGCTTCCTCTCGATTCCCCATTCTCCCTGGAATCCTCTGACCACCTTATCTTGGTTTTATAGGTTAGATATCAGCAGTTAGCTTACGTTAACCAAAAATATAAACAAGTGTTAACATGTAAGATCATTAAATGCTTAGCAACCTTCTAAATCCTCATCTGTTACTCAAACACAAGCTTCCAGAGATGTAGGGTTTTGCTCCCAGCAAGTCTTAAACCCTTATCGGAAAGAGCTTCTAAAACCCAGAGCCTTTTGAAAAGCCCTTGGGTTGCCAGATTCCAACACCAGGATTAGCAGTTTTCTTTTCCTGTTCTCTCTCATTGATCCTTAGACGCTTTCCTGTAACCTTCGCATGTGGTTTCTGAAGAAAGGATAAAAATAAAGACTTTCTATTGCTCCTTCTCCAATCTTTCAGAAACCAAAATATAATTTCACCACCTTTGAATGAGATGATAGCAGTTTAGTACATGTCCTGCTCCTACTGTTAATTATCAGTTGAAAATAAAGACATTCATGTTCTGCAACTCTGCAGGCACTCGGAGTGCAGTAGGAAAGCCAATGGTACCAAGCTACTTGCCTGTGTGTTACTAAAATGCAAAACCAGAAATAAGCACATGGGAAAGGAACCAGGGTTCCCATTACTCAGATCAACTTGTCTATGAAGAAAATATCTACAGGGTAACAGAGCCCTAGGAGGTATTTTGGCAAAGAACCAGTGTGAGGACACCTATTGGAAGGAGAGCAAAAAAGATCAGAAATTGCTAGTACAATGAGTCAAAGCAAAGGAAAAGCTCTTAACAGCATTAAACCCTCGTGCTTCAGTTTATTCCAATTGTACATAGCAGCTACAAAAGGCAGATTTTGAATATTTATCAGTGAGCTGGAACAGCAGCAGCTTTGCTGTGCCGCTTCCATTTAAAATCATCATGGTTCAAGAAGTCACTCAAGGACAGAAAAGGTATTTTGAGAAAACCTACAATCTTCTAAAAAACTCAATTTGATCATCTTAATGGCCAACGTCAAAACCAACATCTTTCTGGATGATATTCCTGCCAAATACTATTTATCTGAATAAGAGTAAAAACCCCGTCTCTTTCTGTATGCAGCAGACACGCTGTTAATATCTACCTGTTTTTCAAACTCCTTGAAGAGGTTGAAGAAGCCAGGTATCTCCTAATAAAATGGTGTTCGCTCAGGCTGGCTTTAATGAGAATTTTCATCATCATGTGACAAAATTCAGAAGAGCTTCTTGTTTGTTAAATGAGAAGGTATCTTATGAACTCTACTTTATATCTTCATATTTCACTAATTTAACAAAATAAAGGCCTTTTGACTTTTTTTTTTTCATCATATAAAGAATCAATAAAGAATAGAGGCATGGAAAGTTAAACAAGTCCCATTGTGATTCCATCAGCTTCCAGGAAGTCATTAAATAAATTCATCATCGCAGAGTTTATTTAGCAGTGATTATTTCCAATCCCAAGAGAGCAAAAAGTGATACTCACATCACATAGGGAACTGAAAGCCAAACAGCAGCTGAGCTTTCTTGAGCTGCAGCTCACCAAGATGCAGACGTTAGAAACTAGGACAGCATTTCCAGCATTGTCTTGCTGCATGATTTGTACCATAACAATGTGCAGGTTTTAGGAAAATCCTAATTAAAGTATATTTCAGAAAGGTTATTTGAGTCAAAAGTAAAGGAAACCGCTTGGTTTATAAGCAAGGAAGGAAGCCAAGGAAGTCCTGTCTGTGGCATCACCAATTCTCTGTTTTTGACTGCATGATATTTTCCCCATTAAGACGTTTTCCATTCTCCCTATATTTTTACAGCTTGAATTTTCATTTCCCAGCAATACTAAGAGACATCATTGCCTCATGTGCTGCTTTCAGACCTTTCTGCATCTTTGCTTTTCAGGGTTTTGTGAAATAAATCTCTGCTTCCTCATTACCCTTTCGGACAATGCTGCCCTTCAGGAGAGGCACTGGGCATGCAGGTAGTCGCTGCCTCCCAGCTGCTGCTCTCCTCCTCCACTCCCCAAATCAGGCTGTCCTAGCAAAAGAAATCTGTGGCATGAAACATCTCTAAGATGTTTCTAAGAACTATTTGAAAAAAACTTTCTAGATTCTTAACATTGCATTAAATTGAACTTAATGCTTTCAGAAATAGCTGTAGAGTGGTTTTATCTTATTATAAGCAATCTGTATAAAATGAAATAATCTGTAAGCAATACGCTTACCATCACTTCCTATATTTTGATTTATGAACTTTGCTATACTATCAGAACCTGGAAACCATAGACATACAGAAGAGGAACAGAAGCAAGAAAAAAAAAAAAAAAAAGACAAGTTTTGGCAGTGTTTACAGAGATAATCTTGATACCTGCTTGCAACATGTAAATGAGGCCAGATTAAAGGTCCACTTTTGGATTACTTCAAGCAAGCTGCTCCCAAAATACTGTTTTCATCTAAAAGACCAAAATTAATTAGATCCAATTTATTTTTGACACATGAGAAGGACAAGATTATGTTTCTGATCCTCCTAAATTCAATTCAGTCACTCGATACATGCCTCGCAAACAAGCTGGCACTTGCTGGCTTGGGGGCATGGTGCTACACTCAAGGATTTGTTAAGGACAAAGTCAACGATTCCAATCGAAGACAACATCTGGCAGCCCAGGACTCTGCCGAAGCACGAAGGCTGCCTCGGACAAGGAACAAGCTGTTGCTACCAAGACTTGGCTGCATCCATGCGCTCTGGGCTCAAATTCCAATTTGTGAAAAACAGGGCAATGATCTGAGGGCTGGATGTTACCATCAAAGGGAATTTCAGCTTTTGCAACGTGCTTTGGATAGCAGAGCTATTTAAGAAGAAAATCTGTTTCTGAAAGGTAACATACAGTACAAATTCAGGTCGTGAAAACAACTCTTAAATCCCCATGTCCTTCGCCTTTCCCAAAGGATCTTCTTTCCTTTCCCCTTCAAAAGCATCCTCAACCCGCCCTTCTGTCCTAGATTGTTTCCCACACCTTTTCCCAGTGCCTTGCTAGGCACGTTTCTTGGATGCTAGGCACAGACAGACCCCGCCGTGCTGCCAGCACGCTGCTGCGGCTGCTGCCAACGCGAGGAAGGAGCAGGGTGCAACTGCTGAGCATCGTGGTAGGCAGTTTTGCTCCATGCTGTGTTTCTTTTTTCTGCGGCAACAGAACCAAAATCATCATTAACATTGCTTACATGTAGCTGAGGTGTACAGTGTTGTCATTCTGGAGCCTCTGAAAATCTCTGTTATAAGTAAGCCCAGGAAAAGTAGGGAGCTGGGAGTTAGGGTTGATGCTGCCTTTGGATACCAACCTGGTTCCAGTTTCTGTGGCTCCCAGGTGACAGTGGGAAAGAGGAATTAAAGGGAAATGGATTTCTCCATTTCTTGAGTCTTAAAGGTATTAATAAACGTTACTCTGGAACCTTCTTAGTCAAATACAATATTACAACTCATATAGAAGTAACGTAGAAAAGGTCTACCCTGACTTCCAGTATTACACAGATGAGCAAGCTTAAACCTCAAGACTACGAAAACATTAAGATTTGAGCCTCTAGATAGAAGTCTTAATGTTTAAATATTTAAATTTTAAAATGCTTAAACCTATTTGTTACGTTTACCTCATTCAAACAGTCAAGTGCAGCAGAGCAGAGGATGCTGGGTTGCCTTTACAGGCAGCTCCCTGAAAAGCTGTAAGACACCACCATGCAACTAGATGTCAAATTCAAAGAAAGACTTATTTATTTATTTTTTTTTAAAGTATTGAGACAGGTACACAGACATAAAAATAATTTGCTGTTCAGCTTCTTAAATAAGTTAAATAATAGTTGAAGTAAATGTACGTTGAAATGATTTTTAATTAATCCATTAAAATACTCCATTGTCTCGTAAAAAAAAAATGAGTTTTGTAAAATGACGGAGCAGTGCAAAATGGCTCAGCACCTAATTTTCCTGTGGATTTTTCGATTTCAAAAGGAAGCTGCTGGTAATGTTTTGCTGATATGTCAAAAAGGTCTATATGCTCTTTTTAATTAAGCAAAACTTAATAGTGGGTAATTAAAGCATTACATTCTTGAAAATTAAACTTCTCTCAAACAATGCACACAGCTTTTCTAAACTGAAGAGAAAGCAGCAAAAGAAGCCAGCTTTCCTTAGACAGCACTTACAGTTATTTCTCTGCAGTTTCGCTAAAACAATGCCAATTTTAGGCTGATACCTGATAAATACTGCTTCCTCTCTTACAGCTCTCAAAGGTTAGCAGGTACATATAAGCATAAAAACCCAGAAATACTGGCGTGGAGATACAACACAAGCCCGTGACAAATCGATGGTTTCTGGTTTTCTGCCTCCATCCTTTTTGTCAACCACAGCTGCTCAATCACCAAGTAATATGTCTAATCCTGCAAAAACAGTTACATTACCTTCTATATTTTGCCTAGTTTTACAACCTTTTGTTTCCAGTGAGAAGACAGGCAAACACCCCCAGAAACAGAGATCATTCAGGATTCAACATTTCTACATACATGTGAAACCAGTGTGTTGCTTGAAACCTTGCCTCCCAAGTCTACCGATGAAACCAGCAGCATCGTGCATGATTGGGAATGGTTTTTTAAAAAAAAAAAGCATTGTGCTTTTGTATGCAATTCTTCTAAGTTTAAGAAACAGAGCTAGAGAAAAGGAATACTAACATCTAATTTGAACAAATTATTGTGAGAGTTTACTTAAAATTTGGCAGCGAGCTACCAAACATATGGACAGGCAGGGATGCTGTTTCACTTCTTAAAAAAAAAAAAAAAAGTCAAATACTAAAAAGATAAGCATGTTTTCTTGTGTACCACACTGGCATAATGCTGTCCCAGCAGTAAATAAAACAAGAACCCTAAAATGTAGGAGCTGCTGTTTGCACAGTTTCAGTTAGACACAGAAATCATGAGGTGTGGGTTGAATTTCACTGAGTCAGTGGATTTATGCTGATAAAAAAATGCAACGAGACAGAGCTGAATGGGAACTATATTCCTGCAGGTTCAGCTATTTCACCACCACTAATAATTCCTATAGGTCGTTGGATTGTTGACATATATTTTCCTCATTATTAAGAAATACTGACAATAAATATATATTTCCTGGAGATAAAAATTTGTGTTTCTCCCCACCTATATCACCTCCTTACATATTTCTTCTCCATCTCCTTACAAGACTTCTCCTGCTATTTTTTAATTTTTTGAACAGCTCATTCTTCATTCAGATCGTACCTCTTTCTAAAATAAATTTCTGCAATGGCACATCTCCAATGTGAATATTATTAGGGCTTTGGTTCACTGAGTTATCTAACTTTAATGCTTAATTTTAATCATATGAATACTCTCCCTGAAATGTGATACTTACATGCTTAATGCTAGTCATACTTATTAATAGCTTTTGTATCAGGCAGTGCCTGGAAACCTGAAGAGCGAAGCCTCGTTGTTCAGAGATACATATAGACTAAGAGAAGATCTATACCTTGCAGCACCCTTACTGCATCTCAGACTAATTAAAGTAGCATCAGAGGAAACAATAATAACAACAACAACATTTTTTGTGTGTCATTAGTATTCACGACATGTTCACTGAATCTAATTCTTCCAGATTCCTTAGTTAGACTCAATATTGTAAAACAGCCCCAAAAAAGCCTCCAGTTAATTCGCCTAAGGTAAACAAAGAAAAGCAAACTATTTTAAATTCTTCACCACTGCACTCGCAGCAAAAAGACAAGCAAGTAGGTTGTGCATGCTGCCTAGCACTTTTTCTCGGCAATTGTTCGTGATAATCGGTTTCATAGAAATCAAAGATAAAAAAGATTAGCAGACTCTTCCATCCACTCTCTTGAAATATTAACAACTTTTGCATATTTTCCAGTGTTCTTCTCCAGAGAAGCGAATCCCAAAGATATGGGCATTAGCCCACTGCTACAGGTGACTTTTCATGGACCAGCTGGAGCCTTCCTACCGAAGTGTTTCACCAAAAATACTTGGGGGGAGGATTCAAGATCGACATCTAAATTGAGTCAGCTGCACGTGTGTATGTCCACATGCACTCGGTGTTTACAGACCTGTGCCGGGGAATGGAGATTGAGCTGCTGTGGTCGATGGCTCTGACTCAGTGAATACTCTACCAGCTCCTGCCTTTTACTGTCTAATATGGTCCAGCAGACACACGCTTATGCCAAGTGGTCCTTTTAAGATGAATTAAAACATGCATATTATCCATACTGTAATTTTTAATGGATATTTTAGCAGTATAACCTATCATACCACGTCTTTGGAACTTTTCATTGGCAATACAGTTTTCACACGTTGTATGATCCAAGAAACATCTGGCAACGACCGTCACTATGAAGCCTGTAGATTGACCAGCATCACACAATAAATTAGCAGAGCGCCCATCAAAAATAAGAGCCAGTCCAACCAATCTTGGTTCTGACCTGGTTATTCTTTCAATTAAACGCAACATTCGGCTTAGCACCTTCCTTTAAAGAAGTAAACGTACCCTCGTGTGTTTCATGCTGCGTGCTTGACAAAGCCGCTTCACTTCTCCAACTTCCCCTTGCATAAGAAGCCACAGTTTAATACCTTTGAAGAGCAGCTGACACCTTGTGGAAAACATTAAAAAAACATGCCATTTCCGTGGAAGTTTTCATCACAGCGGTCATGGTTCCTGTTGGTTTATTTGCGGTATACAACAGCAAACTAGTTTTTAAAGGCAGCACCTCTTTCAAAGGCCTCCTCCCCAAAGAGAACACAAGAACACAGTTTCTACAGCAACCAGTTGTGAAAACTTCAGTGCTGGATTAGCACATAAATAAAGCAAAGTGTGGAAAAAAAGGTTCTTTTCTACTAAAATTCTTCTGTAGCGAAGAATCGGAGAAAAACAGCCTCGACAAGTCTATTGGAAGAGCTACACATAATTATAAAGCTTTCTGAAAAGTTTCTGAAATTTTATCAGCTACATCAAATTACCACAAACATCTGCAGTAGTTAAGTTGCATCTGAAACACCTTCTCCCTGTATGCCATAAAAACGCATAATTCTCCGGATCTGTTCTCATATCCCATTTACCTGCTGGATTTCCATTCGCAAGTATTTTGATGCCCTTCTTCCCGACTCTGCCCTTTTCATTTTGGCAGAATTAAACAGAGTTAAAGCCCTGTTGAGATTGAAGTGCATGAGGAGTGTGGCATGTGGATAAAAAAAAACACAGAGGGAGAAAAACGTATACGGAGCATCACTGGGGTTACAGAGATGGCTTCACAGGAGGGATACATGTAAGCCCAAGAGGTCCGTGTGTGCCTGGACAGTGAGTTGGGCATCCAGATGTTGGTGAGGTGATGACAGTGCCGAGCAAAAAAGGCAAGGTGCTAGAACAAGCCTGTCTGAATTTAAGAAGAGATTGGACTGTGCACTTAGTTCCATGGTCTAAACTTCTGGGTAGACCTGTGCGGTGCGAGGAGTTGGACTTGATGATCCTTATGGGTCCCTTCCAACTCGGGATATTCTATGATTCTATGATGACATGCACAAGGCAGTCATGGGGTTATACTTTTCAGCAGAGATTAAGCAGCTAATTAATTGATTAATCAAAACAATTAACTAGATGTCAAATCAGCACAGCAGCAGATTTAAACAGTCAATTAATTCATATATTCAAAAGAACAGTAAATAATTAATAAGGAATTAAAGAGTTTGTTAATTATGTGGCAGTAGATTAGTTATGCAGAAAACTAAATGAGAAGCAATTAATTAATTATGCAAAGAATCAAATGAGCCACAAAATATTTATGCAAAGAATCCATACAAATGGGCAGTTTAAAGCAGATGGGTGGCAAAAATGCTGAGATACATTAAAAAAATAGTTAATAAGGATCAATTACTGGTAACTGTAGTTAGCTAAGCTATTAAGAAAACCATTTGAATCAAGAATGAAAGTCAGGTCAGAAATCAATTGAGTGTGGAGAATTAGGTTATCAAATAGATTCTAAAATAAAGACTTTTCCAGATGTTGGGAGTTGCTGACATTTGGAGTTGGCTGCCCCCAAACCAGGGGCAAGCCTGGTTTGGAAACACAGGTCACTAAAATCGAAGCAGACACGAGAAATAGGGCTTTTTCACAGTATTTTACTATTGCAACCTCATCGTCGCTTTGCCATCGCCCTTTGCTTACTGCCCTGGTGCCGAACCCTGCCTTGTCTTCAGCTTAGGTTAGAGATGAATCAGGATTCACCTCTTATTTCATCTGCAAATTGTCACGCATACACTTGCAGTGTTAGACAGATAAATAATACATTGTACGAACGTTATCTCCAAATATTAACTCCCCCAACGTGCCTTCGCTAACACTGCAGAGGAGCTATGTCAGGGATCTGAGAAGAAAGCTGCCTTTATGTTAGTAAAAAGGAGAGAGTTGTAGGGATATCAATGTAACTAGAAGGTAAGTTACACAAATGAGATGCTGCAAACTTGTCCAAGCAGTGCCTTGGCATCAGTCAACTGAAGATAACACTAGGGCTCAATAAGATATAGTACAGTGTCCAGCAGAAAGAGATATTTGTCAGGAAATGTCTGTTTTATTGCTCAGATGATTAAGATCAATTTGTAACACACCAACTAATGCTAACCTATGCAAAAAAATACAGCATATTTCTGTGTCGTGAAATAATGCAGATTTTACAAGACAAGGAGGTGAAGACTGGATGCAGAAGGTGCAGTCAGAAATCAGCTGGAATTCACTCACATTTAACGGTCGTGGTGCCACTGGCTATCCCAGAGGGAAGCACAAATGCTTCCTTCATTTCCAAATGCATAAAGCAGCCTGGAAATCTGATAGGGTACCCATGTACAGAAGTGCTTCAAAGAAAAAAAAAAACAAACGTCAACCTCAGTAGACCAAAGGGATAAAAGCTGCCAACAGATTCAGGCTGCACTGGTTCAAGGCTTCCCAACAAGCGTAAGCCTCAGAGTACGGCCACTCTAAGGCTGACAGGACAAGGTTTATCTTATTCCAGGATAAGACAGACGAAGGACTGTGACACAAACTGCTGGGTTTGGAGGGCCCCCAAGTCTTCTCGTTCGTAGAACGGCAGGTGCTCCACATCCCCTGGGATGGTCATGGCTGGGTTTTTTGGTGCCCCTGGTTTTGCTTCCCTGAACAACTGGCAGTACCCGTGTCTACAGTCAGTGCCAGACAGGGCTGTCAGAGGAGAAATGGCCTTGCTCTTTTCTCCTTCTCTTTTCCATGAACTTTATTATACAAACAATAATTGGAAGTTTTAGGTGCAAACACCCATGGAAATATGGCCCAAAGTGCTCCGCACTCAAAAACACTGAGCTGCTGCTGCCATCCATGACGTCCAGCCATTAATGTTGATTCCCAGACAAATTAGCCTGGGAAATCTCTTTTTCTAGAGAAATTTTCTATGCAAACGTAAATTCTCATCACGCTTCAGACTTTACCAAGACCATCACAGCGCTGCAGCCCGATGCAATGGCAAGGCAAGGTGGTCTCAACTCGTCTTGGGCTGCATGAAGCTTCGTTTGAGCTTCTTTACTTTAGCAGCAAATTTACTAACGAGCAGGTGGCTATGCTTAATTTGTTTTACCTATCTTTGTACGTTATAACCATAATTTCTATATAATAGCAGTTACAAGTAATTATTTGGACTGCAATGAAGTATTTATGACTCTCAGATAATGACGTAGCAGGGAGGAATACGAGCCTGGTATGACAGCAGAGCCCTCTGGAAGCTGGGACACAGGGCACAGGAGGACAGGCATGGAAGGAAAAGGCTGATACCCGGGGGCTGATGTTGGACGGCCATAAGGAACTCATAAAAATAATAATAAATACAAAAAAGCATTTAATGTAATAACATTATGAACTCTGTTACTTTTTTTAGACCAATATTCTTTAAACAAAATGTTAAGATTTCAGTCACACCAGAAATAAATATTTGACCTCACAGACATGGAGTGTTTCATTTTTGCCCATAGGGAAGATGCAAATTGTACCATTCCCATGGAAATCTAGGTGTTCACCCAACTACAATGTTGAATTACGGAGAACTAGGTTCAATGTCAGGCTTCGTGAGTCTTCACAAATGGAAAAAAAAAGTGAAAAATGCGAGTGTTCATTCCCATAGAGGGGTTTCCAAGCATTCTCTAATTTACCCTTTTCAACTTTTTCTTAGAAAGAAAATGAATTCACTGGAAGCTGATGAATTGCTTCTCTTTTTACTCCTTTTCATACAACACAACACCAACTTTTCTACAGGAAAAAAAGATCTGTGAATAGTTTTCCACAATTTTGGAATTTCTCCTGAAAAAAAAGTTCAGAATTTTTAAATAATGACATTAAGAAAATAAATAAACAAACAGTTAAGCTCTTCCCCATAAGCACATACAGGGCTTTAGAGAATATGTTATAGCAGCCTGACCTGAGGTCTCTAAAAATTTTTCCTCCCAAACGAAATATTTCAGAAGTTGTGCAAAATTTGGATGGAAGCACTATTTTTTAAAGCAACAACATCCATGTTCAACATCAGAAACAACTCAAAGCTTTGCGAATCTCTACAGAGCAAAAGTGAAATAGCTAAATGGTGACGATAAGCCACCACAATACCTCTTTTGGTTTAAAGGCTAGCCTCCCGTTATTATTTCAAGAGAAGTCTCAACAGAAGCAGACAATTACCATATCTGAAAAGGCCACTGTGCTCCTTTAATAGCTGCAATGAAAACCACCACTGGAAACCGCAACTTTACCACCAACCGTTTTCTGTACCTATTCTCCTCTGTGTGCCTTATGGCTCAGCAGAGGTTTCCAGCTCAAGGTGAAACCACAAGAAAGTTATGGAGCTCTCTAAGATGCAGTAACAACTCCTCTAACGCCGGACATGTCAGAGAAAATCCTTATTTTCCCCTAGTGAAGGACAGATGGTTTCCTGAAAACATTTCCCCAGAAGCTTTATCTGACAAAGAGAATTCAGAAAATGGCAGTGTTGATAGATTGGACCCACATTTTATCACGGAGTGAAAACCACCCAAATGCATGTATTTATTATAAAGGATGCCAGACATGGACAGTGGACTTCTTATATCACCTTGCTGGCTCTGGGAGGTCCAGGGAGCATGCTTTCAGGAAGTTGATTCATCAAAAACCTCCATTTAGGGTGATTACCTGACAGCTTACATATACTGCAACAAGAAGCAAAATATATTTTTTTATTTTTCTGAAGCAAAAATGCAAAACTACTATTTAATTATCTCATCAGAATATAATATGCAAGCTCTTCCCATTATTTAAAGGCAGAGAGCATCAGAATTGGGAAGTATATTCTCATGAGCATCCTCTGTCTCGGGACTTCTCTCCAGGCACTGCTATGGCCCCTTGCTCTACGATATGCCAAGTCATAAATAAGAAAGAAAATAAAACCGGTACATGATACTTAAAATAGTATTAGAGACAGAGTAAAATGAAATGCTTGCCAAGTGGGGAAAAAAAGAGATCAATATTATTTAACACATTTCTAGATTGCCAACGACCACAGCACATAGGAGCTTAAAACGATAAAAATACAACTTCAATACAGTATCAACAGTGAAGAGCAACAAAATTGATCACAAGCTAAGTGAAATGCATGAAGCTTTGGTTCTAGCTGAGAAAGCTCTCTGATCCTCCCAGAGCTGACCGCATAAAAAATGAGAGTGGGCTCAGGCTTAATGCTTACAGCAAAACTAAGAAAACCAAGGTTACAGCCAAGGTTTTGTACCCATTATTAATGCCAAGGGCACAAAATATTATAAAGATGAAAAAATAATTAAATGTACAGTATCTCCAAACAGTTCAAAGATAAGAGATCTACCACATGCAAAATACTCTGTAATATTCTTTGTCAAAGGCATCTCTGAATTTGTCACAAACCAATTAAGAGACAGAAACATCTACAAGAGTCAGGGAGTCATGAGAGATTTTCTTCCAGGAAGGCAAACCTGAAAAATTCAACTGAAAAACTCACTGCTGGAGATCTCACTGTATTCACCTCCCTAAGGACTTGGAGAAAAACACATTTCCTGTATTTATTACTGAAAGAAGTTACCTAACTGAATTTTAAGGGAAGAATTATTTTCTTCCAAGTGTTCATTCATTAGTAAGCAAGAACAAAATCACTGTTGTATATTCCAGTTTAAGATGGATGTCTTTCTACACAGTGCACTTTACATGACTGGGAAATCATGTGTGTTCTCATAATAATCATAGCTTTTACACACACATATATATTATGCCTTACATAAAATAGATGACGACTTTTTCACAACTCTTAGCAGCTCGGAGCATGTGAGAAGAAGAGGGAGGCTAGGTTTCCCCAGGTATTTCTGTTAGGAAGCAATGTTCTGACAAGTTCTGAGGACTTCTGAGATGTTTCCAGGTTTTTTGACGAGTCAACAAGAAAGTCTGAGCTCCTGACTCCATTGGGATGTCCAGAAACTCAACCCACGGTGCATGTGTGCATCACGTGCACGGGCTGCAATTCCAACTAATATCGCCCCAATGTCTGTGTTGATGCTCTGATGAGTTAAGAAGCAAGCGCTACACAATGTAGGAGAGGTTTTCTCCAACAAATCCTGGGCAGGAAGATGCAGGCATGTGCTATACATCTGCCTGAAATGTATTTCAGCTCTCTCCTACCTGCCATGTTGTCAGAAGCTCTGCTGCGCTCTGTCTCTGGCAGTTAGAGGAACAAGAGAAAATGCAGGGCAAACCTCGGTGGTTCTGCTTTACCTGGTCACGGCGCTGCTTTAATCAAATTCAAGCTTCTCGGCTCAGTGTCTGGTGGACTGGATGAAAAGTAATGCTTTCAGCCCTTAAGCTGAATAAACCTGCTAAAATGATGGATTTGAAGATTGGGCCTGGCAGTGAGACATCGCTCATGGAAGTGCCTTCTTCTCACAAACTAAGGCTTTGTAACAGGTGGAAGCAGAGCATCTAAAACTCTCCAGATCTCCAAACGGCCTCCAAATCTTTCCAGTTAGGTCCTCTTTATTAGTATGAAGGAACACGCATGCCAAATGCTTTTATTGCTTTGCTAATCACCTTTATTGATATTTGCATGAAACCTATTTTCTCAGTCCATCTGGTCCTGCTGCTCATTTATAAAGTGAACTCTTAATTCTGCCTTGTTAGAACTGGCTCATATGGAGATAATTATGTCAGCAAAAACAAAGGATCGTGATTTCTAATGGAGAATGGGAAGCAGAAGCTACCAGATTTGCTATTAATGTCATTCCCAATAATCCCTAAATAGAACTGCTTGTACATACAGCCCTCCTCAGGATGTATTGACTGCATTAAAAAGTCAAAGAAATGTTATGTTGAAACAAAAAGAAAATCTTTTTAAAGAACGAATAAAAATATTCTCTCTTCTAACCGATCTTGGACACAACCAGAGCAATAAGGAATGATGCGAGGTGTTTGGAAGACACCAAGCTGGTTTTGTTACCCACAAATGCACTTTGCAAAAGCCACGGGGCCATCAGACAACGCCTCACAGGCTTTATATATTAAAAAGTAACCAGAGCTCTTCACAAATACCATCTGTGCAAAGACATACAACAGATCTACAACAGAGTTCCTCGGAGTTGTTATTTATAAACTGACTGGGTGTAAACACATGGTCCCATTCCTTTGTGGCCAGGTTACATCTATTTAAGTGTGTCAAAATGTGTGACTTTACAGAACTTTTGCCAGCCTATCTTTATAAAATATTAATCAGCAACTCGGCTAACCCAGTGTACAGTCTGCCCTGGGTCTCTACTGGCACAAACACCTGCCTCACCTGGTGACCCTCCAATGATAAAAAGCCCTCCAGAAAAAATTGTGAATGGGGAAATAGTAGAAATGTTGCTTTTGTCTGTCTGAATTTCAAGCTGGTCATTGAGTAATGACTTTTTTCTTGACTTCCAGTACAGTTCAGGTGTACTCACATACTGGACAAACTTCAATAGAGGTAAAGTGAGGCAACAGGGATCCCAAGAAAAGGAGAACAAGACTCAGATTTACCTGAACGCTAATGATGACTGGCAAATGAGAAAGGCACCCTGAAAGCCTTGACGACCTGGAGCCAGACTATCTCACCTTCAGACAGTCAAAATGCCAACAACTGGAGAAATCACAATACTGTTTGTTAATTATTATCAATTTTTAATAGCATAAACTCTATCTCCTCTATACCATGATGGGAGTGGCTATCCCGCTGAAACTTTTGTAATGTAGATCTGCCTTTGGTCTCATTGCACCATGATGAAACTAAGATTCCATCTTGCTTCACTCATCCTAATCCATATGCCCAACCCAATTTTTAAAACAAATATACTCAAAAAGGGTCTGAAAATTCCCTCAGCTAACATCAGGCCTATGCGTGAATCCATTAAATAAGCTGCAGTCAATTTTTCATTGAGAAAATAAAGTGACGTACGTGAGACATTCACTACTTCATGGGTAACTTTCATATATTTCTAGTGTGAAACTAGTTTCAATTTGCAAAGATGAATGCTTTGATTTTTCCTCTTTGCTTAGTAACAACATGCAGGGTAATACAAGCTGGGAAAGTCGGCATTTTTCTTTGAGCAAATTCTACTCAGCAGGAGCCAAATCCTTAACTGGAGAAAATCAGCATAATTTTTCGAACATTAGATGCTCAAGAAACACCGAGAGTCTCACCTTTCTGAGAAATTGTGAAAAATTAGACCTTTTTTTTTATTATTATTATTATGTTCGTCTGCAGAAAGTTAAATTTGATTAGGGTAATCAATATTGCTTGAAAATTGTGATACATAATACCAAAGTAGCTCTTTCCTAGAAAACTGAGAATGGAATGTATGAATGAATGAATGAGGCACAGCCGCAATGCAGTGCTTCTTCCGACAGCTCGACCTGCAAACTTCCCCACCACTTCTCTAAATAGCAGCTGTGATTTCTTTTTCTAATTACAATTCACTCCCTCTCCCCTCTTCCAACCCCAAACTAATTTTAACATAGCTTCTTGTTAATTAACTGCGTTAATTGGTAATGCTTCTTGGCAAATTTAGCAGGTTTCTGCAAGCACTGACTCTAATATCTACGTCTAAATGCATATTCATTCTGATAAAATTCATGAAAACTCCCTCTGCTCTTTGCAGACTTCTCATAATTCAAAAAACTATCTCTAGTACCTACAGCCTGGCTGTGAAGGCCTAGAAAGTTCTGAGAAGACCACCACTGAATACACTACAAGCGAGAAATTAAAGAAGAACATCCCGTGCTGTGAAGCTCTATTCCTCAGGATACTTTTTCCTGAGAGTCTTTGGATATGTCATACTTAAGAATTTCAGAATTATTAGGAAAAAATAAAATAAAACGCAAGCGCCAACTAACTTCATCCAGCCCTGCAAATACATTATTAAGTTCCGAATCTTCTCTGAGGTTTGGTATTTAATGAATTAAGGGGTCCAAGTCATCTGCAATGACATGGAGCTCTCTACAGGCCGCTTAATTTAGCCCAAACCATTATTGAATCAATGGAAACCACTGGAATTTAGCATCACTGAAACCTGTTTGTTTATTTGGGTACCTCAATATTGGTTTATTCAGGCAGTAAGCTAACCACAGATCTCAAAAGGCTGGTCTGAATTGTTATACGTGAGTTTTTTAAACACTGCTTTGTACATTACAGCTGTGGAACAATGCTATGTCACAACAGTGATGCTTTAACCAGGATTTCGGAGAAGGAAGTCACCTCCCATTTAATTAGCCAGCATCTCACACCCCGGAAGCCCAACGCCTTGCATACAGAAAGTGCTATGGACCTGCTCTGCAAACGAATGCTTATGAGACACAGTATAAGGGAAATATTTGTGGTGTGTTACTGCACAGCTCAATACTCATTTTTTGTAATTTGTAGGATGGGAAAGGAACTACAGTAGGATCCCCTCCACTCCTCTCCTCTTCCTCTTCCATGTTGTGTGCAATCTGGATCATGCCAAAGGGTTTTTAAAAAGCCATTTTCTGGAAGATTGCACGCTTCCCTGCCATCCTGTTCACTGCAGGAATTATTCTGCAGTACCTAGAAATGAGTAACCTCCCCCAGAAGTGTGGAAATCACTACAAGCAGTCTTCCACCTGAGGAAAAAAATATAGGTATAACCAGCAAGGGCCATCCTCCCTTCCCTCCCTGCTGCTGTTCTCAGTACAAGACTACTTGCCAGGCATATCTGCAGTGAGGTTTGTTAACCATGGCTCTGCAAGACAACTGGTGACAAGAAAAAAATAAATTAAAAAAAAATAAATTAATTAAAAAAAGACTTGAAAGCATCTGAAAGTCAGTCTGAAATAAATCTTGCAGTCATGTAATGCTGCACTGGGTCCTGGGAAAGGAGAGCTGCCAACTCTGCTACCAGTAACTGAGTAAACAGAAGAGTGAAACTGCTGGAAAATAGCTGCTAATAGGACCGGGAAGAAAGTGCCAACTGCATTTGTAACAGGAATCACAGCCACAGCAACACATCTGCCTGACCTGCAGCACAACGAGTCGTTCACAAGTCTAGTCCATACAGTAACAAAGAGCTCTAACAGCTATAAATCTTACATTTCATTACAAAGCGACAACCGTTACCGAGCCAGAAAGGTGTCACCTCTAATTTGTCTCTGCACCTCTCTAATAAGACATTTATGTCTTAATTTTCATGTATGTTTAAAAAAAAAAATACATTTGCACTCTCTTCCTATGTAATCTTTAAAGGGAATCTTCCTGTCTTTGTGTACAGGTTTACTTTGTTCTTGGTGTACTGCTGAAGCTCTTCCTCCTCAAATCCAGCATGGGCCCTTCTTTCAGAAGCTCTGTTGAGCTGGGAGCTCAGAGCTTCCAAAAGAGAGAGGACTGAACTAGCATCGGTACCAGAGGAAGATACAATAGCAGAATAAAGCCCACGTGGATTCAAAATTGTTCTGCAAAATCTTCTTTACAGCTCATCAGCCCAAAACCCCTACCAAGCTTACTCAATATGCTACAGTTCTAACCTACAGTGCTGGTAAGAGCATCCAAGTATATTAGCAAAGCAAAATTAAGTGCTAGTAAAGGTAACAACTACTTACTAGAAACTAACAGCAACACACCCTTGCTACTAACATGAATACCAGTTGGGATTTTCCAGAAGTGTGTCAGGGCTGCATGTGACTAAGATCAGACATCCCCAAAAATTTCAACATACAGCCACGAATACTCTATGTCATTGTGCATTACAGAAAGACTCTCTACATTTAGGTACGATGTATTACCTTCATAAACGTTAAAACACCTGTTTCCACACTGGAGTTCCTCTGTGCCAGAATCCTAAAAAATGTACCAGCCTTCAAAATTGGATTTTTATCCAATGAGTAGCCACACAAAATAATCTTTTGCATAAGCAATATTTCAAGCACTCAACTTTTGTTATTTTTGCTTTTAACTACTTCCAAGATGACATAAATTCAAGTCCTAAAACTAATAAGTGGAGCCTCCAGGGGTTCCACCTAAATCTTCCTAGCACAAAAAGGAAACGATGAAAGAAAAGCCAGCACACACAGCCAAACTTCACATATTCAGTGAGATTCCTTAAATTTAACTACATATTACTGAATAGCTGCCATATATTTCTGTATCTTAGCTTGCAAAGAACTTGCTGAGAAACTGCTACACTGCACCTGATCTATCAGGAATACTGAAACATCTTGTATTCAGTACATTTGTAGTTTGGCAAGGACGGGTAACAGCAGCAAGCAAAGGCAGGGCCAGCAAAACGTCAGAGTCCAGCTCTGTAGCAAGCCTGTGCGAATTCATTTGATAGCCTGTACTGAAATGAAGGCTACCAGGACCTTCCCCCTGTTGTTGTCACCTATCAAAGCTTCACAGAAATTAACAAAAATACGCCTACAGTACTACAAACACCTCCGTCTAGCTCTAAACAGCATATTCCTCATGGTCATCTACAGAGTCATACTCAACTCTGCCTGGTAATAAAAAAAAAAAAAAAAAAAAAAAAAGAAGAAGAAAATCATTCACAATTTTTTTTTTTAGAGTTTGTAGGAATGCTAAGAAAAATTATGAGGTATTTACTTAAAATGTATGTGGCAGATTAATCAAAGAATCATGGGGAAGTTTGGAAGGGACCCAACAAGGACCGTCAAAAGTCCATCTCCTGGCTCCCCACAGAACCACACAAAAATCAAACTATATTTCTGAGAGCGTTGTCCAAATGCTTCTTGGACTCCAGCAGGCTCGGTGCTGTGACCACTGTCCTGAGGAGCCTGTCCCAGTGCCCGACCACCTCTGGGTGCAGAACCTTTCCCTAACCCCCAGCCTGACCCTCCCCTGTCCCAGCTCCATGCCGTTCCCTCGGGTCCTGTCGCTGTCCCCAGAGAGCAGAGCTCAGCGCCTGCCCCTCCGCTCCCCCCATGAGGGAGCTGCAGGCTGCCATGAGGCCTCCCCTTGGCCTGCTCTGCTCTGGGCTGAACAAACCAAGGGACCTCAGCCGCTCCTCATACATTTTGTCCTGCAGACCCTTCACCGTCTTTGTAGCCCTTCTTTGAACATTCTAGTAGCTTTTTGTCCTTTTAAAATGCAAGTATCACACAGCAGGCACATTTACAAAGCAGCTCTCTTTCAGAGGAGAGGACACCCTACCCTGTCTACCAGCGCTGCTATACAAATCTTCCTCAGATTGACTGATCTTGGTGTTCTGTTAAAAAAAAATAAAATAGCAACCTAATTGTGTTGATGTATCTGGTAAACAGCTTGTACCACAACCATTAAAATGTGTTGCTGGAATACTACTAAAAATTAATTCAATATGGAATTTTGATACATTATCTACAGTTTTACTCTGCCACAGTAGCATGGACTATTGTCCTACTTCAGGAAATACAGCAAAGGACATTAAATACAGCAGCATTGATCAGGCAAAGTTTTAGCTTTGAAAAAAGGATCATAAAACTGAAACATGTCACCATTACTTCATTCTGATAGCCAGACTAGGGCCATAGAGCAAATCGACAAAGGGAAATTGCTCTTATGTGCATCTAAATATGGGGAATATCAGATGATCAATAGTTACTTGTTTGCTATTTTTCTGTCTAATGATTCATCACACAGTAATGTCTGCAGCAAAAAAAAAAAAATAATCATTGCACGGCTTCATAAACTTTCCTTAAAAATGTCAATTTGCATTTATGAGCAATATCTCAAGGCTGATGGCCATTCATCATTAAACCCTCATTAAATCCACAAAAGAGGGACCGTACAGGCCACGGCCACACAAACTTCTCACAACCTGCGGCCTCATTGAGCCTAACCAAGATGAAGCCTACAGCAGGGGAAGGGAGGTCTTCATCTTCAGCCCCTGATCAACGCCCTGCTCTTTTCATGGGTGTGAAGGAAAATGAACAAATTCTTTACCTACAGATCACTGAAATGCTTCTAAAACAGAATGACTTTGGGATATTGTAGGAAAAAAAAAAAAAAAAAAAAAAAAAAAAAACCTTAAATTTTTAAAAAAAAAAATAACTTTGGTTTTTTCTTAAAAAAAAAAAAAAAAAAAAAAAAAAAAAAAGCCTGTAAGATTGCACAAAGTACAGCTCACCAGTTTCCTCAGCAGAAAAACACACAGGGGACCTGTGCAGTTGAAAAGAGCAACACAGTATTTGGGAAGGTCCTGACTAGAGTAGGGATGAGCCTGGCTGACATAGATTTTTATTTTTTTTTTCAGAATAATGAAAATCAAAAGCTTGTTGTGAAAAATTGTAGTGTTGCATAATTTAGTGATGATGGGGTGATAAAATGGCAGCTGAAATTCAAAGGAAAGAAAATAGGTATTAAATATAATGTAAGAAATGACAGGTTCTTAGTCATTACCACCCAAGAAAAAGATCTCAGATATACAGTAGGCAGCTCTATGAGAAGTGCAAGAAATACCAAAAGAAAACAGCATGTAAAACATTAATAAGGAATGGGACTGAGAGCAAGAGAGAAAATACTGGTGTGTCACTACACAGAACTCCATGGTGTGCCCACATCTCAGGCTCTGCAGACAATACCATCTCAAATAGAGCTGAACACGAAAAAAATGGGTGACAAAAAAGATGAAATATGGCACATCTAACAGGAGAAAAAACAGTATTTTGATACTGCAGCTGGTAAAATAAGACAACAAAAGCATCTGACACAGAAGTATAATATCATGAATTATAAGATAAAGATGAGGAGGGAACAATTCTTTCACAGTTCCATATAATGCAACTGGGGCACGAATGAAGTTATCGAGCAAGAAATGTAAAGAAAACCACAGAAAGCCCAGCTGCAGGACTTTCTACCACAGGATACTGCAGGGCCCAAGAGCACATGAGCTAAAAAGTTTACCTTGATTTGTGTAGGATTACACCATTAGCAGCTATTAATAGTTCATTGTAGCTGCAGCTGAGAAAGTCCTGCTTGCTCTCAGAAGAATGAAAATCCAGGACAAGTATATGGGAAGGATGACTTTAATGGCCCTGCTCCTCCTTTACTCCTTCCCCAGACACCAGCCATTTTAGAAGACAACTTGTGGGCCAGACAAGTCCACGTCCTGCACGGCTGCTCCTATCACTGGTCTGTGTAGGTGAGCAAATGCCTGATGTAGGTCACAGCCACAGAGAAGGTAGACGAGAACATCCCAAGGGGAACACAATTTATAGGAAAATTGAAACGACACAGTACACAGACTGCCGTCCTCCTTCCCACTCCACACTCCATTCTCCTGCAATGGAGAACCTGACTTGATATACTTTGTAGCTAGCACAGAGTTCCTTCTAGTTTAATACTCAAGTGCAGCACCATCCCTTTACTTTCCTATTCAATTTACTGAACTTCAGATACCACAGATATATCTTCCCCCTCCTGAAGAACTCCAGACGGTCACTTCTTCAGTATATTTAAGGGTAGAAATATAGTTTATGATACCAAATTATCTAATGTTTACAATCTGTTTCTGGGTAGAGGGATCATTTTTCCATGCAATATTAAAGGATAAATATAACAAATAGTGAAGGCTGGATAAGTAGTCTCCTCTCCCAGTTTAAAATCTACAGCATTTTACACCAAAGTAATTTTAACTGAAAGGAAAATCTAAGTGGTCATTCATCATGGGGAAGAAATGCTGTTATTAGTCTCCAAGTATAGCAGCTGAAATCTATAAGAGACCATCACTGTTCCCAAGAAGTCAAAAATACTTTTTTAAAGTATTGCTATAAAAATCTAGTGCTTTGCACTTTCATTGTGACACCTTCAGGAACCACAATTTCCAAGTAAATGTGAAAACTGTGAGACTCATTCAGTAACATGGACACCTTACACATTATTAACTTCTGCTGACACTATTCTGTTCCCCTTTCTTTCTTTGATAGCATTTTAATTACGGAGGCCAATTTCAAAGTATCAGTTTTCAAATCTTAAAGTATTTCTAATGCCTAATAGGTCTGCAGACAATATTCTACAGATGATTTCAGGATTTGTTTCTGATGTAGCAGTTAAGCACAGATGCTGAAACAATCTGTAGGTAATTTGTAGGTAACTACTTCAGAAAGATGACAATTAAAAGGACACTTACTTGGAGACTGCTCATATACCCCTTTTTTTTTCTTTGTAATTAATGTGCAAATTTAGAAGTTACATAACAAAAAAAGAAGTAGGGATAATGGTACCATATATGAATGAAACAGGCAGTGTGGTTATGCTTCTGTTTTTATTAAATGCCTTTAAAATGCATTAGCATTTATTTACAATTTTGTTGGCATCCTAATGGAAATATATCTTCTGAAGGGATTTAAAGGAAAAAATGACAATGGTGAGAAACTTGATAAAACAAAGGCAATGGACATTGCCCAAAAAACTATGAACAAAGGGGCTCAAAAAATCAAAGGATATGCAGAACAGTTTGTTCCTAAATGCATGAAGAGGAAAAAATAATAAAGCCAGAAAATATAAACTATAAGGCAGTACAACGAAAAGGAGGACACTCATAGGCACACGTAAACCTAAAACCAATCATCTGAAGATAACTGTGATTCAAGCCGAGACAGTCTTTCAGAGTCCTAGTTCAGTAAAAATGAATTCCACTAAGTGTTTAAAAGTGTGAAATGTCAAATATTTAAGTTTAGTAACAAAGCAAATCTAGTTCTATTCATAAAAATCCCACTATCATTCAAAGTATTCTGTACCAGCATATTTATATGGAAATAAGGTCAACCAGCTTAGAATGTGGTTAAGAAAAATGAGTTTTTGAACTATCTATTTTCCAATACTATCACAATTCTGCATGTCGCTTCCAACTTGGGTTAGTTGGGTCGCTATTGTTCATCACACAATTTCAGAGTTCACTTTTTTGGCAGTCTTTAATAAGATCGATCACAATGTAAATTTCATTGCAACCACTAATAAGTACATACTAAAGGACTTGATGAAGAGGTACTTAGGAATGCCAGACAAGGGGAAGGTAATGTCTCTCAGAAGAGTTAACAGGTACCTAGAAGTCTATAATAAAATTGATGACTTCAAAAGGTTTTATACTAGTGAAAGATTTTAAAACACAAGTCTTAAAGTTTTATGCATACATCTGATGGCAGAAGGTTAAAAACAGTTGCAAACTTTCATGGTTTTATACTCCCTCAAATGCAAGCCTGCCAGATATATAGAGACTGCTCTGAAGGATTGCTGCTTGATACCTACACCCTGACAAAAGAGAAGGTCTCTTACATATGACTATCATAAGTAATGAAGTTAGAAAGATATTAAAATAAATAGACTGTCAAATCACCTCCAGCTGCCTTTTTATCATACTGCATCTGCTGAGTTAGCATCAGGATCAAGTCAGTTCTTAGTTAGGAGGATGAAGGAAAGCCCTGAGGTAGAAGCAAATATTAATTGATTGATTTCCTGTTTATACTATACAAAAAATTGAGTTTTCATACGCAGATGTCCATGCCACTTTGAAAATGTAAATGTGTGAATTCTCCATTTCAATACACCATGAAGAGGCACAATCCACCCAGCAAATCTTATCTTGAGAGGCTGAGTACAGAGCGATTTTAAACATTCACATGGAGAGCAGAGGTTTCCTACAGGCCACGGACACCAAATTGTGCCTATTAATGACAAAATCCTCTAAGTCCCAAACATTATTTGAAAAGCACTTTAGTTTTCTGAACAATTAGGCTGTAGCTTGTAGTCATTTTACAGTCAATATTTATATGTCACTTCTGAACTTCACCAGCAGCAGTTTCAGAGAAGTATGTGATGTTGTCAATATAGTTCAGAGCAACTTCCACATTACAAGAATAATCACATTTTACACATTTTCTGCATAGTAGTTTTCAACAGTATAACATTAATAATTTTAGATGGCAATTAAGAAAAGACATCTTATTCCCTAAATCCAGGAAACAACATTTCATCAACTCACCACAGCATGATGTCAAGGCCATCTTAACATGGCCAACCCAACCAAAAACCCAACCCTTACCAGCTAAAATAAAACCAGAATTTAATCCCTGGGAAGATCAAACCTCCCCATGGGATGGGAAACATGTTCCAGTGCACAGAAACATCCGGCAGCTAAAGAAGCACTTAGAAATACACTGGTCAACGTCTGAAAGGAAATCAGAATGGTTTCATTTTAAGAAAGGAATTCTTGTATTTTACTGATATGAAGGACAGTGAGGAGCAGCTGATACAAACGAGCAGCAGGGTAAAGTTCCCCTTCACCACAGCTACCTCTGGTGTCTCCCAGGAGTACAAATATTCAGTAATTAAAAGGGCTTAACCAGCTCCCAGGGCCAAACTCACCATCTCATCTTCTTAAGACTGCCAATAAAGATGCCAATTGCAACTAAATGCAACAGAACAAGATATGCTCTTGTGCAGCACAAAATAAGATCATAGTTGATTTCAAAGTGGTCATCAGATAGCTAATACATTGTAAAGGGCTTTCATCGCTTTGATTTTGAATACAAAGGAATAAACTGCATACAGCTTCCCAAGCAGTTCTACCAGCACTCAGCCCAACTACAAGATTTGGAAACGTGGTGAGCACAGTATTTATTCGAAGAAGCAAATAATACTGTAAAAGATACGTATGCTAAAGGTATTAATTGCATCCAAAAGCCTCAACAGTGCAATTGCTAGCTCATAGCTAAATGGAATTGCGAAAATGGGAGATTGGGTGATAATGACAGCATTTCGCTTTGCCTTCTCCAACCAACCTGGTCTATTCTGCAGAGTGAAAAAGCGTGTATTACCTGCTTAACTTACTGTCAAGTATAATCTGTTTTTAAATACGGGGCAATTAACTATTGAAAATAAAAGGTACTGACACCATTCGAGCTTTATCCCCCTGGCTGAGTCGCTGTGCAGGTAATGTGCGGTGGCTGCAATTTCTGGTTTACAGAAGAAAGCCACATACCCCTCAAGGCTGCCACAGCACAGCTGCTAATTCCGAATACCTCTCTTACATCTGGATCAGTAAACTCCAAGCGGGGATGAACAAATAAGGTAGGTGGGGGATTTAAAAAGGCAAGTGAAACAGAAATAGAAAGCTTTTTTTAGTAAGAAAAGCCTGGGGGAGATCTCACCACCGCTCTTCCCTGCTGAAAAATGCTATTTGCTTTTTAATTAAAGCTTTTGCGGTTTCTTTTTGCAGCCCAGTTTTCACTGAGCAGCAGCACGTCTGTGGAGATGAAAAATGCACAGAGTAATGAATTTTAGATTTGGAAGAAGTCAGCTCTAGAAATAAAAAAGGCTTCCACATGTAGCCAAGATTTGAAGGTGAAGTGATTTAATGGCTGACTCGACTCATTATAATTATCATTATTCATGTCGTGGTGCCACCCAGAGGCTCTGTGTTCGGCACCGTACTAATAATACACTTTCAACAATAAATCTGTTTGCAAAACTATGCAAGGATGTAAGGGACCAGACAGACTTGAAGCAAGAGGAAGAGTGGATGCATGGGAAGTAGATGGGAAAAGAAGCTTCAGCAGGCAACTACCAACACGTTGTCGATATGGCTTTGCTTGTTCAAACGGGAAAGTAAACTCTTGTAGGGTGAACAATTTGGCATAGTCTATATCAAGTCAAAATAAAAAAGCTGTATGACAATTCTGGTGTAATAGAACATCAAAAAAATCAATTTGGTGCTTCCAGTCAAAATCTTTAGGCTTTTAATCTACGTTAGTTTATTCCTTTCCAAGTGAAAAAGCAGGCTTTCTTGGTAGCAAATTTAGCAAACCTCTTTGCTGACAGTTGCCAATAACCTTGCTGGTTCAGGAAAACCTGCTCTTTACATAACTCTCTAAATTAATAATTAAAAATAATTACAAATTCTGATTAGACATACTCAAATATGGTACGTGCATCAGAGCAGTAGGATGGGGCACAGCTCTGAACGTACAGAGGAGGTGGAGGTGTCAAGCTATTGCCTTTTATGATCTCTCAAATTCCCCAGGTCAGACCCTTCATTACGTCAATCACGTAGCTCGTGTAATCTTCTCACCAAAATGTAGCTGTGATTCAACTGACATGTAATGACAGTTTCTTACACTGACAGAATTGACCCTAATTGCAATAAAAAACCACCAGTAACTAGCTGCAATGCCGTGGATGTGGACTCTGGTGCTTTGCAATGCTTACTTATTTTCATTAGTTCTCCTCAAACTCATTTCAAAAGGATATTTACATCTATGATGTGAAAAACAAGAATCAATTTGTTTTAACTTTTGTGGTAATCAGATACAGCTGCAGGAAGAAATAATTACATTAAAATAATTCTAATTATTGAACCAAATAGCATGCTACTTCCCAGGTACCTTGGGGCTCATTGTAGGTGAGTAAAGCAGAATATTCTACATTTGCCACGAGAAAACTCAGCAGTAGTGGTGTTAATGTATATTTTCTGCTTCATTGCCTTTGAATGTATCACTACTTATCATCCACAAGTTTTTTTTTCAGCCTGTATTTGTGCAGTCAGAAGTCTATGAAGTACCAACAATCTCTAGGAGAACACTGAACCAGACCTCCGTCGATGTTTACCAAAGACACACGTCTATTTATTCTCAATGGCACAGCGCTACTGGTTAAATAAAGCATAACTGCAGTCGGTAATTCCCAGTCAGCCCTGTAAGGATACAAGGTCAATTATTTCATCCTTGTAAATTAAAGACTGGAAACAGCATACCAAATAACTAAAAGCCTAACAACAGACAGGCTGTTTTCATTACACTTCATATCAATAACAGTTGTCAAAATGAAAAGAACTGAATTCAAGCTTCATTTGCTTCCTACAAGCCATTAGTAAATGTGTAAGTTTCTGTTTTGATAGGCAAGGGAAGCCTTTATAGTCTCATAAATGTAAAAATAAAAGATCTAATTTATGCACTCATCAGCAATGGAGGATATAGTTTGACAAGTTTATATGCCTGAACACACACACACCAATTAAAATGGTGAGGATGGATGATCACGTAAATTTCTGGTGTACCCCATATGGCAACCTTGTGAGACTGTCATGAAAATTAGAAGATCTTGATCCTGAAGAAGACACCTGCTTCATCTCCTTTTCCCACAAGAGGCTCTTGCTATACCTAGTAATTCCTGAGGCATTTCTGCCTAGTTTGGTCTCCCAGTCTTCCATGGCAGAACTACCGGGTCTTCACTTTACAGTCTCTTCCATAATTTTGCAATAAGTCACTATTATTCCAAATACCCTGCATACATCTCTTCTCCTGCAACTTTATTTCAACATTTGTTTTAACCAGAAACAGAAGAAGTCTTATTTTTGTTCTTGTCTTTTACAGCAGACATAACAGAGATCTGTTGTATTCCTCCTGGTCTACTACTCTCAGGTTAAGTAACCCCAATTCTCTCATTATTCTCTCAGATCGTGCCGTGTAGATGTCATAACCATGACATCTTGAACGTACTTCGAATTCTCTATTACGAGTCTGTACTCTGCTGGAAAGGCATTACCAGAGCATTAACAAAGTCCTCCTGCCTGTTCTTCATATAAAAAATCTTACTTTTTCAGTTCAGTTCTTGAAGTAATTTGGAATTTTAGTTCTGCGTTCTAACACAGGCACAACCTCTCCCACCTTCTTCACATCTGCAAATTTAACGAGAATCCCTTCTAGTCCACCATCTGGGCTGGTAATAACTAATCAGCAAAAGAGCAAAAGTCGTTCCTGAGCTCCATTCGACATCCTCGCAGTCTCACAACAAGCCACTCATAACTGCTCTCTGAAAATGGTTTTCCAATGAGCTGTGCATTCACCATACAGCACTATGACCTAAACCACCTTTCTTCAGCTTGAAGTGTCACGAGAAGGAAAGTCCAAGACCTTACTAAGACCCCAAAACATGTCACCCACCAGCTATTCTTTCTCATTAAGTCTTGCCACTTTTTGAAAAATCAGATTGGTTTGATGCCATTTCTTTTTGACTGCTTCCTGTTGATTGATCTTTATCTGCTCATTTGAGGATATTAGTGCCTTGGATTTTTTTCCTTTAATTCTAAAGGATAACAAAGGCTCTGTGAAATAGTTCCAAGTGATGAAGTGCATATAGCAATACATCAGCACTATCAGTCTGATGAGCAGCACGCATACAAAACTCACTAGAAGTGCCGAGCAACAACTCCACCAGGAAAATTTGCTGTTGTAAAGAGCAGACAAATGGTACACATCGTGTTCCTTCCAACTCCATCACAGAAAATAAGTTGTTGACCACCTTAAAGTTTGAGCACAGCATTCGTTCTTGGTGGACTTCAGGCTTACATCTGCCTCTGCATTATGGCTCTGCGATAAGAGTCTCTTTAAAAAAGACGGTAATAAACAGCTTTGTAGGAACATTGGTATTTCTGTGAGTCAATGTTTCTTGTCTGCCAATGACTGTACATCAAACCCACTGAGTGTACAATTAACAGCCTACTTTTCCAATTATGTGCCCTCCCAAAAGCTGAAGTTGATATAGCTGTCGTAAAGAAAGAACACGATACAGCATATCTGAACAACCTGCTATAAAAGAGGATACAGATTTATATTTTCTAAACAAACAATAACAACAAAATACAGCTACCTTATCTGAAGGCAAATATGCACCAGGACAGCAGCTAAGCATTCTTGAAATGCTACTTTTTTTTTTTTTTTTCTAATTATAACCAGCTCCTTAGTCACAAGTACCAAACGCCTTTTAGCTGGTTGGTTTGAAACAAAAAATCAAAGAGATGAGAACCAGGAGGAAAGCAAACAAGTAACCATGCTCTAGATCAAAAACTGGGATCCCTTTTGCCCCATTGTCAGAAAATATCTTGAGTGTAGCTCTACATTCACTGTAGAGCAAAATTTGCATGAGAATATTAAAGGGAATTTGGGAATATTACAGCAGAATTATTTAGAGCTTTCTTCTTACTGCCTGTACACAGGTCGGCTCCATAAGCAGAGATTTTAGAAAGTGCAGTCTCCTTCCTGAGACAGAAAAACAAAACAAAAATGAGAAGTAAAAGATTTTGCCCTGCTTATTCCAAACATTTAAGAGGTGAGAGGACAGGAATACTCATAGTTTTACATCACAAGCACAGGTCTCCTATAACACAGCTCACTCAACAGGATTTGCAAACCCAAGATGAAAAGAAACTTTCAGAAGTGAATACTGAGCAAGCTGCTAAAAAAGTCTGTCTTCAAGGCAAGTGTTTCTGATGGAAGCACCACACTTCCCTAGTCTACAAGACTTGCGTATTAGTCCTCAGTTTTGTTTTTTCCATACTTAAGTCCAGAGTGCTCCAAAGCAGTCATCTTCTTAACACCTTCTCTTTGCAACTGTAGAAGTTGACAAGAATTCAGGTACAACGCAAGGAAGATGAGTACATTTCACTGTAGTCGTAAGAAAATGCCCAACATATTGGCTGGAATCTCAGAGGTTAAAACTCCATCAGGGAAACTTGTCACTCGTGGATAAAGATCTTTTGAGGTCAGCCTTAAGGACCCATCTTTAGGTATCTTCCCTTCTACTCCTATTTCTTCCCTTTACCCGAAGCTGAAAGTGCAGCAGAATAGAAGTAACATTAGTTTAACATGCTGCAAGACCATTAAAGCCCTAACACCAATCCTGCCTTGGTTTAGTGAGAATACAGAGGATTTTATCCCTCGAGACTTGCTCAGGATGACCCGTGACAGGAATGGGATTCTCATATCTGATGGTGAGATCCCATCAGGGTGGGTGGGGAAAAAAGCGTTTACTGATAAAGTCATATTTTTCATGAAATGTTTGTGATGGAAGAAAGCAGGTCCAAAGAAAATAAATCATACCCCATCTGTTTAAAAGCATACGGTTATTATCCTCCTCTAAC
Organism: Stictonetta naevosa; assembly: GCA_011074415.1. Classification (NCBI taxonomy): domain Eukaryota; kingdom Metazoa; phylum Chordata; class Aves; order Anseriformes; family Anatidae; genus Stictonetta; species Stictonetta naevosa. Next base: position 150,993,440 of record CM021698.1, read on the forward strand.
AAATCTTGTTCAGATCCAAAAAACTGTACTTTAGTACTTCTCCCTGTGCTACAAAAATTAGTTCCAGGAGACAAACAACTGACACAAGGTAATTTTATAACAGTGTGGCATTTATAAAAAAAATAATATTTCTGTTAATTGATTGGCTGAGGGAAAATATGGAGACAATCCAGCTAAGTTTGAGTTTGATGATGATTCTTGCAGAGAAAGAAGGCAAAAATCCCAGTGCATCTAGCTCAGATCTGCTCATATGTACCAGGCTTCTTAATAAACAGTTTATTCAACACGGTCTCCATATTCACTTGTCCCCTTTCTCGTATTTTTTTAGTATGTTTTTATTATTTCAACCAAATTTGACAAATTTGTCTATTCGACATCTCAAAACAGAAATTCACAATGTTAATACAAAAAGGTAAAAAGTTGAAAACAGCTCAGCTGGATCATTCACCTTTTTAAACTTAAGCTCCTCAAACTCAATAGCAGACCACATTTCTTTTCTTGTCATGGCTGTGCTGATGCTGAACGAATGACATAAATGTAGGTAATCAAACAGCAGGGTTGGAGTCTGGAGAGGGATAACACACAGGGCAGAGATGCAGCAAGGTTGCAGAAGGCCACAAGCAGGGAAAAATGTCTTTATTCTGTTCTTCTCCCCTTGCCTTCATGCCCAAGTAAGGAGAATGAGTGCAGTATCTCTCAGATCCATACCAGAACAGTCAATATATGTGACAGTGAGGGATGAACCTGAGAAATCTGGCCGAAGAAGTTGGTTTATGCACATCTACAAAATGCCAACAAAATACATACTGTCTTTTTGGCAAGCAGATTTCACTAAGAATTACTTTCAGCACCATACTTGAACCATAGCCTGGGCTTCCCAACGTTCAGAGAGGTTTGTTCCTTACAGTACCGGGGTTCCCAGACCTCTTCCACTCTGCCTCACCCTGCCAAATACCTGCATTTCATCCCAAAAACCTGGATTTTGTTCCCGTGTGATGTTAAAACATGGGCCAGATGATACATCTCAGAATTATTTGTGCTGAGCGCTTTAGCTTCATGCTGTAAGATAAAGCAAATATAACTTTACATGACTGTAAATAAAAGCTGTTATGGGCTTTTGGTTTTGTTTTTTAACATGCAAACTGAAGAAAAAAGGGGGAATAGCAGAGTCTGTTCAGATCTGAAACACTGCAAGTCCTGCTTATAGGGGCCGGTACCTTGGTGTTCAGTTTTACTCTTCTCACACAGGACTAAATTGAAACAGAAAAGGAGTATTTTGAAAAAAGCAAAAGGAAAAAAAAAATACTTCCTTATGCTATTTGAAAAATCTCAATCATCTCAATACTACACTATACATCTCAATACTACACTATCTCCTTTCAAAATCTACGTTGAAGCTTCCGCGGTACAACCAAGAGAAAAACAAGACACGAAATATGGGACTTGAAACTTTTCCTCTGCCGGGCTCCTGCCAGCTGTCTGCTCCTGTGCAGAAATGAGCACTAACTAGGTACCTTCTGGTAGTTATCAACGATACGTCTTGCATACTCATGTGGGGGCTCTTTTTAAGTATTTATTATCAACGTATTTAACTACAATTATCTCTTCTGCCTTAAAAAAAAAATAATAATAATTTGCATTTCATTTGTCATTTCAGCATGATAAAGTCCCATTTATTTAGATCCATATCGCTATGAACTATGATAAACACTTCAAAATAAATTCACTTAGCTAAGCTATTTTACTAAATGAATGCAATCTGGACATTTTTAAAGCAGTCTTAAAGAAAATGCAATACTGCTCGTTACAATGGCAGCCTACAACAAGCAGGCACCTTTTTCTGAAAGCAGAGCTTCCAAGCGAGCTCACATTTGCCAATATCCTGCTTGAATTTGGGAAAGAAACCTTACAGAACTTTCCATTGATAATTTCCCTTCTACTGTGATTGATGGCGACCTTTCTGCCAATGTATTAGATAGATACCCTTTGCAGATTGGAGAGTTCTTCCTTCGGCATCCTCTAGTAGGTTAATAATAATACTTTCAGGGGCACTGAACACAACGTGCCCATATTTCTAACCCCAACCTGTTTTTCCACCTTTGGAAATTCTCAATTCAACATTTTCTATTTTTTTTTTTCCAATTTGTGATACTAATGAGCATCTGTAAAATAAAAATTAGAGATGAAGCTCGTTCTCATCATACCTATAAATTACTTCAAGTCACTGGTTCGGGATCCTGCAAATTGCTGAGGGATTATTGCAACCGAGACCATGTGGGTATGTTACGAGCGATTAGGCTTCACCCACACACATAATAGACCATCATATTTAACCTTTCCTTTGTCTGCACACCCAGTTGACCCAGGCTAACCAATGACTTCCAGGAGGTGAGACTACCAAATGACCTGAAAAATGTGCAGAACCACTTGTTTTCCCAGAAGAATTCTTATCGCCAGGGGAAACAGCCACCAGCGTTGTCAGGCTGTTACAGACTGTCAGTTAAAATTCCCCATAATTAAAAATACTGATACAAATTCATAGCTAGGAAAACAAGCTGAAATGATAGGCTATTCTTCCAGGTCTTCTGAAAATTGATTTTTTAAATGAGAAAGCAAATGCAGATTCACTGTGACACCCCATACTGATAAATGGATACATTTTTTTTCTGCAATTACTATTTTTACAATAGTGTTTGTACCTGATATTTACTTCAAAGCCAGGAGCACCCCCAGCAACCTTGGTCCATCTCATCTCGTCACCAAGCCCTGAGCTGAAGAGTTGTCGTGTAGCTTGTGAAAGACTGAATTAAAGCACACCAGAACCACCCGCTTTGTGTCTCCAGATCTCTCTACTTACACCAGAGCCCCAGCAACGTTGTGCAGCTCCAAAACTAAGCACTCCTCTTGCTACCAAAATCCTCGGTAAATTCATTGGTGGTCTGAAGCATGGTCTGAAACAGCTGAATAAAAACTGTTTCCATTACTAATGGGTATCTCATCTGTCTCTATTTGCCATCAACATTTGAGCTGTGGAATAAAATTTTTTTCCTCTTTCAAGAGCATCCATTTCGCAGGAGCAAATACACTGACAAATTTAAGATATAAATAATAAAAAATGGATTAACTCTTATAATGTAATGTAACATTCACGGGGATGAGTACAAAACCATATTTGTAACTTATTTCTATTTTATGTACAGGAATATTTTGGTATTTGCTTTGGTAACCCTTTGTTTGATGCCTCGTAAAACACGCTTAATGCATGCATTGAACAGTGAAAAAAACAAGCCCCCCCCCGACTTTGTAGGACCATCGTTTTTACTACTCCTGACACTTACTTGTAGTTTCTGAAATAAAATAGCACACACCATTAACAAACCGTGCACTTTCAGATCCAATTCTGAGAACCAAAATTTCCTTTAATACTGATGATTTCTAGCATGTAAATCTAGGAATGAGGGAAGCTAAGCCAGTGCAGCACAGCAATCTAATGCTGACCTCACAAATTCTGGGGCAATTTCTGGATTTTATAGAAAATCCTCAAATTGTTTTTGCAGACATTGCCAAAGAGCATTGTACAAGTTGTAGTAGCATGTCCCTAGCATGACAATGGATCCAAGAGTGGTGTCATGCTCTCTGATGGTCAGGCTTGTGTAAACCAAATAAATACATATTTGGTTTAAACCGTCCCATATGTATTATATATATATAATATATAGATAGATATACACTATATATATCTATCTATATTATATATATATTATATATGGGACGGTCACTTGATGGCAAGATAAAACCATCTCTGCAGTCCTGCACACGTTGCGCTGCATCTTACTGCAAGCAGCAGGACATGATGACGGTCTGGAAAATTCAGCACCCAACGTTTTGACACAAAAACCAACAAATTGAGCCACTACCAAAGGCATTTTTGAAAGAGGGTAAGAAGTAACTGGAGAACAACAGATGGATGCTTTTGTAGATTTGCCGTGGTAATTAAACTGAGATAAGAGATACCACTTAAATCCATTGCTAATGTAAGGTTTTGTACATGGACTGAACAACCCACAAGGGTACAAGAGAGAGGAGAACCTGGTTTTGGGCTTTTTTTCTTTCCTAATAGCCTCTTCAGGTTAAATCTCTTGTCATGGATGAAATATTACTATAGAAAATTGTAAGCTTGCAAGAACATGTTGTAGGAATACAAGCATAATTTGCCATAAGAGCTGGCAGGGAAAGCAAGCAGGAACACAACTGCAAATGCATCCATGCAGCGAGACAGAACACAACCCTGAGCCTCCAGAATTTCTGGTCCAATTACCAGCAACACATTTTCCTACAATAGGACTAGAAATTAATTTTAAAAGAGCTCACTTGGAATGACCAGATGAGAAAGAATGGAAACAGAGGTTAAAATAAGTCTTGCTGCCTTCTCCAATTGCTCTTCTTTCCCAAGTTCTCTCTTTTTACCGCTCTTCTCTGATAGCCACCAGATTTGGTTCCCATCCGAGCCATAGGGGTTGCTTGAGCTTCTCCTCTGTTTCCAGGAGAGTGCCCTACTCCCCCTCTGCAAGACGAAAGTCTCCAGATTGAACATGGTCTTGCTGAAAGAAAAGTCATCCTTCTGCTCCACGTTGCTGCCCAGCCAAATGTCCTCACCAAATGGAGCCTACTGATCCAGTGCCTCACCAGATGGAGCCTACTGAACCAGTACTGAACAAATAAGTTGATATTACAGCCACATAGCAGCCCTGCTTTGGGAAATTCTGAACGTATACTAAAGCTAGCATCACCTCTAGGACTGCTTAATTCCCTGTGAACTGGCATCTTCGCTTGCAGCCCTGTTTTTGAAGTTGCCAACTACATTATGAAATGTGAAGTTTGGGCAGCCCTGCTTTCCCTCAGAGAAGTGAACATCCCAGCTTGCAATTTGAAAATGGGCATCAGGTTCTACAACAGTTTGTTTTATTACAATATACTTTTTTCATTTAGAAATATAACACCAGAAAACAACAAATTCCCCCTGCAATTCCTTTGCATTTCCTTCATTTATGTTAAAACCTGCAAGCATCACACCTGCACAGGCATCACGAGCACATGGCACTTTCAGTGATTGACCATTTCGCCGGTGCCTGAACATCGGATTTGGGTGCATTGGGCAAGGTCAGGAGGAAGCAGAGGTCACTCCTCAAGGTTCTCAACAGAATTAAGAGGTTTGTGAACTGCTTTGTTCTGGAGCAAGATCTGGAAGGCTGTTGGTTTAACTTGAAAATTGGGAAAAGAACAGAATGTGAAAATGAAGAAAGAGTGATTTAGAGCCTATGAGTCATTTCGGTAATAAAGAGGGTTTTGTTGCCCCCAGTTTCCCACATTAGACAGATGCCTACATCTAAGCTCTGGACTAAGCCGCTAGACTGAACTTCATTTGAGAAGCAGCTGACAAAGACTAAAGCAGAAAAAATGCCAAAGGAAGCGAGGCTGGGCTAAAAACGAAGGTTTGGACGTGGCTATCCGCTGTCTCACACCTGCAGGCAGTGGGGAATGGCACAGACCACTGCTTCCTGCCCTTTGCATGCCTGCGTCCCCAAAACCCAAGCAGTCAGCTTGTGTGTGTATGGTTTCTAACATATTTTAGGAACTGATTCTTGTTATTACCCATATTTCCACTTTCAACTTCTGTTCTGTCAACTGACTTTCCATAGGAGGAAGAGCAGGCAAAAATTTAAAGCCAGAAATTATTTTTCCTATTGACACAGAAAGCAACAAGTAAATAGAAAATGAGCAGCTTAAAGTAAAACCTTTTGTGAGTTTTGCTGCAGAGTGACAGAGTACAGGCAGCCTACAAGGACATCCAAGCCAACACCAGCCATAAAACAGCTCCGCGTGCACCAGGGTAAGGTGCCTGAATGAGCATCCCTAAGAAAGAAGGATCAGGTTCCCTTCGGGGTCTGTCTCCATTTCCTTCCTATTCCTGCAGGCAGCAGAAAGAACTACGCTGTCAAACAGCGATATATAAATTGGGCAAGCAGTGGGAGACTTCATAAAGGTCAATTGTCCTGCAAGAAATATAAGGGCAAAAGCATTTTTTCCAATAAAACGAGAGAAGGGCCGGCCTTGCAGGAAGAGGCATAGAAGGAGGAGCTGGCAGATAAGGACTTTACTGCCATGCTCCTGATTTCTTGGGAAGTTTCTGTCACACAAACTTGGGATTCTCCATTGCAAACACCAGCAGAACCCCGGGGGCAGTGGGGTCTGGCTACCCCTGTTTTATTTAAGAACCCCACCAAGACACTGTGCAACCCGAAGACTCTCTGATGGCTCGGGACTGATGCTGTGCAATTATTAAATAGTTCTTACCACAAAAACTGCTGCATCATGAAGGGCGCCCTGTCAAAGGGCATTCACCTCTGCTGAAGAGACCTTCACTGCATTTCTCGCAGAGCAGAGCCAAAAGATGGTTTTATTGCTTACTCGGCAGTCAGGGGTCAAAAGGCCTTTGTCAGGTCGTGCTAAAAGCCCTGAGCGACCAGGCAGCAAGGCACGTGCACGGATGTTCAATGGAGTGGAAGTTTATGGAGGCGGAAACAACAAAAACAAGAGTTTGGCAACTTATTCACAGAGTGGTCGAGGTGGGAAGGGGGATCTGGGTCCCTCTGGTCCAGCACTGCTCAAGCAGGACCACCTCCAGCAGGGTGCCCATGACCACAAGTAGCCTGGGGAAGTATTTTGAGGAAAACTGGCTTTATATGGCCTTCCCTCTTCAGTAGGACAGTAACCACAGAAAGGAACAAAACATTGGAGGAGGAAGGTTGCAGCTAAAGACGAGGAACAGTTTGTCTCAGTACACGTATCGCTTTACACCTTGTTTTTGATGCATTTTTCAAAAATTGTATTCCTTGAGAATTACTTTGCTGAATTTAGTTGTACATTTCTTACTCTCCTGTACCCACACAACGAACTGTAACAAACAGCAGTGCCCACTCACTTAACCAGAATTAGCTGAAAGTTAAATATACAGTACATAGTGAGCGGGGAAAATTGCAGTTAACCTCCTCTTCTAAAACAAGGCTCGATGATACTAAATTGGAATATATAACCAAAAGCAGTGACAAATAAAATTGGTTAGAAACACTGAATAACCAAAACACTAGGTCATAACTATAAACTGCATTAAACCTTCAAAGCACGTGCTTCGAGAAGCCTTGCCTTGGAAATTTTTGGAGAAAGCACATTAAGAAAAGAAAATATATATTTATTTTAAAATAATTTTGGCAGTGGGTGATGATCTACTCAAACTTCCTTTGTCATACTTTAAATAATATTTTAATAATACTAATACTCCAATGCCACACTTTAAATAATATTTCCACTTCCTATGCTTATGTGCAGCCCTGTATATTTTGATTTTGTAAAAATAGCACAGTAAAATTATTTTTTGGAAATTCACTAAGAGCAAGAACACACACATTTCACCCAAAGAGACCAGCTGTTAAAATACTGACAGCTATCACTTCAATAAAAAAGTGTTCAGAAAACTATGTCCCTTGGATTAAATGCTTGTTAATCAAGTTTATTTTATTTTCAACAACACGTGCCATCATGTACAGATGCATCGCCCAATTGGAATAAAAAATCAGTTAAATTCAGATGGATTTTTAAAATTAACACATAGAAAATGAATTATTCCAATACATATGATCATCGATACTGCTGCAAAATGGGCACATATTCCTAATAGCTTTCCCCGTTCCTCTATTAGTACACTTTCTAACTCATGAAGCTGAAATGTGCCCTGAAATAGGACCATAAGGAGAAAAGTATGAACACATGAGAACAACTTTTCCATAATATCAATGGGCAAATACCACAGTTTCTAAAAGAAGAATAACCTGCTATTTCTGAACTAAAATCAGACCGGTGCTGTTTTTGCAGATGATCTGCTTGCCCAAATCACTCTTTGTACCTGGTGTCTGCTGATCCCACGTACCAAGTGCATCCCTCGTTTCCTGACCAGAGGAGATGTGCTACGCAAGGTATTCTGCAGGCATCACACAAAGTTAAAATCAACTTGAAAGGCTACAGTCAAGAAAGCATCTATGTCTTGACTTGTATAAAACTCTTTTCAAGCTTCTGCGCATCACCATAAAACTGAAAAAAAAAATGAGTTTAAAGCCTCTCTCTTCTTACCTTAAACTAAAATGTATCCTATAGTTTGAAACTGGCAGTTGTTCTCATGGAAGGATTTTATTTAGGTCGATGGCCATAGTTTAAAAAAAAACCTTGTAAGCCTAAAAGGTCTTGCATGTTCTAGCTGTACCCTGTGATCAAGTGGCTGGGCAAACATCAGCTTCTGCAGATTTTTAAGTGTAACTTGAAACAAGCTGCTATAGTGCTCCTCTTGGGGTGGAAGAAATATCTCATAAATCTGCATCATAACTTTCCTGAATTTGCAAGTCCTCATGGCGCTGTTGTTCGTCAGACTTTGGCTCAAAGGGAGATCCACACATTAAATTACATTAAGAAGTTAAGGTTTGGAGCTTCCAAATGTAATTTGCTCTGATTCACCAAAGTGGCAAACCAGATGCAGCTGCCCTAAGTGCTGCGCTCGGCAGTGTGTGAGGAGGGCCGTGATTCATTTTGAACAGGGAAAAAAAAGAATATATATATATATATTTTTTTTTCTTTCTCTTTTTCTCCTTGACACTTTGGAGTACCTGCAGGCCACCAATATGGGATCTGGGAATCAAAAACTCATTTGAGAATCAAAAACTCATTGCTGTATTCCTATCACCTTATTTTATCAAATATGATGATTATATTATAATCAAAGTATAGAATTAGTATGCTAAATGATCAAAATTAACTACAAAGATTTTCAAAAACTTCTAAAAGTTTGATTTGGTTCAACGCCATCTCTTTAACTCTTTTTAACTTAATTTGAAATGCAAGCAGATTGATTTTTATTTTATTTGCTACTTTATCGGGGACTTTATGACTATGGAAGTCAACCTTCCTTCTTAGTCTGATTTACAAGAGCAACTATCTCCTCAAAGTAGAACTTGTGATTTTTTTCTGCACAGCCTCAGATTCCAGATATCGCAACACACGAAAACCTCCAATTGATTTTTCTTTCTCTTGCACTGAAGCATTATAGAGTGTTTTTCATACAACTTTCCCCTTTTTTTCTGTTCAGTGTTTCTTCTTCTTGATGATTTCTGAACTGAATGTTGAGATAAAGGCTACGCGGAGACTAGCTGGTGTTTCTATCAGCCTTTGCCATTGAAGAGAACCGCAAAAACTCTCGCCTCAGGGCACCCTGGAAAATGGAATTAAAGACCTAGAAAATAATTTTAAGGAATAGAGGTCAGCATAAATGTCAACATCATGAATGCCCAAGTAAATAAGTTGGGGGGAGGGAGAAGAGGAAAGAGCAGATACGTAATTACGGATTGCAATGGAACAGAGAGACATGAAGAGCGATCCTTCTTTCTGATGCGAAGAGTGATCCTGGCTGTTCCCTGTGTGCTGATGAATGCCACCAATTTTGGTTCAGTTTCACTTTGCTCAAGGGCTTTGAGAAAATTTCAGCAACAAAAGCCACAGCAATAATGTCATTATGGCCCTTTTCTATTTCGGAGTTGGAAACTCGCTAGGGAATACAATAAAATTCAGCAAGGAAAGAGGCAAGGGTACTTGAGGTGTCATACAGATGATCACTGAAGAAACAGATAGTTATTGAAAAACAGTAGATAAAGAGCATTTGCAGCACCTGTACTATTTAGATAAATTCAGTTAAAATTTGATTAAAAACCTCTAATTATTATGCAATTCACGTACTCAGCAGAAAAATGTGTAAGCTAATTTGCTGGCTTTATTTGTGTTTGTACTGGGAGGATCACGTTGGTTTTTTCACCCACGGATTCACAACTGGGAAAAAAAATCTTTATTTTATGGTGAGCCTATTAAAGGTTCTCAGGAAAAGAAAATAAAATTGCCCCAAATCTGCTATTTTAAAAAAAATATTAAAGGAAAACAAGTAGAAATCATTTCAACAGTCTGTTGCCAGTTTAGAACTGAAACTTCATAATCCTGCTCTATTTTCTGCACTGCTTTCCCATTCATCCTTTGTTAGACATCTCTAGAATTCTTCAGGATATGTGAAGCACCAAATTTACAAGGGAATTCTAGGCAAAAATACCAAGTCCTGGCATTGCCCATAGTCTGAGTAATACAGAAAAGACAATTCTTTCCTTGCTGTATTTCTAAATCCCTATCAAGTTTTGAACACTATTTTTCTTCTTTTTTTAATTCTTAACAGTGCTTACATCAGATTTTGCCAGCCTGTAAGCATTCCTTATAAGATTTATGAACTACTCTTTATGAAATGTTGGTAAAATTCAATGAAAAGCTTAAGTAAGCAATACAAAGGTTGGAATCAAACACTCTGAATTGTAGACATTTGCAAAGCAGCCAGTTAGAGCACATTTTCATCCCTAAAGGATTTATTGCAGAGTAACCAAAAACTTTGTGATTCATAATTATTAAAAAAAAAAAAAGTTTCTTCCTTTGAAATCTTTGTTCATTTCAGTATTTCTTTAGGGCTTCCTAGGGCTTTCTTACATCTTGCTGATGGTCTGGACTGTTCTGTTTAGTGAGAAACCCAACGCCGACACCATCGTGCTTTCTCTGCAGTGAGTACATAATGCTATTTTCAGCTCGGAAAGGAACAGAGGTGGGAGTCAGGTCATACGAATACAGTAAGACAGTTACAGGCTGTAACCAATTTAGGGTTTAGCCTTTATTAGGCTGAACCCTGTACTCCATCTGTACTCTCACTTCTACTTTACATAGGGGCATTTACACCTAGACACAAGAGCTGAGCTACAAGTAGCTGAGAGCTACTGAGAATCCTCGGTGTCCCCCCAAGGTCTCCAAAAATACTGAGCTGTCGTCCCACCAAGGAGCTGGGGCTGCTGCACAAAACTCAAAATTTAGCAAGTTTGAACTACAGTGAATCAATCTCTTTTTTTTTTTTTTTTCCTTTTTTATAATATATGGGTTTAATACGATTACATTAAAACTTCAATTTTGAATGCAGGGCATGGTAAATAACAATGCAACATAATCAGTAGTTATTATGAAGAACGAGGCCCCTAATCTGTACAATAGAGCCTCTCTCTTGGTAATCCACCAAGCACTTTGCCAAGGCCACTGCAGGGACAATAAAAGCACCAGTTTCACCGTGGTAGTATTTCTGCTCAGCATGCATGCACTTGTTGGTATAAGGCAAGAATATTATTTGTTGTGACTAACAGCTTTCATCTTCAGAAAAAGAAAGCGTCTCTGCACAGCAAGATGCTTTTCTATTGATCATTTTTTCCTACCACTACTAGCATGGGAAAGCTCGTGGGTTTGCAGCCCTCCAGCATAGGTTTCCCTCTGAACATCAGTTCTTGACGGGCAAAGCAAGGAAGGACAGTGTGACACTATATGCAGGTCAAAGCAGAAACAGGAGCACATGGTCCACTTGCCAATGAGGCTGTGAGATTATTTTGAAAACCTTTTTTTTTTTGCTAGCCGGCATCAAATTCTTTCAAAAATTTACTGAGATCATTTATTTCCTCTTTGAACTCCGTAGGAATCAACTTCAAGCAATAAAATCTTATCGCCTGCCAGAAAGGGGAGAAAAAAAAAAAAAAAGAAAAAAAAAAAGCATGCTTTTATACCGCTCCTAGCGTTGCAACATTTATGAACCAGCGTGCTTTGGTTAAAACTGTGGCATTCAGCTTTTTCATGAAGCATGATGAGGTTCCAAAAACTGCAGCCACGTCTGTCCTAGAGGGATATGAATAAAGTCTATTTGTGGAACATTCAGCAAGTGGATCCAGGGTGAAAATATCACTTGTGCCTTCAAAGACCGAATTAGCAAGTTTCTGTAGCCTGAATTTCATAATCTTGTCCATTTGTCTCTGCTCCTGCAAATGTTGTATTTCGGCAGAATCGCTCATGGTGTAAACTGGAGTGACCCGCAGCCTCGGCACCCTCTTTGCACGTGCACATAAACACACGTGTGCAGAAACGCTAGCTGTACCAACACATAAAGCTGGGTCTAGAAACAGCAACAGCAACAAACACATTTTGGAGAAAAAATGTGAATGCTGAGACTAAAAATACAAACATCTTTGAATGAATACCAAGATAATTTGTATGAAGGAGCAAAGACCACTAAATCCTGCAAATACCCAGTTTAACTCCCTTTCCCTTGGTCACTCTGATTTAGCTGGCAGAAATAGAAATCTGTGCTGCAAACTGACAATTCTAGGTTGGATATTAGGAAGAACTTCTTTACTGAAGGGGTTGTTGGGCATTGGAATGGGCTGCCCAGGGAAGTGGTGGAGTCCCCATCCCTGGAGGTCTTTAAGAGACGTTTAGATGTAGAGCTTAGGGATATGGTTTAGTGGAAGACTTGTCAGTGTTAGGGCAGAGGTTGGACTGGTGATCTTGGAGGTCTCTTCCAACCTAGATGATTCTGTGATTCTGTGAATTACGGGCAATACCAATAAATTGTTCATTATGTAGTAAAATCCTGTTTTTTCAAGGAGGTCAAACACCCATTGGGCTCATGTTTTGTTTTCACCTTCTTGGGACAGACACAAAAGAAGTATGCTCCTGGATAGGTGGGCATAAACAATTCCAAAAATTATTTTCGCAGGAAAATACGGAAGAACGTACGTACTTGGGAGGCAAAAGCCCTCTTCAGATGACTTCATGCACTCAACTCTAGATAACAACTAAGCGGTTGAGTGTTTGTTGGTTCAGAATAAGAACTGACTGCAAACGACTTGAACAGTCAGCTGTATACGCAAGTCAGTGACCCAAATATTGCTATTTCTGAAGCAAATGAACCATCTTCGACAGAAAATTAAAGTTTTCAAAATCACCTTTTTTGACAAGGCCTGAGGCTGTTAAAATCCACGTCTGTTATCTCTTGAAATGATATCTAAAATGTTCAGTTGATAGGATGTTATATCATAGGTTCTATTATTAAGCCATGTGAAGAGGCATTGGTAATTATTACCAATTTTATTTTAGGCATCGGTACAGAAAAGTAGCTGAAATAAGTTCTCTTCACGCAGTCTCTTTCCAGACTGATGCCCTACAGATAAAATATAACCATCTTCCCAAAGAAAATGTGTGGGTTTTCAAGACCACTAAAGGTCAGCCACTCTCACAAAATTAAGTTCTTCGAAGTTCTGCTGTTCTTTAGAGGAAAAAAAGCACTAAATAATAATAGCATAATGAAATTAGCTTGGCAACAGGCTTCCAGAAAAGAGCCTTCTCTCTAAAGAAAGACGTTAGAGAAAAGCATTAAAATTTCCAAGATGGAGATAGGAAATATTCTCCGGGTGCCCAGGAAAAAAAGAATATGAATTCAAATGCATGAAAAAATACCGTGTTTTGTCATAGATGGGATAAAATGGAGGAATGAAACTGAGGAATCCTAACAGACAGTGCTAGCAAACCTGAACAGATCATAATAGTGTATGGAAGTTTAATAATGACACTAATAATAACAATTCTAGATGTTTTAACCCCAACGGGAACAGACCCTTGGCTGAACACAAGAACTGAATGGAGAGCAAGTTTCTTGCAGCATTTTACTTGCATCTTCCAGCATTTTCACTTGCAGCAGTGATTTATTTATACACAGTAATAAACTCTACTTGTAATAGCGCTCATCCTGAAGTTTGGGGACCAGGAGAAAAATACGTGCTTGTAACTGGAAGACACCACAACTCTTCCCAACATGCTCAAGCAGATCTGGATTACTTTCACACTGAACAGTGCATTACGCATTGCATATACATACATGCTGATTTGGTGGTTGGTTTTCTGGTTGGTTTTATAAGAAAAAGATCACGTTAAGACATTTCAAATAAAGATGATACTGTGTACTTTATCTACAAATAATGCAGAACAGAAATGCTAAGAAGCTCAACCAGTCACAACTTTAAACACGTTCTTTTAGAAGAAAAGATGACACAAAGAGAAAACAGTTACCTGCCAACAAGATTTCCTGTATTAATCTTGCTCGTAATTGGCATCTTAACTGAGGCAACAGATTCAGGGCTCCCCTTCTAGTAAAGCTTCTTACCCTTCCCAATTTGTTTTCCCTTTCCTCATCACATCCCTGTGTCCTTCATCTCACCTTAAATTCTAAATCAAATTAACATAATTACTGAAGGAAAATTACAGTGCACATCAGAGGCCTTTGCAGCAATTTATAAGCAAGTTGACCAGAAGATGGAGATGGGGTGGAAGGGCATGGGCAAATCTGCCAGTACCTCCCCGTCTGGCCTAGGGGAACTTGCAGAAAGGTGCTGACAGCCCTCACACCTGCCCTGACTTTGCAATTCATTCAATATTTAGGTTGGCCCTGCTCTGAGTGGGGTTTGGACCAGATGATGGCAGAGGTCTGGTCCAGCTAAATTGACTTGATTCCTTACTGTCCTGTTTGGTGCTTTTTGACAGCTTTGAACCTTTCATGGCTCTCTCACTGTGAGCATTGCAACCCCTTTTATCATAAATTTATTTCTTCCTTCTAACTCCATTTTGCTTTAGTGTTTCTACCATTAGCCCAAACACTGAGGTAGGAAAAGGAAAGCCCAGAGTTGCAGGACCATGACACTCCAGATTTGAAATCCCACCTGAAGTCCATTTGAGCCTTGATACTGAACTTGGAACACGCTGAGCGTAGATTTGTGGATGCCGTACCTGGAATTACGAGGAAGGTCTTTGGACAGAAATATTGCTGGGATGCTGGGGAAGATATCTAGAAGGCTTTGTGCTCAGAAGAACATAAGCCACCTCATTGTCAAGCCAGTGGCAGCTAAAGGGAATAATAAAAAAGTTTGGCAAAACAGCCAAATTACAAGTGAAATGACTATTCTAACACACTGATGTGTAAATAAAGATACTGGAAGTAATTCAGTGTAGAAAAACATTTGCTTTGCTTATTAATCAGGGATATTGCCAGAAGCAAAATAGAGGCTCATATTTTTAGGTTAATTTCAAAACTGGTGGGGAAGTCACAAGTTATTAAATCCCGAGAGGGGACATGGTTCAGACCAACCATCCATTCCTAGAGCGTTTTGGGGCAGTCTCATAAATGAGTCATTCACTGGTTAAACCAAGAGGCTGAAACACCGAGCTTCCCACTATGTTACTGTCTTATTCTGGAGCCTGAGGCAGAATAATGATCTTTTCTCAGCCTGTCTATATGTAATATGCACATTATGCTTCTCACAGGGATATGATCCGCTCACTGATGATAAGAAGCATTTCAGAGTTCTCAGAAAAATAGCATCATAAATTCACAAGAGGTAAGCCACAGTGAAAACAACTGCCTTCCCGTACCAGTGCAGTTGGGCAACTTAAAAGCTACAACAAACTTTTGTACCTACAGATATACCATCCTCAGGTACTGAGCCCTCCAAGGTTTTTCTTTCAAAAAAAAAATGTATATTAGCTTCCCAAGTCAGCCTCCAGCCTCATAAACAGAAGAGTCAGGAGTTCATCCTGCCCTCAGAGGAAGAGGGCCCCTTGATTTCTTCAGGACTTCTGATCTAGAGCCCGAAGGGATAAGATCTTCCACGTCATCCCCTGAACCTTCAGGAACGGGATCAGCAGGAGTTGAGCTCCGTCAGCTCAAGAGGACAACAGAAGCCAAGAAAAGTGAAGGAACCGCCGCAGAGCGTATCGGCACATGCTGAGTTGCAAAGCTGATGTGAGGAAGAGGTCAGGGAAAGAACCAGATAAATTGATGAAGGTAGGATTTGCTTCTCTGGTTACAAGACCTGCTCTTTTCTTTATTAAAAGGCTGCCGGAGCCATGGTGGGTGATTCAGTTTCAGCAACTGACAACGCAATGTTTCCTCAGATATACACAGTTTGAAAGAAGAGCTCTAGAAGCTCTGCATGATAATTTTGCCACATTTTCTTCTGGGAACTAGTTAGAAACGAGCTATTAAAGAGGCTATCTGCTTATGTAGTCATGTTTCTAGCTCTTATTTCACTTGTTCTTAGCTGCAGTGCACAATGGCCAAGTTAGACATCTTCATAGGCCTTGGCTACCCAACACCATTCTCTTTCCATATTTTTAAATCCAATTCTAATTTTTAAATCCAGTCCTAGACTAGAGATTACTGGCTGAAAAGGCAAAATTATTCTTTCCCCTTCAACATTTATTCCCTAAGAACAGACTGATGATTTAAAAGTCACACGCACTGCGTGAGGTATTCCCTTCACAAGTGTCCAGGGATGTTTAGGACAGATTTGTTTTGGCCTAGTATAATGCAATTTGGCAGAAATGTGGTTTTACCTGATGAAGTCTCGGCTTATTTATCTATTTTTATGTTGAACATATCATAGAAAAATCCAGTGAACTAAGACAGCAAGTAAATGTTTCTCTGTGGTTACTTAGACTTCTGTACGGAAAAAGCATGTAAGAGTATTTATGTGGCAAACACGCTACGTGTGGGCAGGCAATAATAACAGTACCTTTTATCACGTCGGTGTTTCCAGCATGTCAACAGCAGACAAGTCAGAATCGTGAACAGAATCGGGAAAGGGCGGTTTTACACTCAGACCTCGTCATTTAACTGACAGCAAGAACAACAAAGTGCTTTTCCACAAACACTCTGCCCATGAGCTCCCCAGGTTGGGATTTTGTTAACACAAAATTGCACAGGATCCAAGTGCTGAAATGCCATATAGGAAGAGATGTAGATGACAGGGTTACCTACAACTGTTAACTCCTTACAAATCTTGCAAGGAACCCAACCACAAGGAGGAAACCACAGCAAAAATGTGTTGTAGGACTCTTGGAGAGCTTTAAATAGACAAGGAAACAAGTCAGTAGTTACACATGCACCAGACACTACAAGAAGTCATCAGTTACACAGAGAATACATTCACTTCCCAAATAGGTCTGGAATCACAAGTCATCCTACCTTTGTATTACGGAGGCAGCATTAGCATTGACAAGAGTCCTGTGCCGAGCAAACGTAAAGGACAGGGCCATTAAAATGCTCACCACCGCCTGCAGCTTTATTTGCAGAAGTCCTACCATCAGACAACTACTGCTTCAGGTGAACCGCTAAGACCCAGTGCTTTGTTTTAATTTGGACTGGATCTGCTGCATAGGCTCTGTATATACAATAAACCGAAGACAGGGATTAGCTCGAGTAGATAAACTGAATTCTCCAGACACCGCTCTGCAGCAGCTGGAGAAGCTGCAGTCACAGCGATGAGATGCTCTGATGTCCATGCGGGTCTCCACACATCTCTCAAAGCAACTCAATCTTCCTCAAACAACAACCTTTGATATTTCTGTTGTTGCGAGGAGATTTACACTGAGATTCCTAAACTGAAACTTCAGCCCTGTCAGGGATTGTTAATCCTTTTATACAGTAACCAGGAGCCAAATACGTTTTATGATGACAGATTGCAAATAAAAGGACTTGCAGGGCCATCACATGTGCTAGGGGCATCGCTACAAAACGCAGCAGAGGTAGATGAGGTCAGATCTGGGTCACATTTCCATACCTTATAAAATGTGCCAGGTTTCAAATTAGAGGCAATCACACAATAAATCTCAAACCACCGGAGAATAAGAAAATTCCCCTTGCTTAATAAGCAAATCAAGAAAAGGGTAGACAAGTCTCAGATGCAGCAGAAAGGAGAACAAATAAAACCCCTCGCAAAGTACATTTTCAGAGAACAGTAATTACAGGCAAGTATTTTTGTCTTCACTACAGATACAGCTTTGACATTTCCACTCTCTCACAGAAACTATGTATTTAAAGTGAAAATACGAAACTAGTAAATGGCAACTGTCAGTTGCTGTGTGTTCATTGAATGTGTGTCAATAAGGGTATGCAAGTCTACTGTGCAATTATTCTTAACCTCTCTCTGCCCACAGAGGAGATCTATGGGAGAATGTAATGGAAACAAAGAGTTCTAGGAACTGATTAGCTCTGAAATTTACAAATTAACAGCAAAGTTGAATGTCAATCAATAGCAAAATGCATTAGTCTTCAACTTCCAGCCAACACACGACTGACCTTCAGCTTAATTCTTCACTTCTTTATATATATACGTCCTTAATAAAAGAGAAGCTTTATAAACATCAGTGACAGATGATAACAAAAGCCACCAGAGGCACAAAACAAAACAGAGAAATAACCAAACAACAACAACAAAAACACCAAAAAGCCCTCTGTTTCTCCCAAGAATGCTTAGCTAATAAAGCAAATTAGGTCGTATGGGAACAGCTAACTGTAAAAAAAAGCAGCTGCAAAAAAAAATAGACGTCACAATGATTGCAAAATTGCAACAAAGAAACCACCATTAAAGTAATTGCAGCTGGTCTGAGCCCAAATAAGAATTAAATAGCCTAAAAAAAGCAAGACAGAATACAGATAGCAAACCTACACAGGATTTCACATGGCTGGTGAGTATAAAAAGCGTCAAGATTAACTAGGGAAGTTGAGGAAAACTAGGGTATACATCAAGATTTCAATTCAATGATGATTTTTATCCGTTTGTGATCTAGACCTTTTTTTTCCCACCAGCACCCTGACTACCTCTGTAGGCTATGAAAGCTATGAACAAGGAACTTCTTGACTTACAGTTAAGATTATGGATTATGATTTTACGTAATTTTTAATCATACTCTCTGCTGATCCCTTCTGCAGTCAAGCAGTTATAGAAAGAAAAAACATCCCGAATTCTTTCCTCTACCATCAAAATCCCAGGCACTTCCAGTTCTCCCACTATCTTAAATCTGTCACTGATGTTTATAAAGTTCCTCTTTCATTAAGAAACTGTGTATACATCCATAATGAAGTGAAGAATTAAGGGTAAATTCCTTCATCCCATATAGATTCTATTCTAAGTTTTGTGTTGTTTTTTTTTCTGTGTACTGTTGTCTTCCCTCTGTGAGCTGGAAGATGAAGCTCAGGTTGTGTGTTCGGATAACCACACCGCAGAAATAGCTCCAGCAAATGCTCCAGGTCTCGGAAACCAGGAGGCTAAGCACACAGATGGCCCTTGCTGGTGCACCTCTCATAGCCAGAGCCACCAGACCCATACGTGTGTACCTCTTAAGCCCCAGGTAATGCCCTCCCTCTTCCAAGCTGTGCGTGTTTGTAGGTAACAAACCAATAGGAAAAAAAAACATCTCTGGGTGCTGTGGGGCCTGGAGCTGTAAGGAGCAGACACCAACATGGGTTTCAAGACTTAAAGCAGGGATGGAGTAAGCCTTAGGATGGCATTAGGATGGTTTCTGACAGCCCTTTTAGGGTGTTCTCTTCCACAAGGGGACTGGCTGCTCACACGACTCCTCCTGCGTAACTCAGCCTCTCTCCCCTGCTCCTCGCAGCCTCCTTCTGACTTGCTCCTGGATTCTGGATTTCATAAGAGAGAAATTCAATGAGAAGCTCAGCACCCCACTAAAAGGAGGGGGACCCAGACTCACACACCTGCCCTGCCTTTTTGCCCACCTCTGGCTCCTCATCTCCCCTCCATTAGAAGGCACGCTGATTCAGCTCACTAACCTGGCAAAACAAAACAAAACACTTCCCCCTACCCCAGGTTTCTTTTCTGCTATTTTAGTGAATTGAACTGAGTCACTGTGCCTTGAAGTGGGTGACAGAGACAGAAACTCATGAATTTCTTTCACATAGGAGTGAGAGATAAGGGGATAACAGGACTAAGGCCCTGTGCTCGGTTGTGGTAGGAACAAGCCATTAATGCCCTACAAGTCTCTTTATAAAGCCAGAGCCTCCCTTCGTCTGTCCTTCCCTTCAGCCAACGCCCATTTACCCAAATCTCATTCAATTACAACAGAAAAAAATACATATAGAATTTAGATGTTTTCGGTTTCTCCTTCTTTTTGACAATCTTTCGATTTTTGGCTTATGTTACGAGATCCTGGAGACAGGAGCTGCCTACTAATGTGTGCTCGGCTATGCCCACATGGACTAACTCAACTGCTACCCAGAGAGAAAGCTCAGAAAAACAATATTAAAAACTGTTTGGGGTATGCAAAAAGAGTGGAATTAAAATAATTTCCTGATATGAAAGAACCTGTTTTAAAAGGTGTGGGATAATGGCCTCTATGTGTCAGAAGGTAAGAACAACCTCCAGCAGCAAGACCTAGGAGAAATTCCTAGAGAAAAAGCACAATTAATTTTATTATGCCCTGAGAAGAAAGCGTACCTATCAGCGTATTATTTTACTCATGCTTTTCTTATGCTACATAATGTTTTCTGAATAAAAAGGGTTACACGGCAGCTTATTATTATTAAAATATGACACCGCTTGTGTCTTCCCAAGCAGCAAGAAACTCCGCTCCGATGCTCTGAAAAATCTTTTCATTTTCCTAAGCCATCTGTCAACAGGCCATTTCTTCTCTGCCTCTCCTTTGATCACACAGCCCTAATTTTCTCAGTGCAGCAATTAATCTTTCCCCCGATTTTTATATAAAGCTATTAGAAAGCCTTCTGAAGGCTCCACGTTGTACACTCGGCTGATACATGCAAGCCTTGTATTCCTATAATTACCCCTTTTCTCCCTTCCTCTTTTCTCCCTTCTCCCTCTTACACCTCCCTTTTACACCTGCTTCAATAGGACCACGCGAGCTTTTTGTGCTCGCCGAGTTCCTTCCCAGCACGCGCCGAGCTGTCCTGTAGCAGATGTAATCACCGCTAGCCACAATTCTGCTCCTCAAATTACCAACAGAAATCTCCAGACTCCTTTTTTTTTTCCCTTGGCAAACTACACGTCGATATTACGTCTTCTGCTCATGCAGTACGCTGCTCAGAAAATGAATGGTGGAGATGTCAGGCCGAATAGCGTGTGCTTAAAATTTTTCCCTATTTCAGCAGATTGCCTTTTGCTTGCATTAGGTCTTATCCCCTTTAATAAAAAACTTTCCTAGAATGAATCTTTTGATGAATAGGTATTGAGATAGTCTTCGGGAAAATAAAATCATTCACTTACGGAGAAGTAGAACATTTAATGTGATTGGATACATCATCCTTCCCCGAGTATTCATTTCATGCACAAAATCCTTTTGATGCTTTATACCTTTAGTGTCACAATAAAGAAATCTTCTTATTACTGAAGAACGATAAGACAGTAAACAGCAGCTGTGTGATAGCACTGATGTAGCAGAACATATCCCCACGAGGATTCTTGACCTTTCAGCCTCGGTTTTGAATGCTGCAGCTAAAAATATCTTTTCTCCGCTGACAAACATTACAGCTACATGCTGCAGAATAGCAATGAGGAGCTTTATGCTCTAATGGTTTTACTATAAATAGAATCTCTTCAACGCTAAAAGCTCTTCATTAAAAGGATTAGTGACTACAACACACAACAGGAACAACCGATACCAAACCTCAGGCTTTGTAGCACAAACTGATTTTAAATGTACTAGATTGAAGATTTCCAAAGTAACTGCAATTTGGTCAGTAAAGCAGAAAGAAGAAGAGCTCTCTCTTCCCCACGCAACATTTTGGAGAGCTGTCTGCGATACAAAATTAATATTTTGAGGAATCTGCTTCCTAGTGTTCTCATTTTCTCCAGTTCAATGCCAAATTGACTGTATAATGCAATGTCAAAATGAAGCACAAAGTCGCAACAAAGCCGATGTCAGTACTCGAGCATAACAAATGATCAGCTATCTGTCAGAGCAGAATTTTTTTTTCTTTCCTGCCCAGTTTGAGATAGGGACACGAGTTCTCACAAGGCTGGGCTGCAGCACTCAGCTATGCTTCGGTAGGAGTTTTTCTCGGTGACTGAAGAAGAAGAGTGATAAAGGCAGGGACAAGGAGACGAACAGAATGGGGATCCTACTCACCATGTCGGGACAAACACTTAATAAAGCCGGCTTTAGGAGGTTACTTTGAGATGTGCTGGCACTTACACCATCAGACTGATGTCTCACAGATACTATGCCATGGGAAAGAGACCAGAGACAAGATGTAAATTAAAGCAGAACGAAGGCACGTTTGTTAAATGATGAGTTATCCTAACATAGCAACAGAGAAAGACTGACGAGGAAGCCAGAAATTTTGAGGAAGAAGGTAAATATTACTTGCTAATCGTGACATAAATTTAGCACTTCCAGTTCCTAGAGATAACAAGCTTGTCAAGTACCCTGTTAACAAAAACACTTCTGAAGGATCCAAAGATCTCTTCAACTCCCCCGACACGCACTAAAATTGGGGTGTATAAGCAGTCAATCAGTGAAATGCAATCCCCTCCGAGATTAACGGCACCCGAAAACTCACAGTAACCCTGCACAAGCACAGGGAAAGGAAACTGGTCTGTTGGGTGTGGTTTACTTACTCCTATCCTAGCCTGGATTCCCAAGCCATCTGTCAATAAACCATGCCTACAATTAGCATCATTTACAATTAATTAGCCTTATAAACAGGCTAGCATTTCTAAGTGCTAGTTCTGGAACCATACGAGGACTTTGGCCACAACCAGAAGGTTCGCTTGCGGCAACTTGTTGACAGTGTTATCCCAAAAGGCCCCAGAACAGAACACCAACAAAGACTGATAAGAGAATATATATCGAAAGACTAGAGCATATATCAAGCCTTCAGACCACTGAGGTTTATCTGTGGTTCTGTGACCTTTGTATGACTTTAATTGACAAAACACTGCACCACCGCTGGATTGCTTATCGATGCATCCCAATGAATTCTACGCCCAGCCCTTTGAATTTTAATTCTGTGGCCGTGCAAAGATGTTTTTGCCTCAGCGTTTCCAACCTGCTTGCATTAAAGCACACGTTGTAAGGTAATTCGGTACTTATTTATTTATTTCATAAAAGGCACAGTTTGATTTAGTTGGAACTAATGGCACATTTAAATACTTTGCGGGTTTCCCACTTTGATATTTGTTTATTGTTAGGGAACAGAAATTTAATACAACAAACCAAATATAGATGACAAAAATAACTAAGGATGTATGTTTCCCCTCTGATATTTAGACAAATGGCAAATTTTGATCCCCAGCAAAAATTTCTAATATGCAGAACTACATAGTTTTTTCATTTCAAATTAGAGGATTTGCTACTAACATGCCATATGCTGTGTGATATGTTTAACAGAATGTTACACTTCTAATTGCATACCAATCAAGGGTTCATATTTTCCAACAATTAACGGGGTAAAATATAAATTTCCCAGTGTGGTTGTTACTTTCAGGCATCCAACAGAGCCTATAATATTTGAATGTACACATCTTGGAAATATTTTAATCCACATAAATTCGCAAACATGATTTGTCTTCTGTAAGAGACCTCCGCACACAGAACGGTGACTTAGAGAGGATGGGGAGAAAGGAGAATGAAAGATGCATTTCTGCTTAGAGCACCTTTTTGAATTCCCATTATCTCCCATAAATGTTCTCAGTTACCTGACCCCAGAAACGGGGGTAGAGAACACAGGGGATGTGTGTGAGGGGTGTTATGGGGTGGGATGGGGTTTGGGTTCTTGGGAGATGGTGGTGGTAACAAGGGATAACTACTTATAATGCCTCAACCTTCTATAATGAAGATCCACTCCTAACACTGGTTGAAAGGAAGAACAATGAAGCTATTTCTGACATCATGGGATCTTACAGAATAAGCTTCTCCAAACATTTGAAAATCACCCGGTTTCATGGGCAAGCACATAAAATTAAATATTCTATATTCATTCCAATTACGTCTGGTTTGAATGGGGAACAGATAAAAACAGGAAACAGCTCTAGATAATCTTGATTAATTTCCACTTTCCTAGGCAGAAGATGGTATCCAAGCCTGACATCCATGCTACAGCTTTAGTAATGTTTTAAGATAGTTTGTGATGACATTAGCTTGCTTTTTATTTGTATCTATTAATTTACTTGCTGATATTCAAATTTCACTAACAAGTGATGAGTCTTCCCATCATAGCATTTATTATTTATGATGGAGCAGGAGAGCACTGCTTAATGAATAGCAAGATGACTCGGATTTATTTTCAAAATACAAAGAATCCCAAGTGACTTTTCACCTAGACATTATTATATACCAGTAAAATTTTTACTGAACAAAATATTTACTTCTGTTTATTTCAGTGTTTACAAACTTGAATAAACTCAGTTTGCCATCAGAATATGAAGTAATGACAATTAAAGACTGACTAATCACTGCATATGAAACAGTTTTGATTTGCTATTAATTGCCTGATACTATGTACTGGGATTTAATTTCTAGAGAAATGCTCAGGGCAATTCCACTTCAGCAGTGAAAATATTTGAACCTGCGCTTACATCTCCTGTTTCGTTAGCATTATCTATAAAACAGCCTTTCATTACAGCCTCCGCTCTCGATTTTAGGATGTCACGAAAAGTATAGGAGTCATCACTACAGTATTTGAGTTTAAAGCTTCTTCCCCAAGGTAATTCAAAGACTTCATCACCGCAAGGTTCAGTATGAACAGTACTAGCCAATGATATCCAGAAGGCTTGCATACTGGGAATATGCATGCTGCTACCTTGAATTTTCATGAAAAAAAAAAAATAGCGTCGACCAAGGATCACATCTGGAATTTCTACAATTAAGAACTACTCACTATCCTGTGTAGAACAGTCTGCGTTTCAAATTTGAAGAACAAACAACAGTATGAGATAATTGATGGAACTGACAAAGTTACAAAAATCCAATGGGGCAGTATTTTAGTTCATATCTACAGAGAATGGGATGTAAATAAAACATAGTTCCTCAGCCAAATGAGATATCTGGGTTTCTGCATACCTTTGGTCCCTTCATCTTTAAATTTACCCATGCAGCAACTCCATAGTAAGTTCATATCATAGGACTATCCACCTTAACTCGTTTAAAGGTTCATTGATGGCACGGTGTATGGCATCCACAGCTCCACAGACTAAAACTCCGGGTACAAGGTAAGGGTAAATACCGTCTGTGGCCTTTTCCCTAAATTAGGTAATGCTACTGGATTATTACCAAATTGCCAGCACCGATACAAAAGATACTTTACAAGTATTGAGAATGATTAAGAAAGATGATGTACATTACTTCAGAGCTGTTCTTAATCTCACACAACACATTGTTTTCAAAACTATAATAATAACAGAAGAAAACCTGGGAAAGTTTCTCCTGCATGACAATCAAGTAACTGATTTTTTTCAAACACTCAAAATAACAGAGTTTCATTGTGTGCCACTCTGCCTTTTGAAGAACAGCTTCCAGATTACCATCTCTAACCTCTGCTACAAGCTGCCTTCCCTAGCAGGTCCGCATCGCCCCATGGCACAGGGCTCGTCTGCCTCCTCCCGTTTTTACTTGACTGAATTGTGTGCAGCTTTCTGTATGGATGTCCTGTACCAAAACTATGCGCTGTGACAGCCAGAAAGCCAAAACATTTCTCACAAGTAAACAGCCCTGAACGTCTCATTTCCATTCCTTGTCTTGCATCAAGCTAGCATTATATATATATATATTTAGTCTTTGTCTGGTGTTTACTACTTCTGCAGAGATTTCTGAATATTATTGGCTCCAAAGAACTGTATGGACTGCACTACTGCCTCTCAAAAAGGTGAAAATTGACGGAGAAATTGAAGTAATGCTTTGGTGGGCTGCCGGTGGCCAGTTGCCAGATGTCCCCCAGCCACTGTCTCCCTGCCCCTCCTCAACAGGACAGGGGGAGAAAATAGGATGGAAAACCTTGTGGGTTGAGATAAAGGTAGGGACATCAATCACTGTCA
This sequence comes from Stictonetta naevosa, assembly GCA_011074415.1. Lineage (NCBI taxonomy): Eukaryota > Metazoa > Chordata > Aves > Anseriformes > Anatidae > Stictonetta > Stictonetta naevosa. The sequence continues at coordinate 151,019,269 of CM021698.1, forward strand.
TGAGTAAAATGAACCACTTGGGGAAAAGTGATTTTGTTTCTTACCAATTGAAGAAGATTTGGGCTGTAAGAAACATGACAGAATAACACTTTCCACCTACCACCTTTCCCAGTCCCAACGCCCCCATTCATCTGACTCCTCTCCCCCAGTGGCGCAGGGGATGGGATGGGATGGGATGGGATGGGGGCTGTGCTCAGCCCCCCCAGCCCCTCTCAGCCACCCCTTCCTCCTCAACCCGTGGCCCTGCTCCAGCGGGGGCCCTGCCCCGGGCTGCAGCCCTTCAGGAACACCCTGCTCCCGCGGGGGCTCCCCACGGCCGCAGCTCCCTCAGGAAATGTCCCCCTGCTGCGGCGTGGGCCCTCCTGGGCTGCAGGGTGGAGATCTGCTCCAGCGGGGGCTCTGCAGGGCTGCCGGGGAATCCCTGCTGCCTGTGGGCCTGGAGCCCCTCCTGCCCTCCTCCTCCTGGGGCCTGGGCCCTCTGCTGCTTCTCCCTCACCCTGGGCCTTCTCCCTACCATGGGGCCATGTCCGGGCAGCCCCAGCCTCTGCCCACGGAGGCTCTACAGCCCCCCCACCAACACCTGGGCATGGACATCCTATATATATAGATTTCTAAGACTTTGCATATGAATGTGATGAAAAGCTTAATTATCTTATAATGAAAACTAATCTATTACTTGAAACTCCTCTGTGCATGTGGGTTTCCTAACAATGGCTGAACTTCCAGCTAGCAACACCAAGTGCTTGGGAAGCAACACTGCATGAAACACGTGTTGATTCCATGCTTTTAAGGACAACACAAGTCACCTGGATAGACAAATGCCATTTTGTCACTCACAACACTAGCCAAGATAATAGGAAAGAAGGTGTTATATATCTGACTCTTTAGCAGTGGAGCTGCAGGCATCAATCCAGCTCTCCCTAGTCAGCTATGGAGCATCTGCCTGTGTTTGCTAAGGAAGACTAAGGGATGAAAAATGGTGGTGACAAGGGAATCTGAAATCAGTTCATAAACCTTACAATGTCTGAAATATGGACACTTTTTCGTAGCATTACATTCATCTCTGACAGAAATAAGTGCAGATACTGCTTTACTATAGCATTGGTTAGGAAGTTAAGTAGCCAAAGTATGAAATGGAATTAAAATGTTCATCTGAAAGTTTTGGCAGTTTAATTATTTTGTATTTACTCAGAGGAACTACATTATTATCCATCTTAAACAGTGAGGATCCTGTTAGGCTAGAGGAGACTGCAGCCACTTGCTGAACACTGTGGTGTAGCTGGATATCAACAAAATTCACCTTGGTCTTAGTATATAAACTTTGAAAAGTGCCAGAAGGTTTAACAGGCTGGATTTGCTCCATCATCACCAAATTCAAACTGATGTTTGCATAGCCTGCTGGTCTTGATAGCCTACATCATGTTCTGTGAAATACTAAATATTCATTACAATTCCAGCGACTAATAGAAGATAATGATAGATAATCTTGAAAAGGAAAGCACATTTACTTTTTTAAGGTAGAGATCATTAAGGATCCATGTCAGGAATGATCCTTCTAAAGAGCTAGTCTTGTCATGCAGATCTCAAAAAAAAAAATTGCAACAGACACAGATAAAGGCTACTTAAATGATCGTGAGACGGGCAATAAAATAGCACTGTACTATCAAGGAGACTAGGAGAGGTAGTCCTGACTGCTGTCTTGAAATGCACCAAATAAAAAGCTAGAGTAAAAAAGGGCAAACTTCAGAGACTGAGAAAAGCTATTTAAACTAAAGAACATTATCGACATGAAAACAAAAGGGCTGGAAATGAGTCACAAATAAATTTAATCTTGAAATTCCTACTCACAGTATGGTTCAGAGATGCAGCTCGATAAGTTTATAAAAGGCTCTCCAAACAACATTACATTGAGACACTTTCTGCAATCTACTTCTGAATTAAATAACATCAAGATGTATATTTCATGTTACGATATTAATTTAAAAAGCATGCAGGCAATATAAATCCCTATCTGTTAAGTACCCATACACAGAAATAATTTCCTTCAAATACATCCTAACAGTTAACAAGAATAGCTCATAAATAGCAAACGGTGAGAGCACTGCTGATTAATACCTTCATTAGAAACAGACGTTCACAAACTCACTGTTTGCTCCAACAAGTTATAAGAAATTATAGTCGCTGGAAAACCAGAAGTGGTCATTTTGCCTCTTTAAGCAGACAAAGTTCAGGATGTTCACTCCAACTGACTGCTGTTTACTGGTCTTTTTTTCATCTAATCTCAAACCTTCGACTACATTTATCACTATTTTTCATTTTGTTTTGCAACCACTAGTTTGCAATTCTGTAAGTGACAAAAAAATGTGTTTTCCTTCTGCAGGTGAAGGATATATGGGGAAAAGTGTGATAGAAAAGCAAGCAGAGATGCAGTAACTGGGAGCTCAATGTCACAAAGGAGCCCACTAGCCAGCACAGTGTGGACACCATCACCGCGGGGTCAGCTCCCATTTTGGTGGGAGGGTTATGCATTTGGGCAAACTCCTGGGCAGAATGGCTGAGTTACAAATGTGTTTCAAATAAGAGCCTTGAATCCAAATTACATGATATATAGGTGTAACATCATATTTGACCCCACCTACCCATCCAAGTATGAGGAAGGCAAAGACCCCGCTGAGAAGCCCTGGGTTGCCGATGTCCCCAACTCAGCAGTGCTTGGCTGGAGCTTGGTTGCAGCTCTGAGCCCTCAAGTACCACTACAATAAATTTACTAACTGCTCCCACAGCATGGAAGCGCTGTTCAAAGGCTCCCATGCAGAAACATTTGGGACTGGTGGCCTCTGTTTCTGCTCTGAAGTTTTTTACTTAAGGTTTCTGACGGTTTTAATACCTGCACTTTTCCTTTAGCTTGAATAACCCAGCCCCACCGTTGATTCAGATAACTGACACTTGACTGTTTATCAAAGCACAGAAATGTAATTATCCCTTGACACTTCTTTTAATTATTGAGGATTGCTGCTGCTGCTGCCTTTTTTTTCCCTGAAGTTTTCACATGAGGCAACCAATTATTTCTCTCTGTGTAATTCCAGTCACTGCTGAGCCATTTTACCCTTTCTATATACTACTAACATTTTTAATTAAGGTTCTTCCTTATTTCATCTCTTGTCTCTGGCCTTGATATGAAAGTTCTGTAACAGCTCTGTACATGTCTGACACTATTGAGCCACAACTTTCTATGACACCGCTCAAAATGTAATGAGTAACAGAAAACAAATATAGTGTCTTGATGAAAGCTCTTTCTGCAGCCATACTGCAGAATACATTTGCTCAGCTCTTCTATACAGAAAGATTAAAAACAGCAAAAAAAAAAAAAAAAGCCCATCTCCTTCTATAACTTTTACTAATGTATCCAAAGGTAATCAAAAATGATACCGAAGTGAGTCTGAATTTTTGCTTGATAAGGAAACGCATAGTAAAATAAGATCACTACTGAGTATATAGTCATAGCTTGGGATGGTTTTTCTTTTTGACCGGCTTCCTTTGTAAAAATCAAATTAATTATTCAAA
>CM021698.1:151022932-151244163 GCA_011074415.1 Stictonetta naevosa
ACACACACATTATGGTCACTTAATACAAAAGTCAGGTATATAAAATAAAAACAAAAGTAAAACCACGAAGTTTCAACATTCAAGAAAGAAATGGAGAAAAAAGGAGACAGAAAAACAAATCTCTTAAGCTAGAAAATAGACAATCAGCAGCTGATTTTGAGAGAGAAAAAAAGTAAAAATGAAAAGAAGAGAGAAAATGAAAAGGAGAGGACTTCAGTCAACGCTTATATTTTCTCATACAAATCTGTCTGTTCTAGTCTTATGCTCGTACTGTTGAGGTTTTGGCAGTTGGAAGCTATTAATTTCAGCATTACAAGGCTTATTGAGGTGGATTTATGTTCTTTATAGTCATTAATTCATTTCTGCTTCCTTGATGAAATGAGGGACTACTTCAGAACGAACACTGCAAATTAAACCACCTTTCCTCCCCCCAGATCGTCTGTTCCCCAGAAAATTTCTACTGATCATAGACCAAGCTGCCCTTAACTGAAGGTCAAAACACGTTAAAGGTGTGGGTGTATGTGCCCACATGCATTTTATTATTATTATTATTATTTTGGTTTAATTTCGGGGTTTTATTTTGCTTTTAGCAAAAAATAAAAGAAAAAGCTTTCACTGAATTTGTTCAACTACGAACTTCTAAACTACAGCTAAGTACAGTTGCACTTCTCCTCAGAAGATGTCATAATCCAGTCAAAGGATACCCTTTTTCCATAAAAGAGTCTCATCCGAAGTCCAGGGTAGTCAGTGAAAAGACTGTTTTCATTTTACAGCACTCATGCCATTCAGTTCCAAGCGTATGACTTATTTTTTAAAGAGAAATAAAAGCTGAATAAAACCAGAAGCTAGATCAGGAAAGCTGAGAGTATGCCTTCTGGAACAAGGCCTCCTTTTCTGCTTACTGCCCGAAACCAATTACGTGTTGAACCTGTCCTACATAGGCTATTCAGAATATTCCTGATTGTAGAATCAGCTTATTTTTCATTTCTCATTCTCCGCACACTTAACTGTACAATTCACTTAATTGCTGGGTAATTAAAATCCTGCCTGATCAAAGCATCTTTCTTGCCTCTCTTGTTCATACATACATCTTCTGATCTTTTTTCCTTTATTCTTTGTTAATTGTCCACAAGCTGAACTATATTTTTCTGAATTTTATTCAAACGGTATCTTCTGTGTCCATCAAAGTAATAGAAATCTATTTCTCTGCAGATTTGGTGATACTTTTCACTGACTGCTTTACAAGACAGCTTCTTTGTCCTTTCAATCTTCTTCCTTACAATTGTCTTTGAACCTCTTTTTGGAAATGCAACCCATTTTCTTGATTATCTCAATAGCTTTTCGTTTTTTAATTTGGATGTTCAATTAATGTTCAATTTGCTTCTAACAGTACCTAAAAAATTAAGTACCTTGCTCTGACTGTGCAACAATTTATCATCCTTACGGTGTTCCTCAATCACCTGTTATGGCTTAACTGCAATCTCATAAGCATTATTCCTACAAAGAAGTAACCTATATATGCCTTTTTTTTTAAAAAAAAAAAAAAAAGACATTAAAGTTTTGTGAAATGAAATACTGAAAACAAAGTAAGTCACTTAGCTCACTGTAACAAAAGGTATTAGGTCCATGTGCCTGATTCAAACTTGAATGAGTTAATTGGCCTGCTACCACAAAGTTCTGGGTTTCTCCCTCCTTGTCGTATCCGATCAGATACCATCATCCGGTAGTTTCCTCTCCTGCTCTAAGATTGTATTAAAATCCTTAAGCATCTTAAATAAATAAATAAATAAAATAGACTGCATTTATTAACAGACGGTACTATTCAGTATGTTCTATGCCAAAAGTTGCCTGATTTCAGCAATTTCCTCCCCTTCATGCAAACTGATCCTCTGACAGATTTCCAGCAATAAGTCCACTTATTTCCTATGCCCTGATTTTGTTAAATTAAAGAAAACTGTATCAGAGAAAGTGTAGTTCAAAGCAAGAGAGACTGTCTTAGATGTTTGAGTAGTCACACAGAATCCACCTGCCAGATTTACTCAATTCGGTATCTGAGCAGATTTTATTCAGCGTGGTAACATAACCCCATAAACGTAAACCTAACAATAAGTCTTCATTACTTGATCACCTCCAAAACTTTACTTTTTCCTACTCTGGTTTGATTAGAGCTCTTCCATAAGAAGCTTCCCATGGGAGGTTTCATTAGAGGCTTGTGCAGACATCCCATGCACCTTTCTTCACAGGTGAATCACACTGGTAGCTCTGAGCAACACTTAATCAATCCCTCTCCAGTCACTTCAGACAGCTGAACTTCTAGCAGATTTCTGTGTTATTAGTCTCTGAACAGATAATCTTCCTTTCTGGACTTACATTTCATCCATTTTGGTTATGGTACTTTGATTTTTTGAGATTATCTATTGATTCCTGTGTGGTAGCCTGATCTTTTTGAAGAGACTGTGGTGCTTGTCTTTGAGCCATCAGCATATTTCATCAGTATGTTCTTCTTCCTCCTCTTGTCTTTTTTTCTTTTTCTTTTATTTTTAAAGCAAAAATCACTATCAGTTCATACTGGCAAAATCATTAAAAAAATGGCCCTAGACCAATGCTTAGACAACTCCATTAGTGTTTATTACTCCTTTTTCCCTCCAGCCTCTTTCCACTGCTTTGATAGAAATTCTGGGCCTGCAGCTTCAGCTGCAAGTTCCTTCAGAAATCCAAGAAGGACGTAACCACTGGGTCTCTACCCAATCTAGGAGGTTTTGTTCATTTATTTTCACTTTCTGGTGCTCTCTTTATTCTTAGTACCTTTTCTTTGAAATCCCTACTAGTCTACTTATGTCTGAAACCCTTTCTCTGCAAGTTTTTCCCCTCAGTTTAGAGTAACCAAGGCTTTGGCTAGAATTAGAAGCAATAGCTGATTCCAAGCATTTCACACAATAGCATGTTTTGACATGTGAGAATGTTACTTTTGTGCCAGATGCCCTAGTTTTATCAAGTTAGTCCTTTTTTTTTTTCAATGTACTACCCCAGTCCCTTAACACCTCCCAGTAACTAAAGCATGTTGCTTATCTGACATTGCCAAAATATCCTCCAAAACAGCCTGCACACAAGCTGTTAAGATACGAAAGTGTTCCCACCTCTCTTAATTCTTAAAAATAAAAATGAAAAACCTGAAGGTTTTTCTAAATGGATGAGAAAGGTTGGTTACCTAGTGAAATTCATTTACCACCCAACTGTTTCTCGGTTTCTGGCTTGCTATGAATCACACTGCGATTCTCTATCTCATAGGCAACTTTCTCTTTAAATTTCCTGGCTATCGTTTTCTTGGTTTCAACTTAACTTCTGATGGTAACAGACAGTCTACTGGAATTCTGAAATACAAAACGTTTAAGAGTATTTTAGTCTGATAAATGACTAGAATAATATTTGTAAAATTTTTGAAGGACAGACCCTGACACACTCACCTGATCTCTCCATATTCCCAGGCTTATCCCTACATAATCCACATGATCGTGTGATAATGAGTGATTTGTGTATTAAAGGAGAAAGTAAAACTGCTTCCTTGCAGTTCCCTCTTAAAACTATTATTTTAACTAATACCAACATGTGATTCAAAGATGGAGGATGAGCAACATTGTAAGAATGCCCCGACTAAACCCAAACTGTTAGCAGTGATCCTGTCTGCAGAAATTTGGCTCTTTTTAAGTGAGGCCTTGGAGGGGGGACAAGCTGTCAGGGTGTCAAGATAGCAACAAGGACACAGGCTTAGAGATGTACGACTTCCTCATCTACTCACTGACAATTACTTTAAAATATTTTCCTCTGTATTCAGGACATGGTGATTTGACACTGCTGCAATCTTGGAGTTAATCACATAAACTGTGGAAAGGAAGATTTAATTATGGTCTAAGGTCAGACTGGAAAATACAAAATAAAATGGGCGAGTAGCTTCAGTAATTAATTTTAAGATCCATGAAACATATAAGCTGTGAAAAATTATTCTAATTTGATGCTCTTTAAAATAAACAATATATTATTGAGATAATTTCTTTAAAAAGTAATACTTCATAAGATGTTTTGCGAAACGTAACCAGACAGAACTTCCAAACAAGCTGTTGTGGATTGCATCCTCATAAAACACATCAAAATACTTTTAAATCTACCTCCTCTTGATGCTAACTACCTGCGAGGACCAATTTAAAACCACCCTTCGATTCTGATGTTTTGAGTTTTCTGCAAGTTCAGCATGCCTGCATGATGCAAGTAGACCAACAATTTATTGTGGACCCACAACGAAACGTAGTATATTCTATATGGAAATAACTAAGACTTTGGCTATCAACCACCACTTTCCTTAATTCTGATCTGGAAACAACATTTATCAACAATATCGTTAGTTTCCCCTTCAATAACATGAAAATGAAGTATATTGCATTGTGAAAAGGTATCTAAAATTAAAGTAACTGTTATCAGCTGTCTTGAAATTCCTATTTATTAGAAAGTAAGAAGTGAAGAATGAATGAAATGAGTAAATGAAATAACAGAATGAATGAAAGCAAAAGGTATTTCTGGACTTTGCCTGTGGTGATGCTTGATCATCGTATGGTTCCTAGAACATTATTGCAAATACAGTCTTTAGAGTTTATTTATAATCATTGGTTTTCAGTTATTCAGCCAGTTTCTACAGGGAAGGAAAAGCTAAATGTTTGCCCTACATATTATGACATGCAGCACTTCAAGATTTGTCTACAACTCTAAATTCCTAAATCAAACATCTCTAATAAATCTTCACTCTTACATGTATGAGGACCATCAGGAAAAGCATCTTTACCCTGTGGTTGCAGCCAGCAACAGAAGTTCGGTTTCTTTTGCTTTACAAAGGAGAAGAATTTCAAAAAACTTTCTGTTGTGAAATTTATGTACAGCATGCAAAAAGTTGGGAATGTCTCCCTTTAAATGTAGTTCATCAAATCTGAATGTAGGAATATCCCGGGTCCAACCTATTCCAGGTTCAATCAAAAGCCCATTTCAAATTCAGTCTATTTCAACTTCGGTAACAACATTTTGTGCATGGCATTCGTACCTATGATTATTTCCCTATAAAATGCAGAAGAGTACCATCAAACTGATAAGTGTTTGGTGTCCAAATTTTGCTTGCTTGCAAAACTTAGCAACATAAATCAAATAAAGATTGAAAAAATATCTCACTGCAAGCGATTACAATTGCCTCCATCTGATCGTTTTCAAATCAAACCACAGGACTTGCATGACGTATGTACTCCTTGGAAGAGTCTTGGTTCTTCTCATTAAACTTTGCAGGCTATGTTTCCTTGATTTGATCATATTAATATATGCACCTTAAAACCACATCTATTCCTACACTTGGTTTGTTGCCCAGCAATAAAAAGAAAATATGTCATAAATTTTAGTGAACATTGAACTTGCTGGTGTTGAGCAAGATCATGTTTTTCAATTACGTGTGATTTACTAACCTCGCTAATAGACAACTTCATTTTACAGAGATATCCTAAATCTTAAAATCAATTTTAACAACACATTAAGAACTCTCCCTCTCTAGCCTTTGACATATTTTCTTTTTTACGATTCCTTATGTTTTAAATACTTTTCCCTTCCCCGGTCATTTAATCATATGAAATCACAACCCACACTGTCCACTACGAGCCACTTTTTTCCTCCATCTGACAACCGTCAGAGCTGACTTCTGACCCTTAGACCAAAACTTCTCTGCCATTAACTTTTAATTCCACTCTTTGCCTTGCATTTGGTGAAACACAGACAGGATTGTCAAGTTCACATGAAAAATTATTTCAATATGTTTTTATAATTTTAGAAATGTAGTATTAACTTTAATATAAATTAGGTCAAATTTAAAATACATGTTGAAGTCCAGCTTGTATAATTTTGAACAAGAGGCAGTCATTTTTTTAAATCAAAACCATGTTAAATATTCATTCATGTTTCAGTGTGAGTTCTTATAATAAAGTAAACCCTTCAGTGTAACCATCAATATAGGAAAAGCTTTGAATAATCACAGGATCAATTTCATTACACAACACTAAGGCAACATTTCTTAGCCAATATATTCGAAGGTTGTATTACAATGATGGCTAATACAAAGAGTGTTCATATTAAAACTGCTAGTTAATCTTTCTTGCTGAAAAGCAAAGCTCAAAGCAAAGCAAGGTTCTGACTACAAACAGTATGATGATGAAGAGGAAAAAAACTCAAGTGGCCGACATTGCCATATTACATTATTCTTAAAAGTAACTTATCAATAACGTCAAAAAAAATCAGAGAGGCGGGGTGATAAAAGAACATTTGTAAAGCACTGCCGCGTTAATTAGACATATTAAGATGGCAGTTAAGTAGAAATGGTAACGGTCATAGAACATTTAAGATAACTTGCCTAAGATTATCTCAATATTGGTATTCAGCACAGACCACCATCACTAAAAAAAGCGGATTTGTACAAGATAGTTAAGCTCTATAATAAACCATACGAAAGCACAAACACTGCTTCTATCACTTCAAAGCAACAGGAAAAAAAAATACAGGAAAACAGAATGCACATAGATGATTTGAAACACGTAACACTTTACTATACCTATAGTAGGAAACATAATCTGGCTAAAATTTAGAGTCTGAAGGACCATGTGTCGCATTGCCTAAAGTTGTGTACACATACACTCATTCTTGATTGTCCAGCCGTTCCAACAAATCCTTGTTATTCCCACCTACCGAATTGAAAGACAATCTTTTAATTCCTCCTCCATCCGATACACTAATAAAATCAAAATTAGCCTATCACGGCCTTTCTGAAGGACCCCACTAGCTTTCCTCAGGATGACTGCAGGTAGGTTTACCTGGCCACACAGTGGTGAAACTCGGTAGCAAAGATTCAGCTACTGAATATGTGAAGTTATAGCTGAAACTGAAATTTCTCCATTGCTTTTTATTTTCATTTTTTCTTCTGTTTTCAAGTAAAATCAGAAGAATTTACAGGTGTGAGGCAGAGAACATCGCAGAGTGTTGGTTGGTGTTCATATGTTCTGGCAACTACAGCAACTGCAACTCTTGAGTTAAGCGACAACATGAGAAATTACCAACTGCACAGGCAATTGGATTTTATTGTAAATAGGTGCTATATTCATGATTTCTGAATAACGCATCAAAATATCAATGAAAATCACCATTCAGGCAGGATTAGTGAATGCAGCCCTTTGACTCTAAAAGCCTCTTTCACTTAGAGGCTATAAGGTGGACTCTGGCAGTTAACTGAAAACCGAAAAAGAAAGAAAACCAAGAAAATTAAAAAAGAAATAAGTAAGAGGAATAAGAATAAGAATTCATCCTTGAGATGATCTCCCGTGCAAAAATGCCAAGGAAAGATCTCCAAGCCCAGAGCCCGGACTACAAACCTGTTTAAGGTCAATGGCACTCAGTTGAACTAAGATGACTCCCAAGTGACCTGAGCTGACAACATACATCTGCCACGAGCTGCCTGTTTTACTGATGAGGACCAAATCGCCAAAGACAGACATTCAAGCAAGTGCTACCAAATCTCTGAATCCTCTGAAGAACAGCTGCCAGGTAAGCATGGTTTCAGAGACAGATGTTTAAAGTTCGGCATGTTTACAACACAACAGATTCAAAATACTACCAGTTTCAGCCTTATCTATATATCAGGTGCATACACATTTTGACGTGAGTTGAGGATGGTCTGTATGCTTGGGAAAAAAAAGCAATTGTAAGAATAAATGTATGCAAATAATAGCATTTGGGGTCTTTTAAGTATAAATAATTAACTCAGACAATGCTGATGGACCATTGCTCCTTAAAAGTGGTCCTCTCTGAGTCATCAAATTAATTAGGACAAGGAGCATAGAGTTAAATTTGCTTTTAAAACAAAGACTTTGAAAACAGTTTTCTTACAAACATGGTACTTCTTCTGTAACCGATCACTGCAGTAGAAGGATTGGGAATAAAATACCCCATGTTCCAAAACCTCTACACCAGCCTTGTTAAGAACCTTAGACACAAGTCAAATTATCACACTTCTTCAAAATTCAATCAATTAAATATTTAACTGTTGGAACACCACTGTAATTGCAAAGTTAAGATTTACTAAGATTACTAAAAAAGATACTAATGCAAACGTCTAGATTATGATGAGAAACATACCACAAATAACATCACAATTCTGTATAAAAATGTTTTAGAGAAATTACTTTAAAAACATGCACTGTCAGGCAAAGAGAAAATTTAAGCTGCAGCCACCTCTCCTGCAAAACAACTCGGTCCACAAATTACAGGAAAAAGTGCATACTCAGGTTTCGTATATACCATCACTGAACAGTGATACTTAAAATAAAATTGATATAAATTTTACGTTTATATTCAGCTAAGCAAAATATCTAAAGGGGAAAAAAAAAAAAAAAACTAGCAGATTCTTCTGTATCACAGAGTACCAGTAAATGAAAACATTACCATTCTCATGCTGCCAGAAATTACAAACCAGTACGTCCTCAGAAGAGATCATCAGTAGATTTTGACATTACTCACCCCACTGGAGAGGAGCCAGCTGTAGATGCTCCAGGACCAGTTGATTGAGAACGCCTTCCACACTTGCTTCTCCTTCACGCTTCAAGGAAGGGTAAATTAGAATTAAGGAAAACTTTGATTCTGGGAGAAAAAGAGCATGTAGCGTGGACAAATTTTATTACTGCAAATCAAAACTGCAACTTCAAGATTCATTAAAGGTTCAAGTTTTATATTTGGTCTTATCAGTCAGTAAACTGGCTAACAATAATCATTAGAGCAATTTGTATCTCCGGAATATAAAAAATTAATTCCACTGGGGAGCATTAAATATAAATATGCAAAGGTAAAAAGTGTCTGAACAACAGTGAAGCGCAAGGAGAAAAAATCTGGAAGCTGTAAAAATGCAGAATCTGTAAGTATGTGGTGCAGGATCACAATTCAAAGTGACAAGTTAAGAACAATCTGGAAACAAAAAGAAATAAAATACAAATCAGAACAAATGTGGGTTAGGTTAGTTTTGAATATTGGTTTGGTGCAAGTTCTGTGGACACACAAGGAATGGTAGAGAATTTAGTGACAATGTCATTATTTGATCTTTAAGGTCCCTTCCAACCCAAGCCAGTCAATGATTCTGTGAAGAGTAAACATCAAACCAGAATCGCACGGGCATGTAACCTGCAGTCTTCCCTTTTACTCAGTCCTGTATGAACTCAGTGACAAGCTCACACTGAAATGAGAAAAAATATTCTTACTCTAAGGACAGCAGAGAACTGAAATCAACTGCTGGGAATAACAGAACCTCTATGTTTACAGGGCTTCAAAACCAATGGAACACAAACATATCATTTTCCATTTAAACAAATTCATAATAATTATTATAAATAATATATTACAGTGATATATATTTAATATGGATATTGACGATAATGTGGGGTGCATCAGGAAACTTATGTCAAAGAGCACTGGATTTTTTTTTCTAATTCTCTGATTTCAGAAGAGCACAACGGGCTTTGAAGGACATACAGGTATTAGAACCACTTCATATTTTTCCCAAGTTGCACTGACTGGCTTGGGCACAATTTTGTACTGCAAGAAGCTCCCGTCTCAGGTAGGCTTAGAGGCATCACGGAGTGGCTGAGGTTGGAAGGGACCATCTGGGTGCCCATAATCACGTCCAGGTGGCTTTTGAAGGTCTCCAAGGAGGAGACTCCACAACCTCTCTGGGCAACCTGTGCCATTGCTCAGCCACTCACACAGCACAGAAGTGCTGCCTGATGGTCAGAGGGAACCTCCTGTGCCCCAGTTTGTTCCCACTGCCTCTTGGCCTGGCACTGGGCACCACTGACAAGAGCCTGGCTCCATCTTCCTTGTGCCCTCCCTTCAGGTATTTCACCTTCAGGAAGAAGTGGATGTGGACCAAGCTGGGCTCTGCACATGAGCTTCTCAAAAATTCTCCTTATCCAAACATCATAACCACAGGTAGAGTGCTGTCCCAACATAATTACAGGCTGAACTCCCAGGAAGATGCCTCGAGGCTTTATCCAACTACTCCAAAAAGAACTGGAGCCATCTTTCCCACAGACAGATAAACGAAGATAGATTAATCGATGAGTTTTCATAAACAACTCCTTAAAGCCATCAGTTCTTTTTCTGAAAAGGGCGGCACATCATCAGACTGATGAAGTATGTTCTCATCAGAGTCATTTAAAAGAAAATTAACAGGTACTGAAAACAACTAATTTCTACCACAGGACATAATTTTACATGTTCTCCAGAAATTTAAAAAAAATATATCTTGAAACCTCAGACTAAAAACAGCTAATATTTGAGACTCGGGAGCTCAAGGAGATGATTAAAGAGGGAATCAATAATTTATAGCATTTTCACAAAAAAAAAAAAAAAAAAAAAAAATCAATAATCCTCATTATGGCCTGAAAAAAATGTATTAAATAGCTTTAATTTCCCTACAAATGAAGAAATCATGAGTCCTAACAAAAGAATCTGAAAGCCATAAACAACATTACAGGAACCCACCTATTTGGAAAATTCAGGACAGCAGACTGCCACCTCAGAAAAACATTGCTGCTGAAAAATAAAACCCAGGACACCAGCACAACAGAATAATTGTCATAAACCAAACTCCAAGATAGAGAATTCATATTTGGAGTGCTTTATAGACACAGCAGACAAATAATTCTGTTATCACATCTTTAATCTAAGGAATATAAGCGAGAGAAAGCACTAATAAAAAGGCAGTGTTTTAAAGAAGTTTTAAAACAGAGTGGTTGCCATTACCCGTAATGTTAAGCTAACTTAACTCTAATTTACTTACAACTGGCTCACAGTGGTGCCTGGAATATTACAAATTTTTACTGCTTAAAGCTCCATGGAAAGCTTAATGTCTCAGATACTATTATAAAAGGACTGTAAAAAAGGTGATTCCCCAAAGTTTAATATTGGTAAATGCTATCAAAACAGATCCATGTATTCATAAGAAAAACACGTTTTTGCAATTTCAAATTCAACACATCCACAGATTATTTCTGCAGCCAACTACCTGTTAAAATTGATGCAGAATATTTTGCAATGCACGTGATACTTCTGCAACAGACCACTATTAAAAATATGGGAAGTTCCTGCAGGTGAGTACAATATTTAGAAGAAAGTCTATATTTAAGCCATGGGAAATGTCTGCAGTGATTTAAATATATATATGCATATCAACTATTAAAAATTGCCTTTCCACACTTTTTAAGCCCCATATCCAGTTTTTACTCCTGGTACGAGACACCAAAGCACTGGATCAAGTTCCCTGGAGTTACTGGCTGATTACAATGCTGGAGCACACAGCATAAAAAGCTGGGAGAAGGGGGTTTGTTTGGTCTCGAGAAGAGAAGAAAGCCTAAGAAGAAATTTTACTGCTTTCTGCCATAGTGGGAGAGAATAGAGAAGATGGAGCCAGACTCTTCTTGGAGGAACACAGTAACATGAAGAGGGGCAACAGACACAAGTTGCAGGACAGCGTGTTCTACCAGACTTGGAGAGCTTCCTTCCAACCCCGATTATTCCCTAATACATGCAACCTCACCTTCTTCAGGACAAAATAGACTCGATACAATATTGATGTCCAAGTTGCACGAACTGGTTCAGAAAACATGCTTTCCCTTGGCAGCAAATCCCCAAAGTGCTTACTTTTTAACAGGCACCTAAGATCTTGCCCACAAAGTTCCCTAAGCATCCAGACCAGGTAAAACTCTGCTGCCAGGCAGCCTCAAAGACAAAAATCACCGAAGAATCACAGAGAAACTCGGTGTGGTGGGATGGTCTAAGCATGCCTAGTGGCTACAAAGAGCACTGAATTTCAAGCCTCTGGTTGTCAATTAAAGCAAATCAGCTGGAGCCGGGGGTGCCACTGCACCCTTCCACTCTTTGCTCAAAGTGCAAGCTGATGAATGACAACTTTATGATCCAGAAGGTAAAAGTCATTAAAAAAAACGCTCAGATAAACAGAAGTACAGGCTGTTGAAGTCTGACTTTGTAGGTTAAATCTCCCTAAATAAGCCTTCACACATTTTCATGACCTGCCACCGCGATCACAAACCTGCTGTTCCATAGAAGTCCCCTTTTGAAAAGCCTCCGTTCACCGTTCACCCAGGCCTCAATTCTTTGCTTTTAACAGCCCATGCATCAGCCTGGAATGAAACAGATGACTTCCAGTTTCCACTGCAACTACTCACGTTTGGCAATTCAAGACTTTGTCTATTGGACAATAAAATGAGTTTCAATGCGGGCCTTGGATGCAATGAACACACAACTACCAGATACTATTGAGAAAAAACAACAATAATTTTACAGACTAGGCACCTTTATTTCATGTTTTTAGCAACATGTTGTACATGATGTAAACTATTTCATACTGATAACCTGAACGACAATCAAATGAATTAGTTATTTCCCTAACAAAACTTTAGCTTTTTACACCAACTTGGTTGCCTAATGTGCAGTTGGGTGCCTATGTTTGTAACACAGCATGTTACCTAAAACCTGCAGCTTAAAAAGACAAGAGAGTTTTAAAAACCATTTCCGTATTAAAATTACTGATTTTTTCTCTCTGCTATGCAGCATTCCACACAATTACTTCCACAAAGATTTATTTTCACTAACATATTTCTGAGTTCTTTTGCAAATAAATACAGGTGGGAGCATGCTCACAATCATAAACAAATTAGCAAATGTTCTTAAATAAGATTATACTAATGAAAAACACATTTAAATGATTAATGAACACAGTTTACTTGTAGCAGTAGCCTTAGTCATATTTTAAGCTGTCTACTTCACTATTACTGTGTTACTTTATTACTAAAACTAATTACATGCAGTTATTAAGGTTCCTAAATTTAAAAGTTACTATTGCAAACAATTGCTGATGCTAAGAAGCAGTATGGGAATGTAAAGCTCCATCCAAAGTATTTCTTAGGAAATCTATCTATAATGATTTAAAAATGCCACAACACACAATATTCTCATAACTGGCAATTCATAATTATGATCAAGATGAAGTCATCAAAAGCAGAACAGACAAATAGAAAAGTAAATTTCAGTAACAGTTACCAGTGGTTTGCTGTTGAACCCAGACAGCATATCAAACGAGATGACTCAAGTTTCTGTCCAATACATAATCATTTCAAATTTTTGATTGGCTACTTAGATGATGAAATGAAAAAACGTTCATAAAATTTATGTATTTGGAAAAGATGTCAGTGTTCAGAAACCTAATGGATGAGTGGAACTTACAAAAATCCGTTAGATGAAATTAAATGAAGAAAAGGTCCAAGTATCAACTGGAAGGAATGAACAAATTCATAAAAGGAAGTTGGGAATAATTATTCAGGTGGAACTATATGCCCCAAATCTATCAGATATAGGACACTTGGAAGAGAAGACAAATATTGTTCTCAGAGCAAGCACCATATCTGAAACATGGAAGATGTAGCTTTTATTTCATGAGAACCTCACGTGAAGTATTGCTTCCAGCTTTGGATTCTACATATTGAGAAAAACAGCAATACAACTGAAAGAAAATGTGGTTTGAAGAAAGAAAAAAAAAGCTGGCAATTAGGTTTAAATATAGAAAAGAAAAATCAGAGGAGACATAGGCTGCAATTTCAAAAACTGTAAGAAAACATTTAAAATAGGACAGGCTTCATCACAGAAATTAATGCTGAAGTAAAAAAAAAAAAAGTCTAACTATTAGAGTTAAAAATGGAGCTTGTGATTTAAGGTAACACTGGAAGTTTTATTTGTAAAGGCTGCTAGGGTGAGGCTCCAAATGTTTTCATGAATATAAATCCAAAACCTTACCATCTCATTTCACTATAATGATGTTTTTTTCATAGGAAGATCAGAAATTTTCTCCATCTGAAAACAAACCTGGGAGCAGCAGGAGACAGGGGGAAGAAGAGGAATTTTCCACCACACGGCTGTGCAAATCACAAAATGGAAGCCAGTTTTGGAGGTCACTGTCCGAGTCTATGCTCAAAGGGGGGAAAACATCAAAATTGTATCAGGTTGTTCAAGACCTTGTCCTGAATTTCTCAGTATCATCAAAAACAGCAATTCCACAGCACTTCTGGACAACCTGTTGTACTGCTAGACCGCCATCACTGTGGAAAGGTTTCTTCCTGGTACCTAACTGGAATTTCTCTGGCTGCGACTTGCTACAGTCATCTCATCCTTGCACTGGGCACCTTGCAGGGTCTGCTTCGGTGTTCTCCACAGCCATCCCCTAGGAACCTGAAGAAAACAATCAGATCCCAACAGTCTTAGCTTCTCTGGAAACCTAAGGCCAAAGAGCCTGTTTTTCTCAGCTTCTTCTCACACCTCGTGTGCTACAGCCCCCTCATGATGCTGGTGCCCTCCTACATCACATTTTCAGTATCTCCATCACACCCAGACATCAAAACAGTACAAAGTATTCCAGCTGCAGACAAAGAAGTGCCAAGGGGATGGTAACAGTCGTCTCTCTTGACTTGGCTATACTCTCATCTGTGCAAGACAGAACAGAGAGAGCCTTCAGTACACAGGTGCAACACTGCCCCACAAATGATGATGTGCAGCAGAACCCAATGTTCCTTTGTTTTTCTAGCCATCTAGTTTCTAGCCTATATTGATGCACAGAAAAGCTCCACTCCAGGTGCAAGAATTTCCTTTTTTTTTGCTCTTGTTGAAATCAATTCCATTGCTCCAATCGACTTCTCTACCTTGTCAAGAACGCTCTGAATGTCAGACGTGCCTTCCAAGGTATTTCCACGTCTCTGCAATTCAGGCATTCACATTCCTCCACACATGCTTGTCTCTTCTTTGTTCTCCCACTACTTTAGAAGCTTTGGTGTCCATCCTGTGAAGTACCAAGCTTAAAGCCAGGCTCACTAGACTAGCCAGTCTGCTGGCAAAGGTGTTCTTACCTCACTTGATCAGGAGGGTTGAGAAGAGGCACCCAGAGCTACAGGATGGAGATAGACCGCTCAAAAAAGAGCAGCAAGTTATGCCAAAAAAACACTAGATATAAACCTAAAGCATAAATAACTTATTGATGCTATCATCCTTAGCCAAACCTTTCTGTGAGCCTTATGAAAAATCCCTTCAGCCAGCTGAACACTGATAAATCCTTGCACATTTTCCTAAGAACCAGGATCACTTGAAAACGACCAAATTCTCTGAAATGAGTCTGAACATACCTGAATTTCTTTGGTCAAAAGATGGTAGACATTAATTGAATATTCTGTCAAGCAATAATCTACGGTGGGTCTAACAAGGACTGTGTAAAGAGCACAAAGAGAAATTTAAGCTACCCTTCACCTTCCACATGGCAGAAGTGACATTTCTTACTCAGAGTTTGGAAAAAAAAACAGGTACAGAGTATCAGTATAAACAAAGACAGAGCACCAAGCAACAGACACAGCACTCTAAAAACTTTAAAGAACACTTAGTACAGATGCCTTGATCCGCAAGACAGAATGCATAGAAGTTCCTTGCAGAAAACATAAATTTTGTTTAAAAATATTTAGAAAACATGAAGAGAAGCATAAGTTGAAAATATTAGCCACCTTAATACTACATGTGCTCCATCTGTTCAAATCCTGTGTAAAAACAACAAACCTTGGTTGTTAAGCTGATACCAGATGCCATCTACCAGATGCTAAAAAACAAGACAGCGTGTTCTTAATTTAAATTATCTCAATACACCTATAATCTCAATGACACTCTAAATTAAATTACTTCAGAATTTTTCTTAATTGAAACGGCATGGCAGTAAGCTTTCACAGAAGAAGGTCTATTTTCCTATTAATTTTCATTCTATCAAAAATGTAGAGGTCACAATGAATAATATACTGTGTCGTCTTTACCTCCTGCCTTCAGCCCTCCAAAATTATGTGAAAATTAATCAAGCATTACAAAATTTCCACAAATGAAGCACTGAAAAAAAAACATCACTTGAAACCCTGAATATTTCAATGAATAAAATGTATTTTATATTCCAATGAATAAAATATTTCAATGAATGTTTCAATGAATAAAATGTGCTTTTCATACTGGAAGATGTTCCTGATGCTCCTCAAGACATTCAGACACAACTTGAAATCCTCATTATTTGGGAACGATTTTTGGCCCTACGGGGGTTCTGTATAACTTTTCGCTGCATCCTGAACAAAAGGATGTTAAGGTCCTTGACAGCATGTAGAGGAGGGCAACAAAGCTGGACATGCAAGAATGGCACAAAGCTGCGCCAGGGCAGCTGGACTTGATGACCTTTGTAGGTCCCTTCCAACTGAGCTATTCTACTCTTTTCAATGGCATCCACATACTTAAATCTGAAACCTTTGTTTGTGTGATGATTTCATATAACAACTAAATATTGTAATAATTTAAGGAATTGTAAGCTTCTTACCAACTTGTTAGTTTCCTTTAAAAGTCTAAGAAATTGAGTTACTCTCCTTCTATACCATTTCTACCATACATCCAATTATATTTTAAATATAAAAACACTTGACGCAGGAGACAGTTACCAACTTTTCTGTGGTTACTTATGAACACTGAATCTCTCTAATTCTAACCATGACTACTCATTTTTCCACTTCGCTGTATTCACAGAAGCACATATCAGTTTTTATTTACCTCTAATAAATTAAATAATTTACCCCTTCCCTCGTAAACAATACAAGACTGCTTGTAAAAAAATTGTCTGAACTGTGTTCCCTAAAGCATACTTATATTCTCATACATAGGTTTAGCACAGAAAGATTAGCCAGAGAGTTCAACGTAGTTCAGTAATGGCAGATACCAAAGACATTGCTTTTTCTTACCTTTCTAAATGCTTTTGCAAAAATTCCTTCTCCTGTAAGGAATAAAACCAACTATATCTCTTTGCATTTCTGCAAATACTTTTTATCTCTTGGCTGCAGGCCTCTGAAGGAAAACAAAGCTTACACAGTTAAGCTATCCCTCCATTTCTCAGTGTATCTTTCCACAAGTGTGTCTGAAATAAGATCTGCTGGCCAGCATCAAATTAGTCTGGTGGAAGGACAGCAGTCTCAGAAATGTGAGAAATTAAGTTTCTCAAATTTAGCAGAAGTGTGAGGAGAATTGTTTGTTGGTTTATTTTTTACTTTTTTTTTCACCTGTTTACACCTAAATGTTGTCTTAAGAAAGAAAGGATCAGAAAGACTGACTCTTGCTGGGATATGAAATATGAATACATTAGTTGACAAAGGAAGACCAACCAATGTCTTCTACCTGGACTTCTGTGTGTCTCACATGAGATCCTGATCTCCACATTGGAGAGAGATGGATTTGAAGGGTGGACCATTCAGTGGATAAGGAGTTGGCTTGAAGGTCACACCCAGAGAGTGGTGATCAATGGATCCATGTCCACGTGGAGGATGGTGACAAGTGGTGTCCCTCAGAGGTCTGTCCTGGGACCAGTGCTGTTTACTATCTTCATCAGTGACATAGATGAAGGGATTGAGTGCACCCTCAACAAGTTTGCAGACAACACCAAGCTGAGTGGTGCAGTTGATACACCAGAAAGAAGGAATGCCATCCACCCGGACCTGGAAAGGCTGAAGAAGCGGGCCCACATGAACGTCGTGAGATTCAACAAGTCCAAGTGCAAGGTGCTGTAGCTGGCTGAGGGCAATCCCAGACGGGAGTACAGACTGGGAGAAGAACTCATTGAGAGCAGCCCTACAGAGAAGGACTTGGGAGTTCTGGTGGATGAAAGGCTCGACATAAGCCAGCAGTGCGTGCCTGCAGCCCAGAAGGCCAACTGTGTCCTGGGCTGCTTCACCAGAGGGGTGGGCAGCAGGGGACGGAGGTGATTGTCCCCCTCTGCTCTGGCCTCATGAGGCCCCACCTGGAGTGCTGCGTCCTGTTCTGGGGGCCCCCAGCAGAAGGATGTGGGGCTGTTGGAATGGGTCCGGGGAGGGCCACAAAGATGATCAAGGGGCTGGAGCACCTCTCCTATGAAGGAAGGTTGAGAGAGCTGGGGCTGTTCAGCCTGGAGAAAAAGCTCTGGGGTGATCTTATTGCAGCTTTTCAATACTTAAAGGGGACTTATAACAAAGGTGGACAGCAACTTTTTGCTCAGAAAGATAATGACAGGACAAGGGGGAATGGTTTTAAACTAAAAGAGAAGAGATTTATATTAGAGGTTAGGAGGAAATTCTTCACTCAGAGGGTGGTGAGGCCCTGGCACAGGCTGCCCAGAGAAGCTGTGGATGCCCCATCCCTGGAGGTGCTCAAGGCCAGGCTGGATGGGGCTTTGGGCAACCTGGTCTGGTGGGAGGTGTCCCTGCCCATGGCAGGGGGGTGGAACTAGGTGATCATTAAGGTCCCTTCCAACCCAAAACATTATACAATTATATGAAAAAAACACACACGTTCCTTCAAGAATTTTTAAGCATACCACGTATGTGTAATTCAGTACCTTAGGTTAAAATAGCTTTGGTTCTAGGAACAAAGTAAACATTCATAATAAATCTTAAGAGCACAAAAACTAAAGCTTGCACTGAATTTAACATACAGAATTCACTAGTTGTTCTCTTAGTTTTCCAAGGGCAGATTTACATGTCAGCCATGACGGTTTGGGTATCGAAAGCTGGGTTCAAATACAGAACACGGCATGGATGTAAACAGTGTTGCTCAGCAACAGAAATGAATGAGAATGTAGTTTTACACCCTGACAAAATTATTAAAACTATGCACTCAATTCCAACATAAGAATTCAACTATGCTATCAAAGGATATTTATATCTTTCCATAACAGAGAAATTTTCTAAGTGAGTTCTGATTAAATATTGACATTTTTGCATAAATGGAATTCTTTCTGAAATGTTGCCTAGGGAGCCTGGATGGAACTAGGCACTAGAAATCTCATTTATATCTCAAGTTTTGCCTTTGACTAATCCTGTACAGCTTTGTGCAGCCTTTATAATGAGGAATAGAAAAAAATCATTGCAGATCACTAGATAAAAGTACAATTAAAAGCACAAAAAGACATCCCTAAAGATAAACCATGATTTGACTGCCACTCTTCTCTCATTTCCTGCCAACCATTATCACGCTAATGTGAGGATGATCTGAGTGAAAAACATAAATCTCCTGAAGGATGCCGAGTATCAACACATGGCTGGGGGGGCTGTTGGCTGCAGGGAATGTTTCCCTGATGACAATCATGAAAAAGTGTATTTCCAACAAGCAAAGCATAAAGAGTTAGGGAAGTAATGTAATTTACAGAAACACCATTGGTTTATTTTTACTCTAACCTGAATGTATATGAAAGCTGCTTAATGTAAATTCTGATTATTAATAATGAGGGAATATTCTACTGCATTTAGAACGATTAGGAGGATTTGATGTTTGGGATGACTAAGTCATCACTGAAGTCCTTTCTAAGCCTTAAAACAGCTTCCCAAGATAAGATATACAATGGCATCTATTAAAAGGACTTGGAAATAAATTGTTCTAATATGTTTTGATTTGCTCCAATTTAATTAAATATATGGAAACTCTTTAAACCAGTTTCACATTTCTCTTTATGATTCACTTACATGGTGTGGGGAGAGAATAGAAAAAAATGACCCTATCAAACTACTACTCATCAACCCTAACTATGCTTCCTCAGTTCCCTAAATGTTGGGAGAAACACACAGGGTTTGTGGCAGGCTCAATGATTCAGACAAAGCCATTACAGTAAGACCCAAACATCATCTAAATAATATACAGCACAATTAACCTTAAACAGTCTATAATTATTACAAGCTTCATCGTTCTAATTACTTTTCTTTTCAGTAACACTGCTATAAAGTGAGTTGAATTATAAAATAAAATGTCATAGGGCATCTATTTATGTATTTTTAAAGCAAGTATTTATGAAAGGATATAATTTTCCAGCAAATATCCAGCTTGCTGTTAATCTCCAGACCTTTTGCCTGTTGTCTTTCTTCTTCCAGCTGCTTTTCGTTCGCAAACTGTGTCCCATCGCCAGGGGATTCTGGGAAGCTCTCAAAATTGAACTTGTCAACTTGGATAGCCATACTGTAACAAAGGGAAAAGAAAGAGGGAAAAAAAAAAGGAGTTTCACTATGACAATTTTACAGATATTACTTCTGCAGAAAAGGCAGAGCACTATAAAACAAAGCACTACAATATTATACTATATTTGTCTTGGAGCCATGCGGTCTATGTACTGATATATAACCCACATGATTTATGCTACTGAAAAATAGAAGCCTGTCCATTCAAGATCATAATATTACAAAAAAATAATAATAATCAATTAGCATTTTAATGCCTTTTTGAGTAGGTATCTGTTTTGCTGTTGCAGCCAGGTGGCCATCTGCCTTTACTCTTGGTGTGTTTAACAGTTGCTGAAAAACAAACCAGCAAAAAAATTGGGCCAAATGCTGATGAATATACTATTCAAAGTTCCTTATAAATCTCAACCTATGCACACTGAAGTGTGTTCAGCTTCGGGCCCCTCACTACAAGAAGGACATCGAGGCCCTGGAGCGTGTCCAGAGCAGGGCTACGAAGCTGGTGAAGGGCCTGGAGCACAAGTCCTGTGGGAGGCTGAGGGAACTGGGGGCGTTTGGTCTGGAGAAGAGGAGGCTCAGGGCAGACCTTATTGCTCTCTGCAACTGCCTGAAAGGAAGGTGTGGGGAGCTGGGGGTCGGCCTCTTCTCACAGGTAACTAGTGATAGGCCTAGAGGGAATGGCCTCAAGTTGTGCCAGGGGAGGTTCAGGTTGGAAATGAGGAGACATTTCTTCTCAGAAAGAGCAGTCAGGCATTGGGACGGGTTGCCCAGGGAGGTGGTGGAGTCACCGCCCCTGGGGGTGTTCAAGGAAAGGTTGGGCCTGGCGCTTAGGGACATGGGTTAGTGGGTGACATTGGTGGTAAAGGGATGGTTGGACCAGATGATCTTGGAGACCTCAAAGATTCTATGATTCCATATTGAAGTGTGTCCTGATGCAAAAATTAACACACTTAGAAAGCCAAGTGCACTTCACTGGTTTTACAAGCCCATTTCCTCCATTTTTGCTTGGAATTTTTCTTTACAAAGCTCAGGAAAGAATGACCAAATGATGTCAGTACTAGGGCTCAAATATGACCATTCTCTTTTACTTTGAGAAGATACTTGAATCCTGCCAAATGTATGTTAATGAATTACAGGCAATATTGATTTCAAAATCATAGTCTAATTCATCAGTAGCAAATGGTTAAATAATTGCTTTATTAAATGTATGGTGAGGCATAACAGCAAATTAAATTAAATATATTATGCTATAATGCACACTAAATACTTATATGTTAAACTAGAATCACTAATTTAATATAAAAGGGAATTTAGAGCAGCTCACATCACATGAAATGTGGTTATAGTGGATCTAATACACTGTGCTGCCAAAACAGCTTTAATTTCCTGAATCATCTGAAATAGGAAAATAATTAGGGAAGAATTAAAATATATTGCTCTTGAGATGACTTTGCTCTTAAGGAAAACACAAGACCAAGCAACTACTTTTTAAAACCATTCATGCGGAAATTCAACTACTATCAAAGAAGGGGTATGAGAAGGGCGTTTCACAAAATACGCAGGGTTACTATTACTCCTTTTCTCTATTTCTGCAGATATCAAAGATGGAAACAAATTCCAAATGTCGCCAAAAGGAAAACACTAGTAACAGAAATCAACATGAAAGGACTTTGAAATCCCACCAGACCAGAAGAGATTTTCAATAATTAGCATTAATTTTAGGAGACTTCTGACCTTAAAAAAAAAAAAACACAGAAATCAAAAGTGAGAAAAGATACAGTAATTACAAAATCAAGAAATAATCTAAAGCTTACCAGGTTTACTGTGGAAAGATGAATTAAAATAGGCCCATCATGCTTCACCCTGAGCAAAAACTGACATCTCAGGAGAAGACATTAATGTTCCTCTACCTTCATCATTAAAAAGCACAAATACAACGCTGAGACGAAGGTGGCACAATTACTTTCTATAAGCTACCTCCTCTGCAGACTGTGTCTTTGCTCATCTTTGCATTTAAAAATCAAAGAAGTCAGAGGAATTAATCTATTCCTCTCTAAGGGGTGTTTTTGTCTTGGCTATTTTTTCTCCAGCAAGAGATCATCGAGAATTCTTCATTTGCATGCAAAGACCATCAAGTGCTGGGCATATTAAAAAAAAAAAAAAAAAAAATGAGCTGCCAAAAGCATATCACAGTAACTGCAGGAATCAAGCCAGAAATAAAGAATGTAATGAAAAACACCTAGACACAATCTGTAGCATGCATTAAAAAAAAAATTAAAAAAATTCAGACCTGAAAACAACAATTCTTATAGTTTTTAAGCATGATACAAATCTGCAAAATGCCAGTGGAGTTTCCTGGATTTTGCATGGGCAATGCATGTGGAAAACAGAGATGCAACTGGAACTTTGTTTCTGAGATTGCTTCGTCACTTGGTGGTAAATGACCAGATGCAAACCCAGCACTTAATTTCTATTACATATACAATTGCTTAAATTCTTCCATAAATACTCATAGGTAGTTACCGATACTCACATTTCAGCAACAAATTATTATAGTTTCTGAACAGTCAACCATATTTCAAATGCTTCAGCCAATGGACCTGGAGAACAGCTCATTTATTTGCTGCGCCACACTTTTCTAAGTGAACGCTATACTAGAAAAAAATTCTGCCCAATAATATTTAATTGAAGGCATTGAGATTGCATTCTTTTGTTAATGAATCATTACTGGCACTATGGTATTTTTTTTTCTGTGGAAATGAAATATCCATGTAAGCACTTTTTCCCCTGATAGTCTACAACAAATTCACCTCAGCTTCAGGAATAGGGGCTAGATTTTTCTTAATAACACTTCATTGTACAGCTCTGAAATAACTTGTATTAGGCTAAAAGGTATGGGAACTTAAGTAAATAGGGCCCCTAGTACTTAGAACTAATTCCTCAATGTTTTTGTTAAAAAAACCATGTTTTTATATATACTGTGTATAGTGTTTTAACACACCTCATGCCACTTAAAAAATAGAACGCCCCCAACATACTCACCTGCTGGAAAGTGAGAGGTCTGAGTAAAAGAGAGAGAACTACAGACAGGAAATATCACACTAAACAATATTACTAATACAGCTGTAGGCAGAATATATGAAAACAATAGACAGAAATAATCAGATTTTTTTCAAGAGTATGGTTACACTCAAGGTGCAGCATGACAAAATTATATCCTATTTCTTAAACATATGCACCCTTCACCATTGGTATTCTCCTCTTTCTTCCCTAAAAATATGCATATGGAGCTTTGTCTCTGAATTTTGTGTCAAGTATTTATTCCTCAGCCTATGGAATGTGTAAGAAATTGAAAGGCTTTACCTAAAAATCAAAACAACAACAAAAAAAAATACCTTAACCTAAATCAGTCACTCATCCCTAAAACTTTACCCCTACACAAACCCAGCTTCTTCACTTTTAATACGATGATTTCTCCTACGAAAAGATGCAGGTGAGGTATGAACGAAGGGATGAACAATGCCTGAAGCCAGCTGACTGAAGGAGAAACAGATAAGCTGGACTTTGGGTTACAATCACCAAATAAGAAAATATTTTTTTTTCATTTTTAAGTGATCTGTAGAGATCACATGGGTTTTATCCCACAAGCAGCAGAAGGCAGTGAAAGGCAATGTCTTAAACATTACCCAACTTTGTCACTGTGCTGTGTGCATCAAAATAATGAAACTAAAATGTATTTTAGCTGTAAAAGTCTTTTCTCACTTCTATCTCCAGTTCTTTACAACCTATGTTTCTTCTCAGTAATTCTTTGCACCTCTTTTCTCCCCATATTTGTCCTTGCTTGCTGCAATGTACAAGAACCTAGAGATTCTACAGAGAAAGGTAAAAAAAAAAAAAAAAAAGACAACTGAGATTGAAACAGGCATTCAATTTATCGTCAACAGCTATGACAACGATGGCTCACATTGTGCAAGGGTAATTGCATACCCAGTACCTTGCCCTTCACAGTAATTAGGTGTGAGGGAAAACTTACAAGATCTTAAAACCCAAAAGCTTGAACATACACTTGCTTCGGGAAAAGGGACTGGAGCTTCATTTTAACCTGCTTTGCCTCATGGGTAGCTATCCCCGTTTTCTACAAGGAGAATTTTAAATAAATCATGAGCTATTTGTATAAAAACACTGCATTATATAGAAATATGTAATAGGCAATCCTGCAATGCAAATCAGGTTTTGTTTCTCTCTGGCTAACCTTGCTGGTGCGGGAGGAGGGATAAAATAACCGAAGTTTTCATGAATAATGAAACAATCGTGGTTTGAAACTACTGGGTTTTGTCATGAAACGAGCCCAAGCCGTTGTGACAGCTACTCAGACAAGGAAGCATCCTTACAGGGATGCAAATTATTCAAATACAAATTGAGCGAACGAAGAGGAAAAGGTCAGCTCCTTGGCAATGCTGACGATACGGCTGCTCCGTATCATCTCACGTCACCTGTCAGGATGACTTACAGGGGAAAAATGACAAACCTTCCACACACGGCAGCCATTTCAATGACAGTTATCCCAATTCTTGGTAAAGCACCAGCACAAAGCTGCTAAAGGCACCGGAAAGTTCATTTCACCACTTCTCATAATGTGAGTTACAACTTTACTGGATATACTACCCCATCCTGATGACAAAGTGCACACCAAAAAGGGCTTTATATACAGAAGAAAACTTCCTGCAAACGCCACCGTGCCTAATCCCGAGCCAGTGCTGCACACATCCATCCCTCATTAAAATTAAGCAACCCTCCCCCCAGTTTCAGAGAAGCAGTAGATGAAATTAAGAGGTAGGGAAGTCAGCAAGGAAGAGTCACTCGCAGTGCTGTAGACTCCTGTAGGTCCATGTAGGTCCCAGCCATCCCCTACCCATAGTGATGATGCCCGGTGCCTCTGACGTCCTCATCTGTCGTAAGAGGACGAGCATCTGAAGTGAAATTGCATCTGTCTTGCTCACCAAATAAAACGGGGTTAAAAGCAGATAGGGAATTAAAAGAAAAGCAGCAATCTGGTAACGTAATTAGATTTCAGCTTTCGTTAAATAAATAAAATATCGCTGCTGAGGTTGGAAGAATAAAAATCTAGAGAGAGCCCTTATTCTATTATCTTTAGGAAGAAAGGATGTAACAGGAACCCAAAAACTCATCCTCGTGGCTAACCACCTATTTAAATAGTAGCGCCCACAGATGAGTTTGCAAGCTGTTTCAATAATGAAGCTGAAAGGAGGCAGTCGGAGACGTTATTCAGTATTATGCTTCCTGCTCATTCTCCTTACTTATAAAGGAAACAGTAGGAACACAGAACGAGGTCAGATTACTACTACTTACTCAAAATGCTTATATAAATATATACAAACATACATATATAGAGACATAGTATTTGAATATACATATATATATATATGTACGTGAATAGTCCTTGTATTGTCTGTGACCTTAAATCTCAGGAAATGCGACAAGTGAGGATGATAGTACTGCTACTACTGCTTCTCACTTTCAGGAGGAAAATAAAAAAAATAAATAAAAAATAAATAAAGGAAATGATTGTTCCATTGTACAATCTCAGTAAAAGAGCTTTTATGCAATCCTGTTTCAGGTGTACCTAATGCCACCCTAAATAAAAGTACTGCAGCTGATATTAGGAGTTTATTATTATTATTTATTATTAGCTGATATTAGTTCATTTTTTTTCACTTTTACCCTATGCATGTTGTAGAAAAATCCCTGGTTTTAGCTAGACAGTCAAATGTGGTATACATCATATCAAAGGTACAGCCAAATGCTTGACAGTTTTTGACTGGATCAGGTATACAGGTAACGGCACCCTAGAAATTAACGTGTCAGAGGGACAGTCAGCCGTTCTCCTTACCTTGATGTGTGACAGTCACCTCTTTTAATAAAAAAAATCACTTTTTCATAGTAAAGAGGGAATATTCATTCTCTGCTTAGTACGTCTCATGCTGATGGTACTGTTATGTTCTCAAGGAGGTTTAAAGCATGTTAGTGTTCTAGTGTTAGTCTGGAGGTGCTCAAGGCCAGGCTGGATGGGGCTTTGGGCAACCTGGGCTGGTGGGAGGTGTCCCTGCCCATGGCAGGGGTTGGAACTGGATGATCCTTAAGGGTCCCTTCCAACCCAACCCATTCTATGTTCTGTTCTATATAAAGAAAGGCAGACTAGTGACATCCCAGTATATTATAAGTTATGGGCTAAGAGGGACCTCAAGTATCAAATCTCTCATGAAATTAATACATACGTATCACCAGATGAACATGAGAAAGTAACCCAAATTAACATATATCTTGTGTTTACTTCTAAATATCTCAATGCTTTACAAGTGCCATCTATATTTCACACCTTACGATAAAATACAACTGTAAAACTAAGTAGCTCAAGCGACCCATAAGTAATGATCTCTCCTCTTGGCCTAAAACTGACTTCCTAAAGAAAAAGGATTGCTTTAATATCTGAACTATGCAGAGCAAAAGATAAATTTTTCCATTAATCTTTGAAAGGTCAATTAAATTAAAAAATTTGCATTTAGAACTTAAATATTTATTTAAAATAATTGAAGACGAGATGAAAGTCAAACTATAGTGCTGAAGTCTGTAAAATTCAACACCTTATACTTATCTGATCCACAACATTTCAGATGATAAAAAGTTAAACTGGCAAAGAGTAGTTCCTCTGTATATAATTTAATATTTGAAAATAGAACAGTGTTAAGAGAGAGTTAGCTCCATAAATCTTCTGTTTAAATGAGATTATTCTATGCATGCTACAAATCTCGCTTTTCAATTCCTAACTCTGAATCTGAAAACCATAACCTGGAAATGAAGAGGCATAACAATTAGCTTCAACTTGCATCTTTTTTTTTTTTTTTTTTCCCATTTCCCCATTTAAATGATGTGGACTTCTGTGGCAATCGCCACGCAGCAAAACTGTTAGGTACGTAATGAAATAAGAAATTTAGAATAATAATAATGGTAATAGCATGCTCTATAAATACACCAACTTCCAGAGGGAGCATTAGAGACTGATAATCGATGGCCATTTACTCAGTTAAGAAATCTAGAAAAGTGTAAGCATGATAATGCTTAAAAGACTGGGTTGAATATTCTCCCTTTTTTTAAAAAAAAAATCAAATCTGAACTAAGCATGGATTGTCATCCTATCATTATCCAAAATAATGTCATACTGTACCTCCTACACCTCTCACAGTGGAATATTAATAATCAGAGAAATACATTTCAAAAGGTATATTTTCATATTCAGTTACTCATTTGTATAATTCAGTACTGCTGTTTCGGGGCAGAAGGCTCAAAAGAGAACGTGTAAATTTAAAAACGTGTAATTTTGTGCCAGATAAGACGCATGAGACCAAAAAATTCTACAATTGTGCCCACTTTTCATTCCAGCTCCCTCTCTCTTCCAAGGAGATCGAGAAGATTGGCCACCCCAAAAAGTAAAGTAAAAAATACACTGGAATAAGGCACGTATTTGTAATTTTTAGAGCATCTTTTCCCTGTAGCCTGAAGCAGAGGAGAGTTCTGCAGAAGTACTGCAGAGTACAGGCACTCACCTGCTCCGAGCTTTGTCTTCCTACCAACACTGCACACAGCAAGCAAGATGGGACAAAAATGCCTGGTGTCTCTCCTTCAGGAACACCTCAGAGAATCCAGCAACACTGCTAAGAAGTATTGTGAGCGGGAATCACCAGCAGATCATTTCACAGCCTGGTTTCTGCCCTGTCCCCACACTGATGGTTGTTGCTGGTCCCAGGGCACAGCAGCGTGGTACACGGTGGTGTAGGACCTGTGCAGGACACCAAGACATTCGGAGGAGTCTCGGGGCCACCTGCACATGATATACCTGGATCATCAACTCACTTTCTTTTCAGAGAAAAGGCTCAAAAGTTCTCAGCAAGTCACGCAACAGCCAGCATTACTCCTCTTCTAAAGGAATGGGACAGTAACGCATCGCACACCTGAAAGGTTGTCTTCAGAGAAGATACTGAAACGCCAGTCAAAACCAAACTCTGAGAGAAACCGAGTGCTCAGAACACCAGAAAACTGATAGAGGAATCGCTCACACACGAAGCAGTCCATCTCAGTGACACACAAGAGAAAATGAAATGATGCATGGCTTTACATAGCAGATTTTCATAAAGGAACTGATTCAAACATTTGTGGGGTAAAGTGATAGGATTCATGAATGCTCAGCATGCAAGTGTACACATTTTGATGTGGATTATCACTTCAAGATACAACTAGACTTAACATTTATAGTAAATACTTCACATTTATAGTAAATTATTCATTTATATTCAACTTATATATATATATATACACAAAGCTATCGTTTTCCCTTTTTCGCAGAGCACTGCAGTAAAAGTTCACCTTCACATGATTTGTTCTGATAACCAAATTCTTTTCTAAGTCTGTTTTTCCTGAACAATTTCCCTTTAAAGATCTATAACCTGCGTACTTGGATCACAGCCGTGGCCTTCACATTTTCAGGATTTCTTACAAACCAGCAACAGCTCTTCATAGCATTCCCTGTTAGTTCCTTGAAGATTATTCTAAGCAAGGTAGCCCAGACTACAGACTTCAAAACATTTCTTTTGCCACAGCCTTGTTGATTCTTTTGGTACATAAAGGAGTTGTACCGATTTTATTAGAGACTCTCAGGTCCCAGAAACAAGTTTTCTGGTGACACCATCCTTACACTAGCCTGCCAAAAGAAAAGCTAGGGGACAAATCAGCACATACCCAGTTTAGGAAAACAAACCATCAGTACAATAGTTAACGTCTCACACTGTAGCTCCCTGGTCCATGAGTTTTGACCTATAGAGCTTATTTTGTAACTACTTCCAGGTTCTGTGCTCAAAAAAAACCTAAACCTTACTTCCCCACGAAGAAGCTTCACCTGGGTAGGTCTGCAAGCCTTGGCAGCCAATTGCTCAGCACTATTAAAAGAGTGCCCATCTCCCTTCTCACACACTTTGCCCATGAACAATATTTTTCCATCAAAAAACAATGCATACTTCAGAATTTCCTTCCACGTTTCCTCCCCCAGAAACACCTGCATTTAGAAGCGGGCTTCGAAGGAAGACTATTTTCAAAAAGTAACATCAATCACTGAGCACTGCAGCAGCCTGGAAGACCACGCTGGCATTACTGAGTCTTGTCAACACTTAAATCCTTAATGAATGCTTATGTCAGAACCTCAAAGCACTTCCCCTCTGCCCAGCAGTTAATGTTTTATAAGGCAAGGCACCACTTCTATTGCTAGTATCGCTCAGCCTCAAGCAGCCCTGGATCCAGAGCTGGGATTGTCTTCCCTTGTATCTCAACATGTTGGGCTGGAGCTGCCATTGCGCATTTCGCCCCGCACATTGCTGTGTGGCACAGATCACCTGATTTGCCTTATTAGCACCTCAGAAAATGAGCATAGACCTGAAGATCTTTGTTATTTTAGCCCAAACTCAACCGGTGTGAGTTCCCATTGGGAAATCGCCGCATCCCACCAAACCACCCGTCCAGCTGCCCCCTGATCCAGGGAGTCGTGAGCTGCAGCCCCCAAGGGAAAAGGCAGTGACACCGATGTTTGGGACCAACACCATTGCAGGTGCACACATTTCTTAAATAATTATGTATTTCTTCACTAAGGAAGTGGAAGGAAGGGAATGCACAACTACGAAGTTGAGAACAGTTAAGTCGTGGTGTTGGAGGTGAGGACCCTTCAGGTCCAACGGACATCACACAATCACAGAATCATCTAGGTTGGAAGAGACCTCCAAGATCACCGAGTCCAACCTCTGACTTAACACTAACAAGTCCTCCACTGAACCATATCCCTAAGCTCTACATCTAAACGTCTCTTAAAGACCTCCAGGGATGGGGACTCAACCACTTCCCTGGGCAGCCCATTCCAATGCCCAACAACCCTTTTGGTAAAGAAGCTCTTCCTAATATCCAACCTAAGGAAGAACTTCTTCACATCCAGAGCGTCCATGTTACCATGGCCAGTGCAGTGCCCTTCAATGAAGAACAATTCAAAATTTGAAACAAAGACAAAAAAAATTCAACTGAAAGTTCATTAGAAGGCATCATTTTATGTACACTATTAAGATTAAGCAGTAACGAAGTTTTCCATCTAAATACTTCATTCATGTCCACTTGAACTAATGTTTCCAAAATGACTAGCTTTAAATATGTACATTTTTAGATTAGTCTCTTCCATGTTTCATAAACTGAAAAAGAATTATGTCAAGTAAAAATAATCTTGGTATATTTAGAAGTTTTAGTAACATTTAAAATAAATATGTAAATGTTGAAGTATTTTTTTTTCAGCATTACTTTTCACCTAGAAATTTACAAAGCCTTTTCTTTCCTCTAAGCTTAATTTTATGAACTAAGAACACATTTCAATCAAAATTACTTGAATCTCTGTCTCTTTGTAATATTCCTTTACAGACAATAAAAGCTGAGGAGCAGATGTTATTTAAATTTCTTCAAGAGAATTTTACTTAAAAAAAAAAAAAAAAGGCAAACTGCAAGGTAAAATTCAAAGGTTTTGAAACAGAAAACAATGACTGAAGATCTCTTTTATGGAAACTGCATATACTTTCCCCTTGTTGACAAGATTTTGCTGAGTATAATAAAAACATATGGAAGCATATCTAGATTCAGGCATCAATTTGAAACTGAATCCCAGTTTAGGAATCATAGTCTTAATTTACGTGTTCAGAAAAAAAAAAAAAAATATTATTGTTTTCAATTCCTTCAATTCTTTGGAGGGCTGAAATTCACTTGTGTATATATATAACCAACATTTTTATTTTTAAACCATCATGTCCCACCTTGTTCCCCCATCCTGTAAAGAAGCCAAACACCCCGAATACATAGAAGGACATGGACACTCACACACACAATGGTAGGACAAATAAATAAATGAAAAAATGAATTCCTCCCCATCTACCAACAATCACTTGACACAGAAAATCCCAAAACACCAGGCCAGTACTACTGGACCAACTGTACCCCAGAACTGTGTAGTTTTTCAAACCTTCCCATTCACAGCTGAGAAGTCCTCACACTTCTGATATACTTACTCTCAGTTATTCAATTATACGGTTTATATGTATATATAATTAAAACTGGGTTTATATATACTATACTAAGCATATAATACTGTACACAAACACCAAAAAAAAAAAAAGTCAGATGTAGAGGTAGCCACAATCAGCAGCATTTAGATTTAGCGTTTGCTTTTCACTGGGGGACTACACGTAAGAACTGCCCCATATTTATAAGTAAAATCATGCCCAGGTCTGACATTCAGATGCAGCATTTAAAAATTGCTTGCAAATTTGCCCTCTGTCCTCTTGGGAAATAGTAAATATGGATGATACTGGGATATAAAAATGTGTAAAATATTACATAAACTCCTTTGTTCTGAAAGCAAGCTCTTTATACAAAGCTTTCTGTACAGAGGATTTCCTTTTTATTGCTTACTATTCTCCATTTCGCTTCTCCCTTACAACTAGAAAGGAGATGCCATCAAGCAGTAAATTGAGGAAGAAAGCTGTAGAGATTTTTTATTCCCATTTATTCCCATTGAGCCTCCCTCAGGGATATACAAATTTGAAATTGCTAAATTATCATCTAATAGGCAGAAACAACGTAGGCGAGACCAATTAAGTAAAAGGCAGAAAGTTGTATTATACATGTAATTAAATGAAATTCTTTGACTAGACTACATTAGAATAATTTCCCAAAAAGGACAAAAATTCACTTTAATCAGCACATGACACATTGTACGACATGTCACTAAAATAGCACATTAAGAGTTTTGGCATTGCTAAAATAAAGCAGTTTTCTTAATTGTAAATCAAGTTACTTCCAGGTGTTAGGAAATATGCTAAATGGCAGCCTTCGTTCCTATATATCCCAGACTCTAATGATGAATAATTGAGGATCAAGTCATAAAAGAGTAGGCTTGTTCTTGTTTTATTTGTTGTTTTTTTTTCCCTAGCTACTTTATCATTCAACTATCTACACACGTGTCGGTCGGACCGTTCTCTTGCAGAAGCCCATACACCATCACAGGACGGGAGGAAACCACTAAATCAAATCACCACCTTAACTGCAGGCTGCAATGTGAGTGACAATAAAAAGGGATGATCGTTTTGGCTCGTAATCATGAACTCCATCAAAACGAGTAACACGGTGGGGGGAAAAAAACAACAGTGCAATCAATTCTCATTTGCAAGGCTTCGGGCTCTTCCTCTTGAGCCATTCTCAGAGCTGAGCAAACTAACACCCACTGCCCTGTCCTCGTGCTACGGCACGGGTACTTTGTCCAGCCCTTGGCAGCTTTTCAGGAGTTGGAATCCAGCTTGGGACCAAAACATACTTCAGAGGGCCATATGAGTGACTCTCAAGGGCTAGGGAAGCTAAAGGAAGAGGAGAAGCAACACTTACTTTTTGCCATGGTGCTTTTCCCAACACCCTCTGAAAATTGTCTCAACCAGTCAAAAACTCCGGCATCGTCACTTCATTTTGAGAATAATCCAATAGGACCTAGTTGATTTAAACCAGTGATTGTTTATAAAACTGATAATCATGATATCAAATGTGGATTAACACCTCTAAGCACAAATTACTTTCTTGGAACTAAATTAATTCTGTAATCCTTCTGCATAAGTGAGGGCAAGCACTCTCAGAAACCTGGGACAGCCTCTATACTGTAAAATCAGTACTTTCCTTCAAGTAATTCCCAATAACTCACTTTCTCTCTTTTTATATGATAGTTCTTTAGACAACACCATTTTAATAGCAAATCTGTGACCTTCTGTCTTGAGAAAGTTCTTGTCCCATTTGAATTCATTTGCCTAGCAGGCTTAGAAACCCTGGTTAAATCAGTACCATTATTTCATTATTGGAAATGCCACACCATTTAGTGTTCATTTTTTAAATGTACACAAACAAACCTGGAAGAGTTGGAAAGGAAATAATGCAATTTGCTTTCTCAATTGAAATGGAAATGCAGAAACAACATAGCCACATGGTTTACATTGTCTTTAAAAAAAATAAACAACAACACAAAAAACTTTTTATATCACAAGAAGAAACAGCTGGCTTTTTAAAAAATATAGTATTTTTGAAAAATTACTTATTTGTATAAATCAGTGCTTGTGTACAAAAGCTCAGAAGTAAATGAGTTTGTGTAGTTGATGGCAGTCCTGAAACAGCAAGCAGTGATACAAAAGACAAAAACCAGGTCTTGTTTTGGTGAGCATGTGTTCAGGACAAGCAGTACAGACGTAACCAAATGTCTAAAGTCACTGTGTGCTTGAAAATATCATTGTACAGGAGTCCAGCCTGCACAGACTCCCAGATAATGCCAGATAAAAGACAAGAAACTCTTCTTCAAAATTACAGAAGACCAGCTCTTTCCAGAAAAGGAGACCTAACATAAAAATACAAGAGTGAATACAAGAAAGAAGGGGACTTGAACACACTGAATAGCCTGGGAAACAAACAGTGAGAAGCACTGACGTAAGCATGCTCCTCATCTAGATATAAATTCCATGATTAAGCCTGTGTATATGTAGTTACTGCCTGTTAACTGCCCTTTTGTTGTCATCATTTTATCAGGGCTTGTAAATCACTCCCGAAGTTTCCTTCGTGCAGTTCTCCATCTCATGCTGAAGAGGTCACAACTCTATATTCCTCAATAAGTCCCATCCTCCTCGAGTCACTGTGCGTTCAGAACGAATACAAGCAACAGCTGAAATAAGCTGCTAGTGATGGCCACCTTAAAATAAGCTTTCCATCCACAGACTGACGGGGAAAAAAAGGGAAATACTGGTAAAACATGATACAATATTGTGCGTGATGCTGTTGGGCATGGCAGAGTTGCTGTAGGGTGAGATGGGGGAAAGGCTCCTCATGATTAATATAAACCACGTTATTAATAAGTATTTTAGAGCATTATTTGTACAACACAGCACAGACTATTATTTAAGCCTATGGATACTCGCAAAAACATCTCAACAACTTAAGACAAACTTCATTTTCTAAGTTTACTTTAGTATTTACAGGTAGAAATTCAAATGAAAAACTGCAGGACTTCAGCTCCCTACTTCAAGAATGTTGCACATGGTCTCCTATCATTAAATGAATGTTTCTGAACTTCTTAACTTTCAGCTTTAGAAGCTGGGGAATTTTCATTTTAGGTACTTTGTTTTTACTTCCAGTGAGTAATGAGTAGCGTACACTGTATTGTGTAATGCCCAGGAAGAAGTGAAAAGTGAATTCAGAAGGGGAAATGCAACTATTTAGTTGCATTCATGTTCTGGTCCAGAACAGTAAGACCTAAACAAGAAGCAAAAAGGACAACACTTACGACAATAATGCTTATCAAACTTCTAAGCCAAAATAAATAAATAAAAATAAATAAATAAATAAATAAATAAATGAAAATTTGCAAGAGCACGGAAGTTTTTAATTATATGTTCTTTGCTGCAAAAAGGAAGTAATATTTATAAAATATTCACTAAATCTCTAAATCTGCACATGCCGCTGCATTCTTTTACTCCAATGTCTTCCAAAGTTCAGAAGATTGAATAACGCACTTTCTTTTCTAAGGCTGAAAATGTTTATTGTTTCATGATTTTTATTGTCATAAACCTTTCTTAAAAAAAAGAGATAATTCTGCTGTGTGATGGCTTTAGGAGATGTAGCTTTAGCGATCTCAAGATGCAACAACATTCTGTGTTTCGCTGTATCCTCCTTATTTCAGTGAAGAAGCAATCTATTCTCCATCTCAGTTCTATTAATAGCTGATTTTTTGTAACAGGTAAGTTTTCTCAGCAATAGAGACAAATCTTCAGACAGAACCTTAGCCCTGTCTATAAATCCTCATTACCTAAACTAAGTTAACCTGGGGAATAATAATCCTTTGTTTAACTTGCACTTATATTCTAAAAAATTATCCTGTTTTTTGGGGGGTCCGTAACTCCAAATCATATTTTAGTTTATCGTTTAATTCCCCTCTTCCACTCTTCTAATCCCCAGCACGCAGTTTATTAATGTTCATAATCTTTGTCCCATTCATCACTATCACTAATAAGCTTTTTCAAAGTCTCTGCTACGCTTGGAAGAGACTGAAGTGCAAAGGAAGGTCAGAATTTGGCCAAGTAATTAGAATGCAGTTAACATTTCTGTAGATAATAGACGGTCCAGACAATAATGAACCCCTTTATCATGCTCTTCCACTCCAGTGGCTAAATAGTGTTAAATATTAATAGATATGGAAAAGGAAGATTATTCACCAAAAATTGGAAGCTCTTTTATGATGTCTTGCTCCACTTGAGTATTTATGTAGTGGCTGCGCTCACCTTCATGGCGTGGGATACTTTTTTTAGCCTTGGCCTTACCAGCTCGCTGCTGCCCTGAACCATTCACCTGCTCCTTGAAAATGGCCCAAAAAGGACGGCATACTTCCTTCACCTCCTTGAGTTTTCCCTCAGTGTCCAGACTCAGTTCAACATCAAAAATGAGACTGATAAAAGGAAAATGTTAGCTGACTTATAACCTGCAGGTCTTAAAGAGTGTGCAATCAACTACGTAGCACCCACAGCAGAGTCACATCTCTTGTTCGTACCCAACACAAATGAAATTCCTGACATGTTCGGTGCTGAAAATTAACTCAAGGAGATTATCTTTGATGTTGCTCTTTATTCAGAAGTCGGACATGATAGACTACTCAAATCAAAACCCTTTGTGCATCGTTTTACACTGATTTCCTGACTACATATCACACAGCCCCATTAGTAAACATCAGCACCACAAGCACTGCTGGTAGACCTGGAGCCCAGAGCTCCGGTGCACTTACACACATCCAAGACTTCGTGCCCCAGCCAGGACCAGAAATAACAGGGAAGGGGCTGAAGATGAAAGGCTGCTCTGTGTAGATGCTGGCCATGTCTCATCAGACAAAAAGCGTGGCTCAAATTAACTCTAGTGAGCAAAATAGCTGCACAATCATCTCTAGACATCTTTGTACCTCTTCGGAAATGACAAAAAATAGCTCCACTTTATTGGAAGCGTACACATCTACAGGTACACAGAACCCCAGGAATGGCCTTAAAGCTCCTGAGAATCCAGGCTGGGCATCCTTTCACTGACAGTACTCTTGACCTGTAACAAACTGATTTTTACCTAAACATACATAAAATATGAAAAGCACACCCCTGGAAGATGGATAGAAGCAACCTTATTTTCCTCATGAAGTGACAGAATTCTATTTCAGCCGTAGTTACCACATTTAATTCGAACCACAAAAGCTGTTCTCCATTTTCTGAATTTCAAAATAAGTTTGTCCTCTATTTCTCTTTATTGTCAGAAAACAGCTGCTGTAAAGCTCCACTCTTCTAAAATGAGAGGAAAGCTAGTGGGGAAGGCACTTAGTAGTGTTTCTAAGCAGGCCTGCATGAGGAATGATCCTAAAAAATATGGAGAAAGGTGGGTGGGCAGAGAAGTCATTCTTACTGGCAAGGGAACTAGAGGTGGGAATAAGGAAATACTTTGGAATAAGGAAACCTCTTCTGTTCTCTGCACAGATATTTAAACTCCCATCACGCTCAACAGAGGAGACAAAGAGGGTGAGCCTTTCAGGAAGATCTGGGATGCCATGAGGATGATAATTATTGGCATCTATAAAAAACTGCAGGCAAAGCAGGCAAGGAAGATTAAATCCCTCTCCCCTGTCATTATAAAGCTCCTCTCTGGAGCTCGATTAAGGCATCCCAGAACAAACAACAGCTCTGTAAAGCCAGTTCAAGCCTCAAAGGCACCCTCTGAGCACAGGGAACTGCGTTCCCCTGTTGTCCAGCTCTTCCACAGCATGGTTCTGTGCCAACAGAGCACTTTATCTCTTAAGCTTCTGAGAAAATAGTATCTGAGCTGCTAAACGTGCTCATCGCCTCAGCCTGTGACAAGTAATGACAAAGGTTGCCTTAATTCAGCACACCGACTGTTAACAGTGGGTATATCCAACAGCTTGTCTGGGATGGGAGTAACACCAGGCATCTCAGGGGGGCAGACAGATCACATACCTCTATTAAGGTAGCTGCAGTACCAACAAGATGTTGCCAAGATGTTCCTGGGATGGTCTGGGCATTTGAATGCTGTGGAGGCTCCAGAAAAGACAGATTTCCCCGGAACAGCACGACATGTGGCTCCCTGATGAACGCCGGGGCCTGACAGAGGCTTGCAGTAAGGTATCAAGGGATGAAGTGCTCATGACCTTGGGCACAACCAGAGCAGATGCTGTGGATATTAAAGGCTGCTTAACTGAGGCCTGCTCCAAACCACACCATATATACATACCTACACGGCCACAAGGCAGTAGAGGACGTAATTCTGCTATTGATGACAACGTACAAGCCAATGATCCTCCTCTAGATGGAACAGTCGGTATTCTGAAGCTGGTTTTTCTATTTTTATTATAAAAGAGGAAATTAAGAGCATAAAAACTGCATGCTGCAGGATCAGACATCAAAAATCAAGATTTACTCAAGTGGAAGAAACAGGTTGGAAGAAATGAGATCCTCAAAGCCCAGTCGCTTCGAAGTCCCCATCCAAACATGAAAATTGCCTGTTAGCTTTTTGTGCTAAGAACTATACTGAAAGGGATGGCAAGGACACCTAAAAAATGCAGAGAAATGTTACACTAAAAGGGACACAGGTGGATGAAGCCTCCTTCAGGAGGTACACACAAATTTTAAGTGCTTTAGTACATTCCTGATGTACAGAGCTTGACGTATTTGCTGACAAGCTACTGGAAATGCACAGATCCTTGTTGGAAAAGTGTACGTGGGGCAACCACTCAAAGAAAAAAACAAGTATTTTAACAAAAAAAAGTACATCAAAAGCAACCAGTATACAAAAAGAACAGACACAGTTGCTATATAGCACTATTTCCACAGCCAGTTTTCATTAGCAGAAAAATACCAGAGGATCCTAGACTTTGATTAAATAACATGTGCAGAAGAAGCAAGCTATTTGATGAGATTCTGTGATTTGATGTGATTCTGTGATTCCAAAACAAGCTTCTCTCATTCCAGCAAGGAATATATATATATATATATATATATACACACACACATATAAATATATATAATAAGACAAAATGCAAGTCATTGCATGGTGAAGCTGCTATCGAGTTCCACTACCCAACACATCAATCTTTCCCTGGGCTAAGTTTTAACTGTGAATTTATTTAATATTGTAGTGTTTAATGTGGGGATAATAAAGATATATTTTTTTTCCTGGTTTAAATTGCTGATCTGTTCATTCCAATGTTAGGCTATTTAAAGAATAGCTGTGGGTTTAGTTTTATCTTGAAATTGTAGATATTTTTGAAAACCAATGCAATGTCAGCAATGAATATCCATTAAAACACGAAAAGCCGGTATGAAGAAGACACACAGTACAAGCTATACCTGTTCTTTTTATGGGACAAATCCACACAGCCAGAGCAAAGCAGCCAGAAACCACTTCCCAGCAAAGCCAAGCATACAGCTGTATTGAACCATTAAGCCAGCATAGGGCTTAAAAGGATAAATCTCGGCTTTTAAGTTCAAAACATAATTCAACTTTAACTACTGAGCCATGGCCACTGCCTCTTTAACATTGTTATAAAAAGCTACCTGGCTTTTCACATTTTAAAAAGCCAGTGTCACATAAATATGCTCACAAATGGTCTAAAAATAACTTTAAGCTGCCTACCCACAAGGTCAAAGTAGAAAATGATGCTCCAAACCACAAAGAACTGAGGCTCTACAAAAAGCTTTCAGTAAAGAAAATGCCACTGACAGAAGTGAAGCAGCTCACAGCTATTTCCATATAGATCCTCAGCATCAATTTCTGTTGAGTTATACTCAGGCTAAAATGGTTTGAGATAGATGAAGTAATCCCAATATACAGTTCTCACCAATGAACCACTTAACAGGTGTTCAGAGAACACTTACTTGAACTTTAATTGAAATTAAACGCTGCTGCATGTCCTTTCTGTTCTTTATTAATTAGGTACTAAAGGAGAATAAGGACAGACATATTTGAGATGCATGAAGGAGTCATTTTCAACAATTCAGTGTAGGCCAGCGTGCCCCATCACTATGGATGCAGATAACACGAACAATGTTGACCACACTACACCAGAAACCTTGTCCACGTGGATTTTCTAGTGGTTCTTTCCCAAATCCTGGTTAACTTGCAATGCACATGATCTGTCTGCTACACCCCAACCCAAACTGCTACTTACTAGGAAACCAAACAAAATTTCACTTTTCCATGGAGAGAAGACCATGGTGAAAACCAAATCAGCCTTAGCACACAACAGCCTGTATTCTCGCATATTTCACGTTTCTCAGAGTTGAGTATAATGGAAATAGCAACAATGACTGATTTCCTTGAAATTTTTTTCTTGGTTTTGTCTTTGGCAGGTCTACACCTGGTAGACTATCATATCACAAGATAGAAAGCTGCTATTTGTAGCCCTTAAGGAACAGTCTTAGACTATCAAACCCACTCTGAACACCAGTAAAGCGATTCACTGATATGACAATTTAGGGACTTCAGTGATCCCGCATCGAGTTGACTTTATCCAGCTTGCAAAAGATGAAAGATGAAAAGAGATGAAAAGACGAAGCCAACCCTCCTCGGATATGAACCTATGGTTTAAGGAGCGTAAATATTTCAAATCTGATATTTCAGGTGTTCTCCCAACACGTCCAGTTATACTTCTTTTTCTTACTGTGCTTTTCTTAAATATTAATGTTTTCCCTAGAAATTGGTACAGAAGGTATTTGATTACCGAAGAAAGAAGGCATAGGCTGCAACAAAGCCATAAGAAATACTGCAGCCTGTCAAAGGTGATGAGTGCCTCTGATTATTCTTTGCTGCATTC
This sequence comes from Stictonetta naevosa, assembly GCA_011074415.1. Classification (NCBI taxonomy): domain Eukaryota; kingdom Metazoa; phylum Chordata; class Aves; order Anseriformes; family Anatidae; genus Stictonetta; species Stictonetta naevosa. The sequence goes on from CM021698.1 coordinate 151,063,112, forward strand.
CCTGGGGTCAGCATTTCATTAAATAGCAATGCTCTCCTTTAAAAATAGATTTACCAGCATGGCGTCCTGAGGTCCTTTCATGTTTTTAGCTAAAACTATGAGCAGAAAGCCTACTTTCCTCAACAGTTCTATTAGATTTTCAGTTTCATTTTTACTGATAAGATTTATTAAGTTTGGGCAATACAACCTAAAACAAGTCATGAACACTAAAACAGCTTCTTTCTCTCTGTTTTAAGAATCTCCTTTCAAGTGGACAGATGAATAGCTTCCTGGGAGAAATTATGAAACGCATTAAGAATTATGTATTAAATTACATGAGAGCAACTTGGCTGGTACATCCTTGAAGAAAGACAATGCAGTAAAATATCGATGCATGTCAAAATAAATTAGATTTTTTGCTGTACAGTCACAAAATTCTTCCAGCACATTTCAGGACAGAAAGCGTCTGCAGCACCCACCTAGTAACACCTGATACAAATATTACTTTTTCATTACTGATTAGGATAGTGTTTCAAGGAAAATGCCTGACTCTTTATTAAAAGTATGAAAATTCATATATTTACGTGGGTGGAAATCTTAACAAAATACTGAAAAGAGCAAATACACTTCCAAATAAATCTATCCCCTTGATGCAATAGAGATAAATGGCTTCTGCTCTGTAGAGTACTTATCTAATTAGGGACAAGAGCAAGAAAGCTGAACTGATTTACTGCTAACCGAAACTCAGAAAGAAACTCTTTCCACAAGATGTCAAATTTCCATTTGTTTTCTTCATCGGGAGAAGACTCATCAAACATCAGGTGAGATCAAAGCGATGCTACCAGGAGTCAGGACAGAAGAAAAATTTAAACAGTATTGTCTCTGAGAAGAAAATGTAAGTTGCAGCACTCCACAGAGGAGCTTTAAAGCACTTCCCAACTGCAGCTGAATTACCTATACAGAAAACATTGTCTGAATTCCCCGGTGCTTCCTGCAAGTCAAGCTGTTCTTCTAAGTCGGAAATTTTAACTGAAATGTGAATAACTCTTGCAAATAGTCTTGAGATTGTCTCTCATTGCATTCTTGATAAGGAGATACTCACTCATGTTCTAATGAGAGGCTCTTAAAAACATGATATCTATAACTAGAGCTGTAACAGTCCTATAAAAAATAAGTTCTGTATCAAGGACTAAGGAAAAAAAAAAAAAAAAGGAATAGGGTTTGACCTGGTATCTCAAATCAACAACTGATTTTTCATTTTTTCTTTGAAAATAGGCACCAAACAAAAGGAAACTACATTGCAAGAAGTGCAGTATTTTGTATTCCTTCTCTAATGTAAATACAATGGGCTTTTGAAATTAAGACCTCTTGCATTGCTATTTCCCAAGATGCAAAAACGTGTGCTTCTGTGGATCCACTGCATCCTATGTGTTTGGAGAAAATCCTTAAGCAACAGGTTCAGTTTAAACTCCTAGAGGAAAAAAAAAAAATACTATTAAGCAGATATGAACATTATTCTTTTCTTTAGTCTAATTAAAATCTATTGCTGGAAAAATTCTCCAGGGGCATGGAGTCCAGCTTCAAGCTGCAAAAAGCAGTCCATCAGGTAAGGGAAAGTCGTGCCCCAGAAGAGGAATAACCCAAGCACCAGCAGGGGCTGGAGCTGGCTGGCAGGCAGCTTTGCAGAAAAGGCACTGGGGTCCTGGTGGAGCAGTTGCACGTGAGCCAGAAGCATGTTCTTGCAAAGAAGGAGGCCAAGAGAAGCTCTGAAGTTGGTAAAATTGGGTGAACTTGGTGAAGTAGGACCAGCAGGTGGAGAGGGGTGATCCTTGCCCTCTGCTCAGCACCGGTGAGGCACATCAAGAGTGATGGGACCAGTCGCAGGCTCTCCAAAGCAAGAGAGACCTGGGCACAGTGGGGAGAGCCCAGACCAAGGCCACGAGGATGATTAAGGGATGGGACTATCGTGTGAGGAGAGGCTGAGAGAGATGGAACTGCTCAGCCTGGCAAAGAGAAAGCTCAGGGGGATCTCACCATGTGCCTAAATAGCTGAGTGTAGGGAGCGAAGGTGGAGCCAGGCTCTTCTCAGTGGCATCCTGTGACAAGTCGAGAGGCAACGGGCACAGAGCAACACACAAGAAAATGCAGCTAACGTAGCAGAAGCCTTTTTTACTGTGAGGGTGGTCAAACACCAGAACATGCTGTTAGAGAGACTGTGCAGTCTGTGCAGCGTGTGATGATGTGCATGGTTCTGCAAACTTGTTCATAAAATTATCTAATTCTGTCTTCAGGCTATTTAGGAAGACTGAAAGGGCAAAGAGCCTGTCTGAGGGCTATTCCAGAATGTCAGTCCTCTAATAGTTCCTGCTTCCAGGTTAGGCTTACTAATAAATAATTAGAAAGCAAGGGGAAAAAATTGTCAGTTGATAATAAATATTCTCAAACATCAGTGGCTGAAAAACACAGGCCAAAACATTGCTCTGCAGAAATAAGTATTTATGTCGTGTGCAGAAGAAGAGCATTTCTGCTTATCAGGTGAAGTTATGCAGAGCTGGAGTGGTTTGTTTTTGTTTGTGTTTTTTTCTTTATATATTCAGTGCTTGAAAGATTGCTTGCGTAAGGCATAGTTAGCTCAGAAAACATGTTCACGCACCAGAGGAGAACTGTACACAAGAAGCTGTGGGATCATCTGCTCATTATCTCTGCCCGCACAAAAACGGAAAGTTCCCTTGTACAGACGTTTCGTATCGTTGTTTCAACTCATTTCACAAAACCGGATTCGCTGTAAGGAAATCTCCAACCTCTGGTTATCAACTTCTACAGAAAATATTGCCTGACGGGAAGGAGGGAAAAAAGGCAAAACCTTGTTTTGCCTTAGAAATTTGTTCATTTGAGGTGGGAGGGGTTTAAGCAGAAGTGCGAGAAGGAAAGTAGATGGGAATAAGTGCGACAGAGAAGGGGAGCAAGACGTAAAAGAGAACCCATTAGGGATTTTATAATGCTGGCTTTTATACATGGCTATACATGCACCCAGGAGTGATACGGGGCAGACATAATACACACGCAAGGTGAACACCTGAAGATGTACCCTAGGTCCATCTGATGGACATAGGCTGCAGAACTCAGCACTTCAACATCCAGGGACACATAAACAGGTAACGTGAAGACAAGTTTTGTTTGAGGTTGCCAATTTACTCAACGACTTTCTGTAGCAACATTAAATGGTATTTACAGAGCACATAATGGCTAAGAAACGAGTGGGAATCTCACACGAGGAGGACGAGGGAATGGTTCAGAGACATGGCTAAAACTAACCGGAATACAGCAAGATAGCTCAGCTGAAACGCATCATTAAACTTCAGATAGATGAAGAATTTGCTGTAACTAAAAGTCCTATGACCTTCTCAAATAAAAAAAGAATCGAAGTTAGTGCATCCAAGCTCAGCATCATTTATCTTCTGGGAGCATCTCGAATCACTAAGACTCAGGCACGGTCCTGAACTGGGGCTCAGGGATGACTTTTTGCTTGATTCAGAAAAAAAAAATATCTTGAATTATTCCCTCAAATTTCTCATTACCGTGCAACAGATCACCACACAGTGCTTATAAGACACTTAAATAAACTAGAAATAATACACTGTGTGTCATATCCATTCATTCTGCATTAACAGACAGCTCTCCACCATCAGAATCATAAAGCTTCTCATTCGCACGTTCTCTTTTTGAGACCTAAACACATACCTTACTCTAGCAATACAAAAATATTGACAACAATCATTGCATTTGCACTCAACCACAGCTTCACAGATCCTCAGTGAAATTCAAAGTCTCCAGCTATAGAGCTTGTCCTGATAATGCTTCGTGACATAAGAGCAACTATCCGAGATGCTATTGTTATGGAAATGATACAAATTTCAGGATGACATGAAATGGTTGTACATCTTTTTTAAAAAATAGACCATTTCTCAATTTTTACACTTGTTGTTTCCATTAACTTCATTTTTCTTCATACAACTTTCCTCAATTTGAAACATTTCGAAGATTAGTCATAAAAGCAGATTTTTTAATGTGCCCATCTGTTCATCAGTACGCCCAGCACTTAAATCAGATGAAGTTGTGCATGATATGTTACCTGATGCTCCTTGTCCATCTCCTTCTACACCCACGTGTATCAAAGAAGCCCTGGGGCTCCTTCCACAGCTCCTGCTGGATTACAGGCCAGAAGACCTTCATTAACACGCTCCTGACCAAGCAGCAGCATCTTGAAGAGACTCCACAATAACCCAAAAGAGTCTATATTGGTTTGAAGAGGCTTGAAGAGTCTAAATAATGTCACAGTAATTAATTAGTGTCCTGCCTTTGCCACAGCTACCACGTCCCTGACCTGTCACATTATTGCTTTTATCTCAGAGGCACTGTGTTATGTATTAATAAGTGTTCTCCAATGTAAATGCCTAAAATCATACAAATAAGGAGCAAATTAGCAAAACAATTGAAACAATTTTCTAAGGTTATGCCGATATTCTCAAAACAAGTTATTTTAAAATTAATTACTGCTAGCGAATGCAAGCAGAAAACACAGAACTAATGACAGGCCTCGTACCCCAAACATTAAATCACTGTAATTCAGCTCATTTGGAAATTAATTATTATTTATATTCAGTAACTTTTACTTCTTATTCTTGCACTTTCACTTTATTATCTAGGGGAAAAAAAGTTCAAAACAGGTACTACAGCTCTCCATCATAATCAGCCTCTATCTGGCTTATGACTATTTAATTCCTTATTGATTCTTTCTTTTTTTAATCATACCCAAAGTGAAACTGATCCTTCGCCCTCTGAAGACAAAGCCGAAGACAAATACCCAAATTTGCTGAGCAGCATAATAAGACTATCATGCCGTATAGAGAACAGTCCCTGTAAGAGCAAACCTTTCCTTTACCTTGACAGATGCAATTCAAAATGGGGCACGGCGTGAAATCAAAATATTGAAACTGTCAAATATAATCTCTCTTCTGGCACGCCATGCAAAATTGGACCTTTATTTTATAGACAAGAAAGCAGTTTTATTGCTTTAGCAGACCAAGGTCTTGGAGATGACTCAGACTTACCCCGAGGAACACAGAGTCTGAGGAAGCAGACAAACACAAACCGCGCAGACAAAGGCTGGTCTGCTAGCGGGTGTCAGAGGGGCATCTGCAGCCAGGAGAGGCTGGGTTTACTATTGAGGACTGGGGAGGCTGTGAGCATAATTCTCCTCTCGGTTTTCTTCCTTACCAACACGCAATATGAAATAAGAGTCTTAGGGTTTTACACACAAAGATTAACTCTTCTTTCCTGAATCCTCCACTGCTCCAATACCTTCTAGCTGTTCCACCAGCACTAACCTTCTTGTTTCATATCCTTCTTTTCCCACCTTCTCAACTTCTTTTCCTTCTTTCTCTCATTATCCTCTCTAGTTTATTACATTCTTTCCTTACAATGCATTTTTTGCAGCCTAAGAAATCCCTGCTCTTTATATTCTCTGTCCCCAAACACAACCTCTATGCCTAAATCTGAAATCACTGAATGTTATCTAAACTTACTATTTCAAATTCATTGCCTTTGATCAGTTTTTGATGCTCTCCAACCTAATCCTTGCTTCTTCCATTTCACAGTCTTAACAAGGGTTACAAATACCTCATCAAGATCAAATCTGTATGGCCACATCATTAGCGTCTATCGTACTTGTGCTGCGTTTGACCCAGCTGACACTTGCTCCTTTTTATTTGCATTGCAATCAAGAGAACCGGCCTTAATTCCTATTAGAAAATGCCCAATTTGTGGCATCTTGTCATGCTTTTGCCTGGTTTGTTTGGCTCCAGTTCCAGTTCCCACTTCTGATCAGCCACCCAACCTAGCCCAACTCTGTTCTTGCTCTTGTCACAAACCTCCAGCATGAACCTCCTGAGCTCCTGTCTTCAACTCCACTTCTGGTCACACTCACCCTCTTTTCCTAAGCCTGCAGACCATTTTGGTTCTCTTATTTTCTACACATCAGGCCCAGCATCCCTGAACACCCTTCTGGATCAGGCGCTTGCTTAATCATTCAAAACCTTTACAAGTTTGCTATCAACAGTAACATAACAAATAGGGGTTCAGAAACTCGTTAGGCGTTTCTGAATTAAAGCAAGCAAAAACAACAAAAAAGTGCACTGAAATTTGCATAACAGTGCTTTAAAAAATCTGAAAATAGCAAGAGAATACTGTCATAACGTATTATTTACTTCAAATGATTTTAAAACCCTGTAATGATTATTTTTGTGTTAAATCATTACATCCGTGGAAATATATTAGACACTACACTTAGACGTGAATAGGTTTGCTTTGTATGACCTGAACCAGGTGTGAAAAATGACGAATTTGCAAGTGATTAGCTCTCAGCATGTTTTGCAGTATAGATTCAGAAAAACATATCTGATTCACTGTTAGTCTTTAATGCAGTGAATTTCCAACCACAGAATTGTAACTCTGCTTTTTCATTGCATGAATGTTGTTGATAGTACACAAAGAGAGAAACTACGACATGCCACAGGCAGCCCACATGGGGTCTGCAAGGCATCGCTGATCCCTTGGTAGGTTTGCCATTTACTGGAAGTCTTGGGAGCCTAAATCAAAGCTAACCATGCTTCAGTCTAACTGTTCAGCTAGCTCAGCAGAGTAAGATCTGGTAATAGAAAGCTTCAACTTCTCCTCAGTGCATGCACTGTGTTCCTATAAATGCTATTGAAGCATTTTCCTTCGGGCTTCAGTTAGACACAGGATATCGGCTAAACCAGCTTTAATTGGACCTGACCTGGTCGTTTCTGTGAGACATGCAGTAGAGGTGCCAAGGCTGAATCTTTCACCAAAAGACAGCACGGAGATCCGGACTGCAGAACCTCTTCCTCTTCTGAACATGAAGGGAGATGTCAGCACACATTAAATTCCTAAAGGTTCCCAAGCATACTGCTACTGGGGGGATCTTACACAGCTAAGAGTTGACAAAAATTACATTTTATCTTCTTCCCTTTTACTTTTCATTATACATGCCGTCATTTTAACTTAAGTACAATGAAGGATACCTGGTTGGGCTCAATTTTCTAATGTTAAGAAGAGAATCCCATGTCCCTGGAATAATTCCTACAGCTTCTACCATTTTGCTTGTGAACCTTTCCACACTACTCCACATCCAAGTAAGGATAAAGTGCAAGAGAAGTTTTATTTCTACATCTTAATGTCTGAAATTCATTTAATTAATTCATCAGATGTCATGCAGTTTCTACCTCTCCATCTGAATGGTCTTAAAATAACTAAGAGGTTCCAAATCAAGCAAAACCTTACTATTTTTAAACTTACATAGAAGATTAAATATTAAGATTTAAAAATATTAAAACCTGCCTCTTGTTCCCTCAAGTCGAATGTATCTTAGTAAAGGCTGTATAAGCAAAACCTGTGTTATATCATAGAGATTGGGCAAAGCATCAGGGTCTCCCCTCTAATACTGTAACCTGAAACAAACTGAATGAGTTTAAGCATAATTAATGAGTTTAAGTCAGCAAGTTTAATAACATGCTAGTAATACTGCTGTAACTGCTCAGGTATTTGTAACAAACAGCTGCAAAACCTTTACACACATACTCTTTTGATGAACTTACGATGTATAGAATTCAATCGTCCAAGAAAATCAAATGTGTGACCTACTCAGAGACCCCCACACAACGCCACGCATGACTGAAACGAGCTGAGGTTGTCAGGAAGTCACATCTGGAAAGCATTAATTATCAGGATCCTTATCTTGATAGATGTACAAGAAAAACAGGGTTGCCTCCTGTTGGAAAAGCAGCCAACCAACCACTTTATATACTGACATTCACATATCAACTACGTACAACTGTGAAACTCTTGCCGTTGCCTACGCTCAAGAACATGGATGGACTCATTTTCAGACTGTATGTAGGGCTGAAATAAAGCAAACTAGTTGCACGGGTGCCTCTGCTTCAGAATGGGTACGCAGAATTGATCACTCCAGTACTGTGTAATGTTTAAGTATTATTTTACCACCACTAAAGGGAAATATACCTGCAATGCTCGTATTTCCTCTGACCTTAAAGCTTAGCTGTAAGTTGGAAGCAACACTTATCTTCTAGTAAACAAGGCTTTCTTAAAAACCTGTTACCTTCTTTTAGATCCATGTACTCTACTCTTGATCAGCATCTATTCAGTCTTCATGCATGAGCAGATGGACACCAACTATTTGTAATTTTTCTTCAACGAAACAAAACAAAGTATTTTTCCTGAGAAGAGGGTACAAAACAATTTAAATCCAAACCAAATTTTGTTTTAACAGTACTGAGGCAGGAAAGATATCTCCTAGAATTTAAAGAGTTTAAACCCTAATAACTTTTAATCTCACAGATCATACATCAATCATAAGCATAGCCACTATCTGAAAATTACAAATGCACGCATGCTTAATAAATTAAGCTCTCAGTTACAAACCTCTAATTAGTTTCTGATTACCGTACAGCATTAAAAAAAAATCTGAACTGAACAACTAACTTCTGATTTTTTCTCCTATTTCTCTTATGAAGACAGGCTGAGGGAGTTGGGGTTGTTCAGCCTGGAGAAGAGAAGGCTCCGGGGAGACCTTACAGCGGCCTTCCGGTACCTCAGTGGGGCCTAGAGGAAAGCTGCGGAGGAACTCTTTGTCAGGGGATGTAGTGATAGGACAAGGGGGAATGGCTTTAAACTAAAAAAGAGCAGATTTAGATTAGATATAAGGAAGAAATCCTTCACTCAGAGGGTGGTGAGGCCCTGGCACAGGCTGCCCAGAGAAGCTGTGGATGCCCCATCCCTGGAGGTGCTCAAGGCCAGACTGGATGGGGCTTTGGGCAACCTGGGCTGGTGGGAGGTGTCCCTGCCCCTTCCAACCCAAACCACTCTGTGATTCTATGATTTTCCAGCATAACTCCAAGTGACACACACATTATCTACAAATCATCGAGGTACATATCTCTTGACAGGTCAGATCTGAACAGAATGGATTAAGGAGAATTGCACGAGATGCCAATACAATTTTTGAGAAAACCTGATCACAATGAAAATTTTCCATTAGATGATCAAAAACAGTAAAATGTCTTTGCTAGCGTGAAGAAGACCCATGACTAAGATGAATGCCGTGATAAAAGCAGAGGAAATCCTGATTTTCTGGATCTGGGCAGGAAGACTGGCTAGATTTCATATCCTATCGGCACAGCTAGCAAAGCCATCTTTAAAAGTGAAGGAGAACAGCTTAAAGACACTGAATATCATATTGGAAATATTTTTCTACTTTCTGAAGGGGAAAAAAAAAATCTACCAAACAAAATAAATCCTTTTCAAAATAGTTTTTAAGAAGAGAGAGTTGAAAAATAAGGGCAAGTCAGCAGGTTGGACCACAAAAGGGCAGGCTCTGGACTCTGTATTTCCCAGATCATGCAAGGGAGGATTTCAGAATTTCACAGATCTCACTCATCAGCTGCTTGTCTGGTGTTCTGCGAGGAACCGTCCCACTCCAGTATCCAGGATTTTGGTAGAACTTTTAGGAATTACCTTTGAGACCTCTATTTCACAATTTACTGGTGAACTCAAAATTTAGTAGTGACAAAACAGGAAAAAAACAATTGCATCTCACCACTTAGGTCCTTTGGAGAGGCCATAACACACTGGACGTCACGGGAGCTCTTTCCCCAGTGGCCCAACTAAACTGTATAAAAAAACGAGCACAAACTCCATGCTAGCTGGTCGAGGGACGTCATCCTTCCCCTCTACTCAACACTGCTGAGAAGCATCTGCAGCACTGGGTCTGCTGCTGGACTCCCCAGTAAAAGAAAGATACGGACTTACTGGGGTGAGTCCCACACGGAGCTACTAAGGTGGTTAAGGGGCTGAAGCATCATTCATATGAAGGAAGGGCTGAGGAAGCTGGGACTGACTATTCTGCCTGGAGAAGAGGAGGTTCAGGTAGGATCTCATAAACATGTATAAATACATGATAAAACGAAAAGAAGATGAGGAAGGCAGACTCCTCCGACTGGTGCCCAGTAACAGGATGAGGCATGAACACATTACAAAACACGAAACTCCATCTGAACATGAGAAAACATCTCCCCCCCCCCCCCCCCCGGTTTGAGGATGGCCAAGCACTGGAACAGGTTAACCAGGGAGGTCGTATAATCTCCATCCTCAAAGATATTCAAAAGCCAACTAGAAACGATCCTGGGCACCTGTTTCAGGTGGCCCTCCTTGAGCAGGAGGGTTGGACTCCAGGAGGGTTGGACTAGCTGATCTCAAAAGATCCCTTCCAACCTAGAGGATCCTGTGGTTCCATGAAAACATATTTCATTACAACTTTTGATGGAGTAATTGCATCCAAACCAAAATGGTCTGAAATGAATTTCCGGATTATTTGAGCCATTTCTATTGTCATTAATAATACAAAGAAAAAAAATTGAAGGGCTCAAGCTGTCATGAGATGATGATTTATATTTTAATGCATGAAGATAAAATTTAATGTCACTTCAAACAAATTATTTTTGGTGGCAGATTTTATTGGACCATTACCCTCCATGAGCTGTCACAAACCTCTTATGGTGAATCACTCATAAATTGGATTCAGATGGCAAGAAGGCAGAGAAATGTGTTAACTGCATGAGTAATCCACTCAGCTTCTAAGTCCACTTAGTTATCTGGAACTTAGACTTCATACACTCTGCAAGGCAGATTTTGAAAAAAGCATACACTTAATTAAATTCTTTAAAACTTAAATTCCTTTAAAAATGAGGCACACGATTAAGCTCCATTGAAACTCACTGTTACCTTAGACTGTTCTTCACCACGTTCAGTACCTCATCTTGTCAAAAATTTGGTTCATGTTCCAGTAAAAAGTAGTCTCATGAGGTTTTCACTCTAGCCCAGTCTTCTGTTGTGGTATCACAAAGAACTTTTGCTAAACATCTCTCCCCCTACATCCAAACTCCAAGACTGTTTTGTATGTACACTGGTTAAGGTACCTACTTGGTCAAGAAAAGAGCAGTACTTTTAAAACTGTGCCACGTATCTGGAAGCAATCCAGATCCTACATTATTACTACAGGCAACTTTTTGTTTCTCTGATTTCCTGCTTTTCTGTGGTATTCCACGAGTCATTGACTGTGATCTTAGGATGAAACAGTATTTTATGAAGAAGAAAAAGAGAAGGAACACCTCCCTGGAGGTGCTCAAAGCCAGGCTGGATGGGTCTTTGGGCCACCTGGGCTGGTGGAAGGTGTCCCTGCCCACAGCAGGGGGTTGGAACTAGGTGGTCTTTAAGTCCCTTCCAACCCAAACCATTCTATCATTCTGTGATTCAAAATTCAATAAAATACTCTACCACAGGATCAGAAATATATTTTATAGTCCCCCCTGTAATAATGAAAAATCTATGCTGTATTAGATACATTCGGTATGCCAAAGTGAAAGATCTGAGAACACATGCACTGCTGCAACTTAAATTAATATTTTTCTTCTTTTTGCATAATTCTGTATTATTCCTTAATCTTTTGTAATTCCTGCAGTAGCAAGTGTAAATCTTAATTAGTGATGAGAATCTCTTTGTGTCGGGGAGAACACATGCACAGGAAAAAGACAGCCCATTGTCAATGAATTTATAAACAACACATAGATATAAAATTGCTGGGTAGAACCGAGAAGAGATGGAACAACAATTATGGTTAATGGTCAACACAATAGAGAAGTCAACACGGGAAGAAAAACTCTTCAGTAGGTGTTCAGCTAGAAATTCAATTACGCGGCAAATGAGTGTAATTTGCTACATAAAATTTAGGTTTAAATGCCTCAAAATCTTGAGACATTATAACAGCATTTGAATGCTGTTTTCTTCCCTCTGTATTTAATTTCAGATTTCCAGTAGGGCTCTGGCATTTTCAGGGCTGACCACAGGAGAGGGGAAAAAAAATGTCTTTACCACTGTGGTAATTTTCTACGTGACTGTAAATCATAATTTACATTTCAGCCCACTAGTGCTGATGTATTTCATATAAAAAGTTCTGAAAATCTTCAAGCTGCTCCTTGTACACCCCAGCTCTCGGAATCGCTGCGTACATATATTCAGGTACGTATCAGATGCTCAGCTGCTGCCAGGGCACTTCAGCACTGAAAGGCAACGGCTACGGCAAACCCAGAGAGGCAGATTGTGTTTCTGCTCTTGGCACTTTCCTGCTGAGTGACAGCCAGAGAAACGCTTACTACTCTGTCTCTCGGGCCCCAAATCACAACACACACCTCTTTTGTAACGTACTTTAGCATATGGATTAAAAAAAACCATGCGAGACAGACTTTGTTACTCCAGCTCACTACCTGTTACAATGAATGAAGTTTCCAAAAACGAGCAAATATCAGCTCAGAAGTCTGTTCAGTCATACCTGGCAAAGAACAAAGGAAAATCTAGAAAGTTCAACAGCGTTAGGAATTGTAGCACCAAATACCTAAGAGAATGAGGTTTGCTTTCCACCCTCTCCTTCAAGCTGAAGGAGGAAAACTAAAAAAACTGAAAGGCAATGCCAGTCTTCCAGAGCTTTCCATTTTGCTTTTATATTGAACAAGAAGCTTCTGGTCAAAGTTATACATCACAAAAAGCAATACTGAATGAAACATACCCCTGCACAGCCCTTGACGAGGTATATAATTCCCAAATGTCCTTTCATTTCCTTCAGATTTCCATGGGGACTTTACTAGCTCTTGTAGCAAATTCCCATTCCCAGGCATGAATTTATAGTCCTTGTAAATTCATTCTGACAAAACATGGAAAGAAAACTTTCTAAAAAGTTCCAAAGTTTCTAAATACTGGACATGTTTCTGGGCTTCAAGGCAATTAAATGCACTACTCTTAAATGTTTCAGAAGTAATCAATAGTAAACAAACACTTCTAACTTCTACCTTTCTAACTCTTTTTAAGTTTGCTGTGCCCTAAGCTTAAATTCTGGTCTACATCAGTACTGAAATGTATTAACACCAGAAAGCTCAGTGTTTAAAGGCTGGGCAGGTTTAAGCACATTTCTCTTTCTCGTATGGCTGGAAAGAAAGCAGGCAGTGAAATGACTGCTGCCTGCACCTCTGGGTGAACTCTGCCCCAGAAATTGGTCGAGTGTAAAAGTGGGCTGAATGCGCATCCGTCTCCTTCACCTTACTGATGGGCTTAGAATCCTCTGCCCCTCCCCTCCCCTTCCTCTAATGCCACGGTGTGATCAAATCCTGTCACGTTGTCTTCTTTATGGCCACGTTTTTGTATCTAATCACAGCTGTAATCACATTTCTTGCTGATCAGCAGAATTGGACTATTCTTTCCACACTGTAAAAAGCCACGGTGCTTGACAGCCCCCCTATTTTACCTACAACTTTTCTTCCCTCATGCTCCATACCCGTTAAATGCATACTCTGGGACTGCTCATCAAGTCACTGCTTTGCTGTCTCAATACCTGGAAAATGTAACTGAAGTCAATCACGCAATTAAATTTGAGAGTACTTAGCCATTGGAAATGTTGTAGCAGTAGTCTTCTGAAACACATACAGGAAATTGAACAATGATATCATCAGTCTATGTATAACTTTTAATTCAACCTGCTGTAGCAGCATACGCCACGTAACTGCGTTCGTACTAATATAGGACCTGTCCCAGGTGCCAATATAGCACAAGGCTAATTCCCCTTATTGGGCTATCTCCTGTTTATTGGAGTCTTACTTTAAATTAGCTTTTCAGCTCTTCAGGATATGGCTTACTTCCTTGGATTTCTGCTGGTAGTAATAGCTGGTAATAAACAACATGACTAATATTTGGTGATAAACAATATTAGCAGCCTGCGTGAACCAAAACCATATTTCAAGAGCACCTAGATTATTTTATATCAAAACATTTGAAGGACAAAACAGGTAACGTTTGATTTCCCACTTCAAGTTCTGATTTAGATTTTTCTGACCAAGCACTGAAGACCAAAACCCAGAGTTTGGCTGCCAATTAGCCCTGCCCTGCACGGCGTTTCCTCCCCTGCAGCCCTTCTGCCCATTCATTCTGTTTAGGATGTGTAACTGAAACACACAGGGAGGCGACAAGTTAAAAATAGCAGGGGGGAAAAAAAAAAAAGAAAAAAAAAAAAAGCCAATTAGTAAGAAGTGCCACAATAACCTTTGTCAGGATAAATTTAATGTATAGGGCTCAGAGATAGTTCCTATGGCAACCAGAGGCACTTGCAAGGTACCATTAATGAGAAATGCAGTATCTGTCACACAAGGAACTAGATGCAGCAGCAGCCTGGCAGGCTATTTAAAGACACCGTTTTCCTCCCTGCCCCCTTTTCTTCAAAGAGCAGCAGGAAAATAAACTACTACTCAAGTAGCTTTATTATGTGTAATTTCCTAATTTTGTATTCTCTTACCACTCCTCCAGTCACTGAACTGTTAAGACCTCAATGTAAGCTTTATTCAAACTGAACAGATTGCCTTTACAGCCGTAACCCACATTTTGCCTACTTTTTGCAAAATAAACTTCGCTCGCAACGTGTACAAAGCAGCAAGATGTGAAACGCTTCGCCCAGGTACCCCAAAGATACAGTCGCAGGCCTTACAATTAAAAAATACGGTTTCATTGTCTGCAAGAGACAGGCGTTGTGAAACTAAGACACACATTCATTACAAACTGTCTGCTTTGATAAGTGTTCATCTGTTATTTTTACAGAATGTAGTTGGAAATTATTTCAGATGTAGTTTTGATATTTTTTCCCAATGCACACAAACAAGGATTCGGTGTGAGCAGCTTTAAAAGCAGAGGTTTCTCTATTTTATACACGAAGTCCACTTCACTTCCACTTCTAGCATGTATGAAAAACAATCACAAACGTGGACTGTCGCTGCCACCACAAACTTCCTTTTCAAAGACAAGCCTCCGTTAGCTTGGCACTGTAACACCCACAGAATAATACAGTTCATATCAGGGCCTTAAAACATAACAAATCATCCTAATAGTTTATTTTCCAGGATTGTGAGAAATAACAAAGTGTGTGCAGCCACAACTCCTGGATTTAGCATCACTCACACCAGGACTGGATGGAAAGGCTTGTTCTGATATACTACCACTCTCAAAGCCTGGGCCAGCTGAAAGAGGTATTTCAGCTATGCCAGGATCACAGGGATACAGCTGGTTTATATGAACTGTCCTTCTCTGCTCCTACCCCCACTCTCACTGCAGGTATGTTCCCTGAAACCTTGTTCTGTACACTATTTGAAGTTTCTCCTTGATCCAGTCTGGTTTCGTTCACACCAACCTGAAGAATCCTATTACAAGGATCTTCTTTCAGAGCTCAGAAAGTGCTGTCAATTACCATTATCATCATAATTATCATTATCAAACTGTACTTGATCGCTTATCAATCCCAAACAGGCAGCTTTCATTTTAAACATTTTGAATTAAATACTAAAATCTTTCTTTAAGTTATAAATCTCCTAAAATTAAGCCATGTATGTACCGTGTTCTTGAGTGAACATGGTACAACGAACAGATGAAAGGCAGTTTGGGATTCAAATAGGTTAAATGTGGCCCTGCCAAGCTTTTGCACTGCCATTAGCAGGTGTTAGACCTCCTTGAAGCTGCTAAAGCTCTGCCAACTCGCTGGGAGATGTACAACTCATTAACACCTTTCTGATATAAAAGATAAGGCTGACAACAGAGGTTCTCTGGTGCGTGTAAACCTGGAAGGAAACTTCGGTGATCAGCTGAGATGCTGGGGCCTCATTAATCAAAGGGAAAGATTTCAGCTGGGATGCATCCATGGCCAGGAGTTTATAACACATGCTTCACAGCAACTATTAGCAGAATTATTATTCTGCCACGTGCTCTGTGGAGTTGACATACATTGCAATTGGAACTGAAAAACAAATAGACAAGGAATAAACATTTCAGAAAAAAATAGAGATGATCTGGTAAACTGTTAAGTTGCAACAATTTAGAGAGAGAAAAAAAAAATCCCCTTGCAAACAATGACTCAGTAGATTCTTTCCAAAACCATATTAGTTCCTGAAGACTTACACGGAGGAAAAATGATTTTAATTGTATTTTAATTGTGGCATGCAGCCAAACTAAACCGCTGGTCAAACTCTATTCTGTTATACCGGCTGTTTCTAGTTTCAATGCATACTTGAATTTATCCAAACTGCAATTTTTAGTTTTGTCATGTAACTTGTAATACTTTCAAGTGATCCAAAAAAATGCTAAAGGTTGCTGTTCCTGCCTGTCCACTGCTTTTCCCCTCTCACTGAAAGGACACACTTGTGAATAGCTGACTGGCAACAGCACATTTCATGGCAAAGGTGACTCTGAAAGGAGAGAATAGACAACCGGGGGCCAGAAGTATCTTAGAACATTTGAAAAATCTGAAAGCATATCTGCCATCAGTGAGAAAAATCTCTATTCCATCCCCAAATAATCTCGTATAAATATGCTCCAACCTACTCCCAGCTCCTCTCCTTAAAGCTGCGCTTCAGCAGGGCAAATCTGGAATCAGCTGCATGTGTCAGGACGCTCTGGAGATGTTCAGAGCAGAAACCAGGAAAAGATCTGGTGACATAGCAAAACCTTCACCAAGAAGTAAATCATTTAGTTTTTTAAAGTAAGAATCATTAAACCGGTTTTCACTTAACCACCTTACCAATAGTTACAGCAGACAGAAAAACCTCAATCCCATAATTGTAAAAAATAAAAATAAATAATAATAATAAAAAAATTAATTTCAGGCTATTGAACTTGAATTAAGTTTTACAATTAATTCTTCCATTTCTGATGTGCACCAGCTTGCTTTATTTTTTATTTTGTTCTCAAGTCTAATAGCATCGACACTTCTCTATGCTCTTCCTACCATGCTATCTGGCAAAGGACTTAGATTAAATTCAGGGAACTTTCTCAGATGTGCTCCTCTGCTGCGTGGATGATGGAGGTCCCAACCCAAGGAACGACCAGGTTGATCCACGCGAATATACTCAGCATCCTGAGATAACCGTGGGACAGTGTGTAATTTCCACCCGTTTTAATTCACTAATTATAAACAGCATTAAACAACAACTATGAAGATGCCAGTAGCGGAGGTATCAGTAGAACAGAAAGAAAGAGGTATTAAATGTCAGAACAGACTATAAAAAGAGGCATTGACAAACAAAAGCATGAATATTTAGTTTAAACTCTTTGACTGGACATTCCTATTTTATAAACCCAACATTTAGGTATATTAAAGGTTTGTATTTATAAATCTCAGAAGCATGTTAGACGATTAGTGTAACAAGGAAAACAGAATTTCAAAAAGACAATCATCAGCATACAGTCTCAGAATATGGTACAATATTGCGGAATGTAGAAAACCAGGTCAAATTACAGATACAATGAATGCTTTCAGCCATGTTTCTTTTCAAATTAAGAACAACTAGCCTAGAGTAAAATTTAATTTTCAGGAAGAATTACAATTTTTAGAAAGTTTAATCTTTCCAAAGTATGAAACGAAGCTGCTGAAGAATTGCTTTTATACTTCAATTTAAAGACGATGTGCTAATGCTTCTTAAAACTGGAAGGATTATAAACTTTAAAGAAAGGAACCAAAAAATACAGTACGGCTCACTGTTTGTCAACCCCCAAGAACAATTTCTGTTCCAAATGGTGATGAAATGTTAATGTGCGACACAAAGGCATTCTGGATTTAAAAAATATAATTTCAGTTGGAAATAATTTCCCAGAGAAGTGAAAACGTCCTACCACGTGCTGATACAATGTCTATTTAAAAGGATGGTTGGTTTGTATTCGACTCCTATTGAATGCTGCGCAGAGGCTTTCGTAGATTTATTAAAATCCACATCCAGTTCCTAAGAGGTAAAAGACAGCCCAGCTCATCTGAGCTATTTGAAGCTATTCAGTTTTTAAAGTTTGGATTCTTTTTCCACCCCGTTAATCACTTTGGATTTATTAACTCTGAGTTTCATCTGCTATTTTACCACCTCGTCCTTCTGTAATTCCTTGCAGCTGGCTTCCCACTCTACAGCCCACGATTTACTCGCAGGGCACTTCCCAGCCCCCTGCTCGCTCCTTTTCCCACTCCTCTTCCAGGAAGGCTTGAGCAGCACAGGGCCCAGCATGGATCCCAGAAGGACTCCACCGATGACTTTACTTCTACAGTTAACAAAATGATTATTCACTCCTCCGTCACCTTTCCCTTAACCAATTAATAACTCTCATTTCTTATCCCACAGCAGCTCAGATTCTCTATCAGCCTTTGGTGAGGAACGTTGTCATATGCCAACAGTTACATTAATTAGATCTTCCTTACCCACAAGCTTGTTGATGCCTTAACAGAACTTAAATGGATCTATGAGCCACAACTTCCTTGCTTAAAAACATGTTTACTCTTTTCCAATTCAGCACACTTATCCAGTGCAGATGTACACAGAAAAAATGGAAAGAAACCCGTAATTAACCTTCTTTACAAGTTCCCCGAGGGTACATACTCACGACTCAACATGTCAAAACTGGAGTGTTTCCAAAATGCTGGCATCTTTCATAGCCCGAAAGCACTATATAAGACAAGGAGTAATTTTAAAAGTGCAGATATGGAGGCTTTAAACACACCTACAGCACTAGACAGAAATGACAGCACCACGGGATTCTGATTTAGAGTTACTCTACCTTCAGTAACGCTCCTTCTGAGGGACACAAAATTAAACTACTCCAGCGACTTCATTTGAGAACTGACTATTATTCTTTAAAAATCCAAAGCTGGAGCAGAATTCTTCATTTTTACTGCCCTTTCCAACTATAAGGAAACAAATTAGAAGCAGTGGGAATTTTCCAAAACTGAGCAAATGTGCTTTGAAGGCCATGTTGTTGACTAAGAGAGTACCAAGCCACCATGGGTAACATCTCCCTTGGGAAGACCCAGCCACTAAAAGGGTGGCTGGAGTGGAGAGACTAAGTGAACAAAAATAAGGGAAGATATTGGACTTCACACCACGCCGCTGCCTGCCAAGATTTCACGTTGCTTCTCCAGTGGCTGCCAGGGACGGCACTCGTACAGACAGATCAAAACTGAAGCTGACGGTACCTAAAATGAATGCATTTGAAACTCTTAGCCAAGAAATCGGGTTTTGTTACTGTTATTTAATCAAGTTCACTTGTGGAAGTATCAGCATAAGCAAATATCGTGATACAACATGACAGCTATTTTGTCTTGCATGTTCTTATTTTGGCCTTCTTTCTTAAAGCACTGGGTATTTTTCAGTGGAGTGAGGAAGGATTGCTCTAACTTTCTGAAGGGTAAAAATTGCATTAAAAGGATAAAAAAAAGAAAATAAAGACTCCGTTTCAAAGTTCTGAAAACAGCTCTATGACAGGAAAATGGAAACATCATAAAAAAGAGGCTTTGTACACCAGAGCATTTACACAGCACCTTTCAGACTTCTTCAGATTATTGTTGTTTTAGCTTGTGGCTCCAGATAATCAAGGAAGAAGGAAATGGATGTCAAGAATGAAGAATGAATTCAAACAACCGAGGCACTAATTCTGATGGACTTTTCTCTTTGAAGGAAAGACTCATAAAACAGCTATTTTAATTGCACTTTTGATCATTGAAAATAAATTTATAGGAGTTGGGCATTTTCATTTCCAACTTCAGGAAGCCTATGCCGTACCATCGTGATCTTTTGCAGAAGATCAGAGCGCAGGCAGAAAGCCAAATCAGTGCAACACTGAAGTGCAACTTTAATAAATCCTTTGGCTGTTAAACCAGACTAACTGGCAGCCATTCAAGACAATCTTCTTTCATCCCATTAATGCAGTCACCATGTCACCACTGCCGCAAAACACAGCAAGTGCTCCTAAATGCAGGCAGTGCTATAGGCTGAATTCATCTATTTAACGATAGATATTGATGTGGCCTAGAGCTAGGTGTGACCTAGAGCTGTACCTGCACCCAAATGCTCACTCTTCTACTGGCAGCAAGAATAAAAATGTCCTGAAATGTGTTGGTAGTTTTTTCCCCTGAAAATGGAGAGGATGGTTAATTAGGAAATGGACAAAAACTATTCAGTTCACTTCACAGTTTGAACCTACAACCTATAAAGGTTCTACATCAAGATACCCTTCCCTCTGTATTTCCAAGTCTCCAAAAAAAAATAAGAAGTAGTCAGACATACAAACCGCGTAAACGCACGCTACTTTCAATAACAGACTACTTAAAGTAATATGGGTCTGGAGGCCAAGAGCTTTAAACGTAAACTGGCACTATGCCTTCTGTTACAGATGGAAAATAAAGGAAGGAAGGGTAAAGAAAGGGATTAATCCTCTGGAAGCAATAATAATAATGACAGAATAGGCCAAATGTTGGTAAGACAAAGTCTTAGAGGACAAGAGAAAGTGATAAGAGGAACGAAGTCATATGGGCACTTGCCTGGCAGGAGCAACATAACTCTGTTGGCTCTGGGAAGAATAAGCAAGTTTCCAGTGAGCATGCAGATTTTCAAATGGAAGAGTATTTTAGGTTGGAAGGGACCTCTGGAGGACAATGGGTTCAAACCCTCACTTGAAGCACAGCAAACCTGGAAATCGGCCCCAAAGATACACGTCTGCAGCCCAACAGCATACAATAAATACTTATTGTTTTTTACAAACCTGCTCTGATCCAGGCAGTTTCCTTTGCCCATCATAGCTTAGGTAGCGCCGTGTTCAACTAAGTTGGAAAGAATCAAGAAATAATCTCTTCAATAACAATGTTTGCAGCCTACCTTGCGTTTACTCCATAAGGTAGGTCTGACAGGATTTGGGGTTGTGTCAACTACATTAGAGCTGCAGATACGTACCTCCCTACCCATCAGGGCTTGTCCAGAAGGCGTCTCTTTTAATGGTTGTCTATCATCATTTCATTCACACCTAGGTTTCTAACTTGGACTTCACTGTAATAGTGTGTAAATACACGCATGAAAACTTGATGTGTGAAAACACAGAATTATAGGGTGAGAAACAGCAACGATCTATCTCAGTTGTGCTCACAACTGAGTAGGTTCAGGACAAAATAGAAATTTTGATTAACTTTCCATCTCACAGAATTAGGGACAAACTTTGGTAGAAAAACCAATGTTTGTTAACACTACTTACCCTTCTCCTTCAAGTAGAAAATCCACTAAAAAACAAGAATAGACAACCCAATTTTTTCCATGGATTCATTTCTTCCCATGGATATTGCTGTTTTTCGTTTAATGAGCGGACTAATTTCTAGTGAAAGGCTCGTAATGGTCAGCCTTCAATTTCACTTTTTTCCATCATCCCTCAGCACTGAAACATGGTCTTTCTAAAACCACAACACAAATCTATAGGCATCAATATGTGTGAATTAAGAGCAAGCACAATTTGATTTACAGGAAGCAGTATTTTTTTCTTGTTTAGCTTTTTGATCCATTCTTGTCCACCAAATAAGTATTAATGAATTTTCTTACATTCTTCCCTCTTCTCCCCACATACCTTACACAAAAATGAAAAATAAATG
Organism: Stictonetta naevosa; assembly: GCA_011074415.1. NCBI lineage: Eukaryota > Metazoa > Chordata > Aves > Anseriformes > Anatidae > Stictonetta > Stictonetta naevosa. The sequence continues at coordinate 151,084,710 of CM021698.1, forward strand.
AAAAAGTACTAGCACTTCAGTCTTCTTTTTAATACGCATGTACTTCGTTGGATGCCTCCCACTTAGACTGTTAGTTACTAAGGACCAAATTTCATTTTCCTCTCTAAGCATCTAGCATCCACAGATTTCAATAAATGAATGTTTTTTCCCAAGTATTGATGAAACGAAGTCAGAAAAAACCCTGGCTTCTCCTACAAAAAAGCTCCTTTACCAAAAAAATAAAAAATAAAAATCTAAATCTGAATTCTGAAATCAATTATTCTTTTTTCAAGAGAGATTTTTTTGAACCCTCGTTTCCTGCAACCAGTGCTCTACTTACGATTTAAGGCATAAATAAATATCAGATTTGGAGTAATTTACAGATCATCTAAAACTAGGATAAAAAACTCACACAATACCTAAGTGATATTTTGAATAGGGGCCAACCTATCTAACCATGTTTATGCTATACCCTATTAAACTTAATAAATCCTGTCAGAGACAAACTTGGCCTGCACTCACAAACCTCCTGTTCCCCTAGCTGAGTACACAAAATATTAGAAACAGTGTAAATTTGGTCTCTTAAGGTCAAGTCAATGTTCAAAGATGTCAGAAAAACTGCCATGCAGGCTAGATCCAGCTGGTTTGTCGCTGACTTAGAAAAGCAGTCAAATCGCTTACACCTACTTTTGAGAAAGTGGGAATAGCAAAAAGACCTTATGAAGAGTCACACAAAACCAAAACAGTTGCCTACCCAGCGTAGCATCCTCCAGTTGCTGAAGTCAATACACTGAGATTTTCAAATGAGGCTGAAGGAAGAAAACAGCCTTGGAGTAGATAAATATAAGAAAGACTTAGAGGTAGCTCTCTCCGTAACAACAACTAAACCAGAGCGGTTTACCTGTGTTCCAAATTATTGCAGTTTTGACAGAAACAGAAATGCTAAATTCAGATGTTGATCCTAAGAAAGAGATGTCAATGTTTTCTCATTGACAATTGCAGGGACATAGCACTTGAAAAGGTCTTCCTGTTGGAAGGTGCAGCAATTGCAGGCAGGTCTTTAGCCATTCCGCCGAGCATACCTTAGACAAAGCCAGGTCCTTTGTCTCTACTTCAAAGCAAGGAAAACCGCTTGATGATCTGATGTCTGAAGCTTGGAAGTCTCTTCATTTCTAGCTTTTCCCCTAGACAGCTCAAAGCCAAGTTTTTCCTGGTGTTCTCACCTCCCTTGACATTTAAAAGAGAGCCCATCTTTGTTCCCAGCTTGACAGAACACATTAATAAAGCCTTTTAACTTTCACTGTGCTTATCAAACCAAATTCTAGGTCTACGTCACTTTGACCAGTTACCTGCATCTTCTACGTGATCTCGTCTTTCTTACATACGTGTGGCTAGAAATGTTGTAATTCTCAACTATGGTTCCATATTTATATTTGCCTGCTATGTTCTCTGATCACATCTGTTTTTTTTGCAGCACCATGGAGGACTCGCAACCATCGTGTGATATCGCCCACCACACCCTCACACCTTACCAGAGAAGCAGGTCCCTTTCACAGAAGGGATTTCTTCAGTGGTTTAACCACAAAGCAATCCAAATTTAAGTTTCTCTTTATTATGCCCTTTATTTCTCTTTATTTCCTTATTATTATTATTTGCCAGTCTATCATTTTTGCAAATCTTTTATGTAAAGTCTCCAATTTTTGTGCTTTGAAATAAATATAAACATTAAAAGTGGACCATTATATTGATCTGGGCAGTGCTAGACACATCACCCCTCCCTCCCCGAATTACTATTTCTTTGCTATTAGTAAAAATAAATAAATAAAAATGGCAAACCTTAAACATCTGAACTATGTATTTAACAACTGTCAAGGAAACAAAAACTATTACCCTGAAAACAGTAGGTGATTTTTTATGTTTTGGTTAATACAACCTTTGGTATTTTTTAAAATCAGCTTGAATAGTCCTCAAAACCTTCCAGCTTGCCACGTTTTTAATGTGAAGAGCTGGGGAAACTGCTGTGAAGTTTTAGCTTCGCTTGATGACAGCAAGGCCTTAATCATAGTGGCTTTGTCCTTAAAAAACAAACTATAACAGCATCATAAGGAAGACATAATTAATCTCTCACACAGACAACATGCCCTGTCACAATCAAAAGCACAAATTAAACATTGACTTAGCAGCTGTGAATAATAACAAGCATGATTTACTCACACATAGACAATGCATTTATTAAGGGAACTTACTGATGGGTTACAATAGGTAAGAATTTTTAAATTCTCCTACCCTTTGGAAGAGGACTTATTTCCAAATGTTTTCAATGCACCTGTGCATTGCTAACATACTACAGAAAATGCGATATACAGCACTGGCATTCAACTGAAAGCTTTCATTGAAACATCGGTAACTTGGTGCCCATTTATTACAGTTCTAAAAAAGACAGCAAGTATTTAGCACCAGACTGATAACCAGTTTCCAGAGTAATGCCACTTCTGCAAACACAACATTTAGCGAATTAGGTCTAATCAGATATTCACAGACTTCACAGCTCAATTAACCAATGTATTTAAATAAGCAGTAGTCAATGGCCAATACTCAGTAAATATGCACACAAAGAATTTTTTTACATAACCGTATTTTTCATGGACAAAACCCACCATACTATATGATGACAGGTATAAAAATAAAAATAATTTTATTCCTTATTTTTGATTGTCATCAGAATTTAACATTTTTTTTCTAAAATAGCTGAGTCAATACATACAAAAGTTCACTTACCAAAACTGAGTGAAGTCCTGCTCGACTTCAGTGAATATTTACACAAAAGCTCACTCATTTAGCAACTGGCAGTATTTGACCCTTTTTTCCCAAGCTGTTCTTACCGAGGTGCTGTTTGTTCTTCACTTCTCAACTCCTCTCCTAGCCCTACTCCCCCGCAGTTCAAAGCCTTATTACTCACAGTCCTCACACCAAGGCCAAAGCCATCCAAAACCTCCAACATCGAAATGTGTTGTATCTGTGGCCTCCAACTGTGGAGTCGCATGTACATAAAAGTCTCTCAAACCTCCGTTGTGTTGCACCACAAAGATATATGAGAGGACACATCTAACTCAGAGCATCACCTTGATAAATCTCGCGCTGATGATGATGTTTGCCATTCCGGACTGCCAGACATACCGCGCACAGAATGGAAACGCAAAGGTAATGCAGGGGATGTTGTACAAAATGAGATATCCTGGGGCACATAACGAGATAACATCTATTACCATAAATTATGAAGTGATTTACGCATAAATGAGGGTTGTCATGAAATTTAATTTTAATGGTTTGATAATCAAGTAAGAAACACAATAATTACCATACCTAAGGTTTTCAATAAATTCAAATCACTGCCACTGGCAACACTTTTTTGTTAATGTACCTGATACAATTCCCTCCCAGAGCTGCCTGCAATATTCTTTAGGTTTCATTTCTGAATGCCACATCACCGTGATAAACAAGTTCAGTTTTACTGCTGATTACATTGAAAACATTTCTAATTTACAGCAAAGCTCCATCAACAGTGTGCAGTCAACTACTTGAAGAAACAGCTTTGCAGCTGGGAGGCTCCACTGGTCTAGAAAGCTGAACTTTCCAATAGCAATAAAAGAATTCCCTGAAAATTCCTTCCCACTAGGCACAGGAGTGCAAATGTTATATCCTACAGTGACCGCTCCATAATACAGAAAGCAGGAACAACACAACAAAGGCTTCCAAGTTATTTTACTTTCTAAACATACAAAGGGGGAAGCAAAGAGGCGAGCAGTGAGCAGAATGCAGTATTTTCCTTCTTTGTTCGTTTGTTGGCAGAAAATATGAAAGGCTCTAGCAACGAGAACAGGAACGAAGAAAACAATTTCCTGCTATCTACACTTTGTCAGGACAGGAGATTTCAAAATGATGGTGATGAATGGAGGGATGGTAAATTACAAAAGGAACCGTGAGTGACCAAAGTAAGAGCTGGAGAAAAAGCTACAATTTAAATAAAAGTGGAATGGGGAAAGCATTAAGAATGAGGAAGGTATCAAGAAGGTACAAGCCAGGGGAAAAACAACTGGACTTGTCTGAACAGCCTCACTTCAAATATTACTCAAATATTAACAAAAAATCAATGTTAGCAACTGGGAAAAACTGATAAAAAGAGAAACTAAGAGTAAGGCTTGTGGAAAAACATGGTGTATCTGGACTGAAAACATTTGGTTCAAAAGCAAACACCTGTGAATGACAGTACTATGTTTAAAAAGAAAGACAGAATCCTAGAATCATTAAGATTGGAAAAGACCTCCAAGATCATCTGGTCCAACCATGCCCCTACCACCAATGTCACCCACTAAACCATGTCCCTAAGCATCAGGTCCAATCTTGAACCATTGCTCCAAAAAAAGGGAAAATTACTGATTTTTTTTTTTTTTGCATGATTAATAAAAGTCCTTTGCTATAAAGAGCTTGCTAATTTTAAGGCTCAGTGTATGTTCCACCTAAGTTACTGTAGCAGATCCATCTGAATAAAAATTAAACCTCTAAGACAGGAGTCATATACACAGTTACAAACGCATGGTAACAACTGTGCTTATCATTCAAGAAATAGATAAATGAGTTTAGAAATGACAGAAAATTCAGTGCAACTTCTAAGCAAGAATAAAATGGTAAAATATTTTGCATTAATATTAAACTCACCATCCTTGCAAGAAAGAGCTACAGAAACCACATTGATAAATGACTGTTTCAAAAGACTTACGGAACAGGTTTATATGCATTACAATATACAAATTTAAGGGTATTTAAACTTCAGTTATTAAGCCTATAGGAAAAAAACAAGTAATTCATTCAAGGAAATGCAAAATAATTTTATAACCTTATTTGTAGCACTATTTATGTTTGTTATATACTATCCGAAAAACCAGGAGCAAATTCCAAGCAGTCTACCAACTATAGAAATGATGGGAAACAGGATACAAAATAAATATGCACATTTTGGTGAGTATTTAACTTGTATTTTGAAAAAGAAAAGAATGAATTCTCTCTGAATAAGATAAAAAAGTAACAAGGACTGCATATTACTGATATTTTTGTCCATTCCTTGATAAATAAAAACTGACAAAATTCAGCCACATTTTGAGTTGTACTTTGCCCTTTGTCAGGATATTGCTGGTACTGCTACATATTCTGTATTTGTTTTTCACTGTTGCATACCTTCCAGTTGACTTGTTAATTGTTTTATACTTTGCCAGCTTCACAATGTTCAAAGGAAAAACAGGCCCCAAATATCATCATTAGAGTAGAAATACATGATATTGTTACAAATAGGGCCCTTTTCATACTGAAAGGACTTACCGCTGACATTCCCCGGCATGCAGAATTAAATCTTCATTGTTCCTAGCACTAATGGTCAACTCGTGCTCTGTAGAATTGAAGACGTCTAGAAGTAGATGGCACTGCCGGGTGCTGTTCAGACGGGGAAAAAAAAAAGGAATATTGCAACTTATATATATATATATATATCAGAACGTATCAGAATAAACATGTATACATAAAAGTTTAGATGCATATAAATATACATATATTCACATACATATATTTCATACCCTACTCCAACTTTATGAGTATCTTGGTCTTTTACTAGAAATAACTCTTTTTTGGCAACTGAAGCACTTTCTCCCTTACACCAACTACTTCAAGAGAGACAACTCTGCCCCTACTGTAGGAAAGGCAAACATTGGCAGGCTTAACAGAAATTCCTATATTTACCAGCTACCATCCTTCAAATCCAAATTTCCCTAGAAGCATTCACTACAAATGTATCAACCATGTTTCTAGTAAATCTAGGAAATAATACCAACAAAGCTACAGAAAAGAAACTTTACTGTAATTTTTTAATTCTTATTTATAAACTTTTCTTCCTTGTGAAACTAAACATAATTAGCAGCACTGAATGGAAATTGTAATATAATACACAAGAAACAAAAAAATCAGGAATAGAACCAGACAGTAAAATGCCAAATAAAACCAGACAGCCCCAATAATGCTTTATCAGACCACTCAAATTCAAAACTTCCTCAGAAGCTACTTAACAACAGGGAAATATCGTAGCCTTAAGCATCACTACAATTTAGCTTTAGCTATAAATGACTTTGAAGTTTAAATGCATGTATAACAGAATTAGGTGACTCGCCACTGGGAATTACAGAATAAAGTAGTATAGCCATTGTACAACGGTTACAGATCACCACAACCCATGTAATTGCTACCAGAATCAATAAATAGGGAAAAGTAACTCATATTCAATGTCAGAAGTAAAAGCCATCAGCAGCTTTAATTTGAGAGGGAGTTCGCATGAATCACAGAGTGGTTTGGGTTGGAAGGGGCCTTAAAGCCCATCCAATTCCAGCCCCCTGCCATGGGCAGGAACACCTCCCACCAGCCCAGGTTGCCCAAAGCCCCATCCAGCCTGGCCTTGAGCACCTCCAGGGATGGGGCATCCACAGCTTCTCTGGGCAGCCTGTGCCAGGGCCTCACCACCCTCCGAGTGAAGAATTTTCCTCCTTATGTCTAATCTAAATCTACCCTCTTTTAGCTTAAAGCCATTCCCCCTTGTCCTATCCCTACACCCCCTGATGAAGAGTCCCTCCGCAGCTCTCCTGTAGGCCTCATTTAGGCACTGGAAGGCCGCTGTAAGGTCTCCCCGGAGCCTTCTCTTCTCCAGGCTGAACAACTCCAACTCCCTCAGCCTGTCTTCACAGAAGAGATGAAGGCCTTCTTTGAGGCCCTCCTCTGGACTTCTAGTACTTCCATGTCCTTCAGGAGCTCCACGTATACCTCTCCTACTGCATAATAACTTCAATTCAACCCCAACACCAGTCATTCCAGTGGCAATTAAACTCTAGAGGCACAAGACCTTAAGATCTGTGATCTGCTCTTCTACTTTTGAAACACGCTTTCCAGTTCATAACACGACTCTCTTGTGAATGTCATGAGAGATCATTTCCATAGCATCCACAGGAGGAACTGTGCTGCTGCCTGGCAAACCCTGGAGATGGGAGCAGCCCTCCGACAAGCCCCACATGCAGTCAGGCACTGAATTAATTGCGAGCAAGTGCTGCCAGCAGACAGTACCGTGCCTCTTAGCAAAAGCAAAAAAATGTATGTATATAAAGGGGGGGTGGGGGGGACTGCTTTTTTTTAGGATTTTTAGGGTTCTCACTCTTCTGGGGGTAAAGCCCCGGTGAACACTGCATACAGAGAGGAATGCACAAAGGTGGCTGAGTGCCTGAAGCAAACACGTCAGAACTCAAGAATTTTGACCAGATAAGGAGCCTCAGCTCATAGCAGAAGCTCCCTGCCTTAATTAACTCGCAAGAAAGAAATGACTGGAAGGGCAGGATTCGAGTCAGTAGCTAACCTGTTACCAGCCAGGCATGAAAAAGAGAGAAAAGGAAGCCTGTCTTCTACCTCATAGCTGGGAGGGTGGGACGAGACCTGTAAAGACGCAGGAAACTTCTGCCTCTCGAGGAGATGCTAAGATACAACCTGCAAGGGAGACTTCAAGGGTTGAGTAGGTTTACAAAGTTCAGTGCAGAAGGAATTCTTTATTTACCCCACAGCAAAAATCAAACAATTGTCTGAAGTTACACTCATACAAGCCCTGTGCGGTATTTTTGGCAGGAGAACCACAGTTTTGTAAATAAAACAATTGCTAAAAATGTAAAGGATCTATAAAATCATCAGTCCTTCGGAACAGGACACCATCATCCCTGAACACTACCATTTCTGAATAGGAACTCTTAGATTATGCAGGGAAAATTATTCATCATCATGAGACTTTTTTCATCTTTTTCAAACACAAAACAAAATAGGTGTGTAGGAGAATGTCCCTGTGGACTTTGAGTTAACTCTCCCGGGAAATCTTTAATAACAAAATAAATAAAAATCAAAGTTACAGAATAATTATGGTAATTTGAAAAATAAGATACAGGTATAAAAAGCTTACAGGCAATGTTAAGATTGTAGGAAAACATAGCATTAGAAGTTCAGAGTGAATACACATCAGTACCAAACCAACTACTAGAGCAACAAAAAACCAAGCACAATTTAAGGTTACAAAAATATAAGAATTGAAACAGCAAGCTTCAAATACTGGAAATAAGACAAAGCATAAACTCTGGAAAATAAGATGTGATACAATAAAGTGAAAAGGAAAAGCAAAAGAAAAAAAAAACACAAGTTGTTAAAAAGCAGTTTGTTAAAGACCTGAAAAATGTATTTTTATTTATTTTTTAACCATGTCACAATCAGTAGGATGGAGTAGAACTGATGATGTTGAGCTACAGTCTGGGTGAAAGTGAAAGTTTCAGAAAAACAAAGAATTAGTGAGAAAGCCAAATCAATTCTTTCTATCAATTTTTGCTACAGGTGAACTTAGAGATGACTGGCCTCTGCAAGACAGGAGTTAAAGGACCTGTATCAGTGTCAGTGAATGAGATTTTAGAAGTAAATCGTATTCATGCAAGTGTGATAAAGGAAATTCAGCATGAATTTGCTGAACTACTACATAAAAATCAAGTCAGTAATCTGTTACTTAAACTAAGGAGAGATTTCAAATGTCATATTGTTTTAAGGATTTCAAGGCAATCTAGAAAATTAGCCATGGCCTCCATTTTTTAATTTTATTTTTTAAGGAAAAGTCTTTAAGCTTATAAAAAAAATTAAACACTCAGAATAAAAAAAAAATGGGTATAAGATGATGTAATTACAGGCAATAGCAGCCTAGTGAAATTTGTGGCTGAGAAAAAACAGTCATAAGCCACTGTTTCCTGGACCTGGGAAAGATTATCCAACACTTACCCAATTTCTTCTTCATTTTCCAAGCTATCCACCACCATGTACCACCATATAAGAGCTTATGTTAAATACTTAGTGGATTGGGAAGGGAGGTACAGGCAGAAAATCCACTACTTTGAATCCTCTGGATCTGGTTAAGAATGGTGAGTTACCTTTCTTTCTTCCCAGAGAAGGGAGAGAACCACCTTTGCAAGATGTCACACAATTTGAAGGGTTCACTGGTAGCTTCCCAGTCTTTCTAGAGGTTTTGGATCATTTTGCAGACACTAATTACTTCTTAAACTTTAGGTCAAACACATCTACAAGTCATTTCGTGGGTTTGGGTGCTTTTGTTGGTTTTTGCTTGTTTTTTCCCTCCAGAACCTCTATACAGATAGCATGGTATCATCCCATATTAACACACCCAATTAAACCTTCATCTAGGTTTGTTTTATTGCATATACTTACGGGCACAACGTACCAAAATGTAGGAAAACGGCATAAAAGAGCACAGTTTCCCTTTCCTGCAAAACCTGAATGAGCCGCTCAGACACTGCCAATACAACACGCGTCTTTTCTGAACAGTATGATATACAAATTATTGCATTATATTAAAAGCCCAAATTAAACAAAGATGAATTAAAGCTGGACTGGACTGTCTATAGACTCCAGGATAAAGAATACCAGTGCTTGAAAGGATTTTACTTTTGTTCCCATCTATCATTCGGACTGCTAATGGAAAGGAAATAAGCCTGGGTCAAACAAACAGTTTCAGAGCCTAAGTGGAAAAATACTAAAAATCACATCATGAAAACATTTTCCATTTCAATTACCTTCCTTGTTTGTCTGCCGTGTTTCCTTTAGAAATATCTATCACAAATTTCAGGTTCAAGATTCTCTTTCGCATTTAACATGAAAGTCTGTAGCTCAGGAGGTTGTGCATGCCAAAACTAGAATTACAAAGGATGTTATTTTCACTTGGGTGATTTATTATCTGACGGTCTCAGAGTAACATGCCAAATTAAGTCAATACTTATTTCAAACACTAAAAGAGAAGAATTCTTTTTTTTTTTTTAATTGAAGAGAGAGTTATTTCTACCTTGTCTTGGAGATTTACTGCATAAATTAATTTCTGTTATCCTCCATTACAGAATCCATGATGTAAGACAAACAAAAGTTAGTGACAAACTGTATTTTTAAAAACTTCCAAAGTCTGTTCTGATGACAGAAATAGTCACAAAACTGGGGCTGTGGGATCTTAAGAGGAAATTATACTGTGATCTAGAAATTTCTTTCAGGGGTATTGCAATCTACTCTGCAATGACATCAGAGGATGCACTTCAGTAACATTTAACACAAAATTAAAAAGCAGATGCAGCTATCACGCTCTAATGACAGCTCACTTCAGTGAATAATCATATTGCAGCTCTGTTTCTAGCTTTGTTCTGAAGACAGTTGAAACAAGAAACACTCGGAGGGGGTTTGGCAAGTTGTCCGCATCCTGACTCAGCTCAGTTTCCCCATCAAGGAGCATTTTCACACCTATACTTTGGTTTGCTTCTTTTATGCTTTCTTTAACCAGGCACACCCAACATCGCTGCTCAAAAAGAGACACCAGAAAGTGAAGATTAGCACTTGGAAATGATGACAGGCAGTGGCATTCTAGAAGCCAACCCAATTCTCCAAAATCCACTGATGAACACGACCGCTTCATATAGCACAGCAAAACAACAATCTACAACATCTTTGCTGTTACTATTGTGTTTTGAATAGAGCTTCTTTAATTCCATTTGATTTTTTGCTACCTCCCTTAAACATGAAGCTTTCCACACTAACTCCAAACGATTAATTCAGAAGTTTACACATCTCACTGTTAAAAGGTCTTTTTCACGTATTCCAAGAATTGTCCTCATCTGACTTCTAGTTGTAAACCTTTTCAATTATGCTAAATATTCCCAGCACATCTATAAATACTTGCAGATTTATGTTCTCACATCCTCATGTGCCAAACCGTACATATTTAACATTTTGATCTCAAAAAATCAATTCTCTCCAACTGCAAGCTCCTTCTTGCCCCCCTCCCCTGAACCCACTACAACATGACACGATTAGCAGAGTCTGGGGTTAGCGAGATGATTTAACTACTGGAGCTAACCTCCCGTGTGCCTTGGGTTCTCACTCAGTGAAATCTATACTGAGCTCAACGCGGTATGTATAAAGAAAGGATATACTCTATAAAGACATCCAGTCTTGAGAACATTGAAAAAAGTTACTAAATCCATTCCTTGACAGGTTTTACAAATGGTTATTCAGCCTAATTGATCAAAAGGAGACCTTTACCTGTAATTGAATTTGCCTGGTTTCTCTTTCAACCACTTTTTATTATTATTATTTTTCCTTAAGAAAAGAGAGAATTTAACACTGTGGAGACATCTATTCCTTTTAACCAGGTCTTATCCTGGCCTTCCTCCCAATGAACTAAAACGACTGCCCTTCAATCAGCCACCCAAAGGTTTTTCTCCACCCTTCAAGAATCCACGGCATTTGAGCACTGAAATACTGGAAAACACGAGACCAGGAACAGCTGCCTGTCAGCAGGTAGTTGATTCTCATTCTAAATGTGCCAAGTGTGAACATTTACTTTAAAAATTCAGCTACAGAAAACCAAGAAGTATTTCAGAAGATGCTACAGAACTTTTCCGTTGCGTAACCAAAACATTTGTTAGAAAACGGCCAAAGAACCACGCTGTTTGCCATTCCCCCTCTGTCTTTTGTGAATAAGGATTGGGATTTCTACTCCCAACCTGGCTGCTGAAGGGCTGCGTTGCCATTTATTGCACTGAAAATGCGGGCAACCATGGAAACCAGAAGTGAAATTCTGAAAACCACGTCTGACTTCATTAAGGCCCAAACCCCTACCCACCCAGCAGAGGATCTCCTGAGAACCCAACACGTAGTCAAGGTTGTCCTGTTTCTGTCTCCCAACACTTAGGTGAAACCCAAGCTGGAAAAGCTGGATTCTGCCACGACACACAACGCAACAATAGGTCCTAGACCAGGGAGCACACTGCAGGCTGATGCCTTGTTTCCAGAACTAAAACATTTCAGTACATCAGATACATTAACAGTACAAAGGAAAATGGACTTCAACCTACGGTGAGCTGAACTGGCACTTCTGGACAGTAGCAGTGTCAGATCTGCTGCAGTTCCTTTTTTTTTTTTTCCTTCTCTGACTCAATTACAAGGAGAGTCTAAGCCTCTGCTCTTGCCAAAAAAGATCTGCAGCTGATGCTGTAAGGTGGTTTTGAGACAGGAAGAAAACTTGGCTGCCTCAAGAAAATTTAAAAAAAAAATCACTCTGCTCATCATCGTGAATTTGTAGAATTGAAAGGTAAGGATATTCTTACATACCAGATTTCCAAACCTTGCCCTAAAGGAATTGCAGCATCCCTATTGCACTATGGACTGACTTCATCTACGAATTCAGACTGCAATAAGCAAGGCAAAGAGTTTCCAGTTTTTGTCGATGGCTCTTCTTTAAACACCTTTGTACAGGTGGCACAATGGCAAGGGATGCAAAGAGAATAAAAAGTACCCTACAAAGCATGCCAAGCATACCTTATTTCAATTCTTACCAAACACATGGAGTAAATCAGCATTTTTTCTAGCATTTTTTCAAGCTTTGTGGTTTTTTGACAAAGGCAGTAGGGAAGGACATTCAGTGCTCACCAAAACCGGCCGATAATGCTTTTGAGGGAGAGCTCAAGACAATCTAGTCAGAACAAGCTTCAGTGGCAGACCTTCTTGGAGCTACCAGGATGCGAGAAGGAAGAGGTATTTCACATGAACCAGCCAACAGAACATTTCCCTTACTCTGACCCATCAGCATCACAGCTCCGCTGGAGATCTAGGAGACAACCTACTGGTAGCTGAGCTCTTTGGAGGCCTCGAATCACCCTCGTAGTTTTGAGGCTACAACCTGACAAGGAGTCAATTCACGTGATACTCCTGATTAAAGAAGACAATGTAAACAGTATTATTATATAGATTTACCAGCATTTTATGGTACATAAAGTGTCGAGCAAGGAGATCCGTTCAGCGAGCTGTGGGAAACACAGGGAAAACTTTTGATATTACCTCATTCTCATACCCTATTCAAGGGCTACTTCTAACACCTGATTTTTCCATTATGCATGACAAGACCAGCCCTTCCTGGCAAGGACAAGCAGAACCAAGGACTACAAGTGACACGGCCAGAGGCATACAATTTCCAAGCACAAGGCCGTCCCACCAGTCTTTTTGGATGCAGGCAGCTTGGTGAGCGGAGGATGAGATGCTGAGGGAAAATCCTGGGAGCAGAATAGGGCCGCTTACAGACAGAACATCGCCTTCTGAGAGGAGGGCTGGTATCTGCATGAGAAGTAGGCAACTGACCGCGCGCTGCAGCACATCGAGGGCTGCACCAAGGTAAGTTGGGGTGCCCCCACGGACAAGCACAGGTCGAGGTTAAAAGGAGCTGTGTCAGAGTTAAATGCATCTCAAGATATAGTGAAGGTGCAGTTAATGAAACTTCTCCCTCTAAAGCACAAATCTGTGCATGAGCAGAAGATGTCATTATGGCTACAGACATTAAAAAAGGCAAAAATAAACAAAAGAAAAAATCTGTTTCGGTGATATCTCCTGTGTGTTCTTGCTCAAACAACTAAATGAGAGGAATACCAACTGAGTTTGGAAGACTTTTACATAAACCATAATCTTTATGTTACATTGGGGGAAAAAAGTGATTTCATTAACATTCTTCCTGTTGATTTTTTTTTTCCAATGAAGGCCTAAGGGAAGAATCAATGTTTAAAGTTTTATATTTGACTTTGATTTTAAGCCCAGCAGCTATTAAGCTATTGTTTCTTACTTTTATTGAGGTAAAATGTAACATAACAACAAAAATAAAAAGAAAATTAAAAAAAAATCGAATCCAGAAAATGGAAACAATGCTAACTCATTCTGAAATGACAGCTGAGAAGGGAAGTTATAAAACACAGTTTCTCATATAATGACTAAACAAAAATAGATCAGTGCCTCAGAAAGGATTTAAGCAATGATTTCTCAGCAGCAACTCAAGAGAAAACTTGGTTCAAGTTTTTAAAACTTTACAGCATAACACTGAATGGTACCTGGCTTCTGATGGAGAATCACCGCTGGGAAGCAGTGCCAAGAGCCTCCATGGAAGAGTAAAGGAAAAGCATTGCTGCTCGCTAAAACTAGTATAAGAAAATCAAGAACACAAGATAACAAGCACCTAAAAACAAAATGCATTCACGACTGGTAAGGCAGTGGGTGCCTATGCAAGCAACAAAAATTTTTGAATGGCAATTTGACAGCTCCTGCAATAAAACATTTCTGAAAGAAATTTAAACATTAGGGCATTTTGCCCCCAAACAGTAATAAACCTTTGAGGATTCTGAATTAAAATCAATATCAACTTTAACCGCATCTCTAATCAGCAAATCACTTAAGGTATAGTTTCCCCTGACTTAAATGCTGGTCTGTGTGACGGGCAGGCAAAGAATGAAGCGAATGCAACCAGTAAGGGCTGCAGCATTTGGCTGAAGTGGAGCTGCTATATATAGCACTGCTGCTCCATGACCGCTGAAATCGTACACAGCTGAACAACACGGCAACTCTCCCTTTGAATTAAGACCTCAATCTATTTTTATAGATTTGGGGGATTAAGCATTTTCCAAGCATAGTAAATTCCTGAGAAGAGGCTGACAAGGCAGGGGGGAGGATAACCACACAAACCACAGCTGGGGACACCTCGCACAAACGGCTGACTTACCAACAGCGGTGTTTCAAATACAAGCAACGTGTTGTATTTCAGGCTTTTATGGAAGGTTCACAGCTTCACACCCAAGCTACTCCGTGACTAAAGGAAAGTAAGCACGGTGAACCAAAGAGCCATCACGTTGTCCATATGAAAGCGTATATAGGATACTCAGAGTACAAAGGACATTTTTGACAAGGAATGAGAGACTATCCAAGTAAATAATAAATGTAAACTAAGCATTTCAACCTATATACCAAATCTTCTTGAAAACTACTTAATGTAGATGCTGTGGTACTTCCAGGTTGGTACAGAGATCATTTATTAAAGCTCGAAAGCCTTGCACACTGAACAATGTGCCATTGCAGGTATGAAACTCTGACCATCATTAATAAAGCTACTGGAATTCTCTGGATATCATGCTCTGACTTTGCAGGTAGCATTAGATTTACTTCTTCTAGAGCAGTTCCTAAAGGAATAAACTCAGGCCCATTGTGCTGTATTTTCAAGTAGCAAAATGTTTGGCAGACCTGCTTGCTGATAAGGGTATGCAGTTCTAGGTCTCTTTGACAAAAGCTGAACACAATACATCTACTCAAAAAAAATCAGTTTGAGACAATCTCATTTGTCTAATTTTTAATGATACTTTGCACAATCTATTTCAGTGCTTCCTTACCCTCGTCTAACCTAAAATTTCCTTGCTGCATGCAAAGACCATTATTTACTCTATTACCTGCTGTGAAAAACAGATACCTATCCCGCTGGCAATGCCATTTATGTAATTACAAATTTCAGTCTACACTCAGCCTTCTCCTTAGCTCCACTAAGACCAACAGTTTCAATGGTTTAGCATTCCCATTCTATTACTCTTTTTGTTTTCGACTCTCCAACTTGTCCACATTTGCTTCAAGTTTCTCTAAGCTAAAACCCCACCCAGACTCAGCACTTTTCTTGAGACTTCATTTCTTTTGTTCCTGTGAAGAACAAAATGAGAACGAAAGAAGCACTTCATGTTTTGCAAGCTATGTTGCAGTCCATCCATCTTTTGATATTTTTGCATTAGTATGATACTGGTGAGTCATTTCTCTGCTTGGAAAAATGAAATACAGCGCCAATATCTCCCAGACTTGTAGTTCTTTCTTGCCTACCTTTGGGGTTTCTCTCTGAAGACTGTCATGGAAAAGGTCCTGGGACCAATATGAATCTCTTTGATCAATTAAGTTCACTCTCAACTATCAAAGCAGTACTACATAAATGCACTGGAATAATTTCAAACTTTAAAACAAGAAGTTCTACAACGCACGCTGGCAAGCTTTTCAATAATACTGCTACTTTGGTGTATTGGAAGAGGTTTTCTAAAACAAACTTAGAATCACAGAATATCCTGAGTTGGAAGGGACCAACAAGGATCATCGAGTCCAACCCCTGGCTCCACATAGCACCACACAAAAATCAGACCCTGTGTCTGAGAGCGTTGTCCAAACACTTCTTGAACTCCTGCAGCTCGGTGCTGTGACCACATCCCTGGGGAGCCTGTCCCAGTGCCCGACCACCTCTGGGTGCAGAACCTTTTCCTAACACCCAGCCTGAACCTCCCCTGACGCTGCTTCATGCCATTCCTATCCACCATAAAACAATTTTTTCTTGTACTAACTTCATACCAATATTTGTACCGCAGAAGTACCTATGTACTGAAACAAAGTCCACTCTTAGTCTTCTTTCTTCCCAGAAAAACCAAGCTTGGTTATTCATCTTCTGAACAAGAGCTCTTGAAAAGCTATCTCTGGAACTTCCAGAGTTTTAATACATCACAAACATTTAAAGATTTTAGAGTATTTAACGACTAGCATATGTGAATTTACATGTGAACACATAAATTGACCCTTAATTTTTTAAAACTCAGTAGGACATGTGAAACTTCTCTGTGGTTTACAAAACTAAGCACTGACGAAGAGAATGATTTCAATTTATTCCTCACATCCAAAGACAATCATTTACACATACTTTTCTTTTTTAAAGACCCAGGCAAACACAAACCTATGTAATGCAGATGACACCATAATAGTGGAGAGAGCCACAAAGAAGTCATCACGTATTTTAATAAACAGGAAATATGCTGTTGTTGTTAAAATAAACATTACTGAAAAAACATCTGAACATCAGAAATTTTCAAATGCATATACATGGAGTGCTTTGATCAGAGTCTGCAGTTAAATGAGGGTAAATTCCCAAAGTGAAGGAATTTTGAAAACTAGTTGACAAAATTCTTTGCCTACATGTTGGTGATGACACTGAAAGTTTCCAACATGCCCTTTAAGTTATAGCCAACATAAAAGAGATGATATACAAGAGTCATAGCAAGGCTTACCTTGTTGCTGGAAGGGTACTGACACGTGTGAAGAAAACTGACGGCTCTACTTCTACGTGAAGACCCAGTGAAAGGTTCCTGTAATAGCCTTCAACGTGTCCTGGTCCACCAGAGTATTTAAAATTCAGAATGGCTTCCAGTGTCTAGAGAAATAGAAGTAAATTACTGATTAGCTATGTTTCACTGCTGAGCATTTCAAAAGTACAATTAAATTACACCATAGAGGTGATATAGCAACAAAGTTTCTATGCCATCAAGAATTTGAATTTGCCTTCCTAATCCATCCATTCTATTGTATCCAAAAAAGGCAATCAAACAAATGACTGCATCCCTAAGTTGATTTTTTTCCTTAATCCTTTCACAAGCTTACAAGTACAGAACAAAATCAGCTGGACATAATTCCTCCTGGAGTTTATTAAAAATGATCCGCTCTTTCACACTCTTAAAAATATTCATCACTTCATTACCTTCTTAATCAAATGGGTAACTTGTAAAGTTTTTGACTGTAGACAGATGGAGCGAAGTTATACAAAACTAAAAGCGTCTGCTCTTGATACATGTAAGCATTCACTCATCTCCACTAACTAACAGCCTACAACAAAACTACTGACCTGACACAGTGTACGAACCTTGTCTTTCCATGATGTTCATTTTAGAGAATGACTGGTTAGCAGAAGTAAGAAATAAGGATGATTCTCTATCGTTAGTCTTATGTACTCATTACTCTCATTAGTACTGAGTACTTCTGTGTCTGAAATTTTGGTTTTCGTGTATTTTTCCTTCATGAACAGCAGGTGCGAAGCTTACCAGCATGCAAGTTCCCTTGTCATCTTAAGGACTCTAGCTCAGAACAAACCTTTGGTTCATCCACAGGGGACCATACATCACCTTGTCTTTTATTATACTCCTGAAATATAACTTGTTTGAAGCAAGGCGAAAATTTGGAAAGTGCCGTTGCATTCTCTCCCTGCTCTTATCCTGGTTCCCAGGCACCTGTTATTGCCATGTCTCAGAGCAAGGGCACAGACCTAACACGGACATTATATTATGATGAAGTTTATGTCAGCTATGACAGTAGTTTCTAAAATAGATTTAGAAACAATGCCTACCTCATCCCTGGTTAGCTTTTAGCTTGTTTTTTTTACAAAAATACAGCACACACACACAAACACACCCCAGAAATACAACCACCAACAACAAACCCCCCAAGGCAACACCCTCTGCTGGAAACCATTCATGTTTACCAGATGCCATCAGTCCTCAGATGGTTAAAAATCCTTTCCCTTTCAATTGAAGATTTATCATTTATGAAACCTGTTAACTGTGCCTCTAAACCTGGCTGAAGGAACAGAAACACTAACACAATCAGTGTCATAAAACAACCATAAGCCAGTGGTTTGAAGAACACCAAAATCAAGAGTTTAATGTTTTGTGGCACGTGAGGGCTGAAATATTTTGCACATTTCCAGCTTGCTTTTAAGTAACTTGAACTAACTCTACTTCTTAATTAAGTTTGATTAAAATTCACAGGAGTCACCTTACAATGCAAACAAAATTATCCACTGGGCACTCTGGACATACCTGTCTACTCCGTTTATGTCAATTCCTAATTTGCAGCTAATGAACTCAAGTTTACGTTATGTCAGGAGAGCTAATCAATATTAAATACAAAAAATCAAAAGTAAAAAAGCACAGACCCATTCAAAACAGGCTTCATTCCAATTAACCAGCTGGACTGTTTCCTACAGATCAGAGCTACGCTCTGCAAGTCCAGGGAGCTGACACTACTGATGTTAAGTAGTGTAATGCAAGAATGGACTTCGAGTTTAATTAGGAAATCTTCTGTGAAAACTGTGAAAAAGCCCCGTTTTATTACTGTAACACTCAGAGTATCCTGCTTTGGAAAGCTACCGCGGTTTGGGTCCACGCCTCATTCTGCATCGGACTGGGTAAAAGAGACAGGGTTAGTTTGAAACTCATGCAGCATTATCGCTCCCCATGCAAAGCCCTTCCCAACATCCCACACCAGATAAAAGTGCTCAAGAAAAGGCTAGAAATTACAACCATTACGTGCCAGCGGTACGTACAAGAGTTCAAAGGCATCATCGGCATCATCATCGCGTGAGGAATTTGCAGTGAGGAATTTGTCGCAGAACCTTGCTGGTGGCCCTGGGTGCATCTCGCACCCCGTGCTAGAGAACAGGGAAAAGACAACCGAGTGGTCTTCTACCAACCTCAAGAGCAGGAGGAATCTCTTCCCACACTAAATATAAGATGTAAGTGGGGGCACTTGAGAGATTTGGAGTCTCTCGGAGAACTTCAGAGCACTGAACCCCGTGCTCTCTCCAGCCAAGGTGTATATGGATGTGTAGACTGGAAGCACGATTGAGGAAAACATTTTTTGCTGGTGCCTTCAGGTGATCCGAGAAAGTTTTATCACTTAGAATTCTTATAAAATCAACAGGATGTAAAAGAAAAAAAATTAAATCTCCTTTAAACTCCTCTACGTACACACACCTTGGAAAGGTCTCCACGCACAATATGAAAGATTGATTTTCTATCTCCAGGATAGAAAAAAAATCCTACACTTTCATAAGCTTACGAAGCTCCAATTTAAAACAATTTACCATTCTCCCACAGCACCTCCAGAGAAAGAGGCACTAAATGCTCCAGCCACAGATTTAAATACCGTTGTACGCTTATTCCAGCGGCCTTGTCAAACCTGCACAGATAACAGCCCGAGCTGCAGATCCTAGTAAAAGTTTATGAATATAAAAGAATTTATTCGATTTCGCTGAACTGCGTCGCTGGAAACCAACAGGGAATGGCAGGGCGTCACTAGGAACATAATTCTGCCTGGATGAGCCATAAAAAAAAGGGAAGGGAAGGGAAGGGAAGGGAAGGGAAGGGAAGGGATAAAGGGTATTTGTGGTGTTGAGAAGCTAAGCATGGTGCTCAATCCTTCTGTATCAAAGCTCACATGTAAGGGGTTGACTGACTTTCTCAAGATAAAATCCAAACCAAGAAGTTTTACCCAAAAAAAAAAGTGTTCCACGTTCTTTGTAGGCTGAAGAATACTACTTTAGTTCAAAAATTGGCTCAGATCAAGGATATATTAAGGTAAATATAACTCAAGGACATAAAATCCACTTACAGATGTAATCATTATATGCTGCACATGAAGAAAAATAAATATTATCTAGAAGACCACAAAATATTAGTATAACTTGGTATTAGAAACTCTCATAATTAGTCTGGTTTAAAGAAAAATCCTGAAGGCATGAGAAATGTTAAAAGAATCATTTCCTTGAACAAAAGAACCATTATTGACCAGAAGCAGCAGATATAATCAACAAGGAAATTACCAATAATGAAATGATATATGCAGTAGGTGAATGGGTAGTCAGGAAACTCGAGTCCATAGGGATATATTTTTAATGAGTAATCAATAAACGATTCATACACTTTCCTCCTCGCTGCTGCAAAACACTTCTATGACTCTTTATTTTTGCTTTTATGAAACTTATGAAGTGGGAAACAGGTTGGTAGCTCCTGGGTTTCTATCTCCCATCACCTCTTTTGCTTCGTGTCTTTGTCTTTCCCACTTTTTGTAAGCAAACACTTAGCTTCATTCCTAAGCCATTCTACCAGCAACGGCAGTAACTCGGATTTTATCCCTGTGTCTTGCTACTAGAAGAACCAGAGGATTCTGTTTTATAACTTCTTAACCACAGCACTGCATCACCACACATGCTGCATTTTGTGTTTCAGACAGCAAAGATCTATTTTGTCATTTTTTTCTTTTTCCCAAACCGGAACCTTAATGTTTTTATAAATATTTATTAGTAATGTTTTACATAGTTAAATCAAAACCTCAGACTTTATAACAGAGGCTCGCACACACTGCATTTTCAGGTCTTCTCTAAATTCTGTTAGAATAGCAAAAATGACACGACGCAGATCTTAACATTTTATACAAGACGAAATGCCCGTACTTAGCTACAGGCAGTTTGCTCCTGAGGCTCTGCAGATACTGCCTGCAGTAACCGTGAAGAAATACCAGAATGTAACATCGCAGGCTCCCCATTAAGATTTTAAAGAAAGCAGCATGAGGAGACTAAAAATATTTAAATTCAGAATATAATCTTCTTTCCATTTCGGTTTCTGAACTCATTAGTAGGAGTTGTTTTCTATAATGAGTATAATTTCTCATGGGATTAGGGCTTGACATTTGAGACGTAACATATTCTAGGTGTGTAATCTTCAAATCTACCTTCCTCTCTTTTAAATCAAATTACATGCACAACAGTAAACATGTTTTCCTCCCGGATCCCATCATGCTCCTGATCTCCTGCATCTCAGCCAAACCAGCAAATGCATTAGCAGGACATGCTCCGGAAGGAGAGGATGAATTCATGACTGCTTTGCCATTCTTCCCGACTTTCAGCCCCTTTTCTCAGCTGCCTGGGTGCCTTTTGTTTTCTGTTCTGTTTGGTTTTACTTAAACAGAGTTGTATCAGGAATTTCAGCTGCCTAAGAATATTGTGTAACTAATTAAAAGATCTGGCAGTGACAAAGAGAGAACAAGCTTCTCCAATTAACTACACTCTTTTCACTAGAAGCAGAGGACCCTGGCAATGAATGAAGTGGGAAGAGCAAAGAGCTGGCCAGCTGAAAGCTCGTGGGGGCAGCATTGCTGACAGTCGGTTCCCATGTCCTCAACTGCATGGGGGCAGCGATGCAGAGCCAGGGGCAGCTCCTGGAGCTTGCCTCTGGGCTACGAGGCTGAGCAATCCTCGGGGCTGTCATGCTTGCAGGGCCTCCAAGATGCTTCAGGCTGCTGATCATCACCATCCCTGGGGGTGTTCAAGGAGACGTTGGATGTGGTGCTTAGGGACATGGTTTAGTGGGTGACATTGGTGATAGGGGGATGGTTGGACCAGATGATCTTGAAGGTCTTTTCCAACCCTAATGGTTCGATGGTTCCATGCTTCCAGTCACACATTCAAGCCCTCTTCTGCACTGTTTCCATCTTTGCCATCAAAATTACCTGGCCTAAGCATTACTGGATGAAAACAGAGTCAGAGACTGCTAGCTTCTAATCCAAGCACGTGGGATACGCTGCTCCACCAACACAATTCATACAGAAAGGCAGACACTGAACACAGCTGGATCTTTTTCAGGAAAAGTCAAGAACGTGAGCACTGGGAGGGAATGGTGCGTAGATGTCTATGCAGCTGAACCCAAGGAAGACGGGACCCAAACATGTCAAGCTTCCAGTCCTTGGACCTGTTGGTGAATGCAAACACCATGTCCAGGTTTACGCATGGTGTGATGAAAAAATTCAGTCCTGGAACCCTCGAGTTAGATGACACCCAGAAAGCATACCAGTTCTGTCTCTGTATTGATTTGGTTACCAGAATTAATCTAACTTAGCACTTACTGAGTTTTAATTTGCAGTAGTCTAACAATAGACAAATACTTGTCATTTTTTGCTTCTCTCTCCCATCACTGAGTCCCTGATTTAACCTGGCAAAGGATAAAGAATGTATAAAAGTCAGACTTAACAGCAGTGTTGGGAGAAATAACTGGTGCCTTTATGTACATAAGCTGAATATTCTCCTGCCCACCTGTAGTCAAGAGGAAAAAAAGAAAAAACCACTCACCTGCACACCACTGAAGAGGAAAAGCAGAGTGCTGACTAGCTGAGAGATTCTGCCATTCTCATCAGCAGGACAACAATCTCACATCAAATCAAAAAAGAAGGCCACCAACTAAACATCAGTAGTATTGTGTTTCTGTTAATTTATGTCGATGGGAGCTAAGCAAAAACAGCATTACTGAAATCTCAATGATCTTGTGACCTACCTTATTTCTTAGCTACATACACTTCATAACACTGACAATTTTGACCAGTCTCTTACTGCAAGATGCAGACCATAAGGGGTCAGATGCTGGTATCTTCAAAGCCTCTTCGATGCAGGAATCCACATTATTCCCTCCACTGAGATCTTCCTTTATTTGAAATTCTGGTATTGAAAGGAAATTTGAGGGGAGAAGTGGAGTATGCTATTTGTGATATGGAGAGCCCTAAGCCTTTACCTCACAAGGTTTCTTTCAAGCTATTATTCCAAAACTGGGAATAAATTAGTCCTCCTTGATGTCCTTAGGAAACAAGACCAGTATCACAATTCTGAGGCTACCTGAGAAAGGTCAAGGACAAGAAGTGAAGATCTGTAATGGAATACGTTAACAACCACATACGAAATCTTTTTACCTGAAGAAAACACCATACCATGGTTCACAGAAATTGCATTCTATCATAAATTGAGTTTTTAAACTGAAATAACCAATGAGATGCCTGTGCAGTGATATCATGCAACTCTGCAGCAAGAGTTCACTGCTTGCTCTCTCTCTGGAGAGTATTAGTCTTTTCACTTACGGCTAACCAGTCTGATTTTCTGATACACAAAATATAGTTGCTGTATGCTTTTCTGTATTTTCTAGATGATATAAAAAAAATAGCTAAAAATAAATAAATTCTGTATCTTTAAGGAGAAATTATAAAGCCATGAAAGGGAAGAAGCTACCTCTCCATTTTTCTGACTGTAAATGATAAAGCAAATCCGAACCTACTGGAATACTTGACCGAATCACAATTCCTAATCTTCCTCAAACGGGAAGAAGAGATGTTGTTCCTTAAAGCACCAAAAAGTAGAACTGATAGCCAGATCCCTGATACATGCATTAGAAGAAGGATGTGCATATGTAATCATCTTGTAGTGCATATGTAATCAGCCTGTAGGACTGAACTGCAGCAAGCAGTCTCCATACTAATTTTTTCCATGCATTCCATTAAGCACACGCATGGCAATTACAAAAGCGATGATAAAATTCTTAATAACTGATAAGCAACGAAAGAAATTACGCCACTGCAGTAAATCAGATCTGTGTGTATAAACACAAACTCAGCCCAAATTGCTATTGCTGTTACACTACTTTTTTCAGTCTAAAGGAAAATTAAGTATAGTTTTTTCTGCACTTGTTAATCAGGTGAATTTACACAGCTCGTCCATGAAACAAGGTGCCTGTTGTGCTCATGCTCTGGTGCAGTTTTACTCAAGTACACCTCCTGTATACACGCTGACTTTCAGGAGCAATTTTTGCGGCACACCAATGTTTATCTAGCTCATCCATCTACATTTATGTCTAGTTAAGCCCCTGAACAATGAAACTGCTGCATCCCTTTGTAAAAATAGCACAATGGCAACAGCAAGTAGCTGAAGCTAAATATAGCTCCTGCAGGCACATGCTGGGAATTAAATAGTACATTTTCCCCTTCCCCAATCCTGAATCAGTAAGCTGCAGCAAGGAATCTCTGGTGAATACACACAGGAGCTCAATAAATCCCCCTTAAGCTTACAAGGCATATTCTGAATCTGTGCTAGCTAAAAATAGCCATGTTTATAATGAGAATGGAGATGTGAGCAGAATAACATGAAGTTTAAAGGCAGGCACACTATAGCCTTTCTGCATTAACTAATAGGGTGAAGCAAAGGTCATCCCAACAAGCAGATACGCAGAGGGACAGCCCAACGATACATACTCAACCACCTTTTATTGAAGAGCATTCATCTCACGTTAAACTGTGCACTTTCTAATTGTCTATTCCAGCTACACATCCCCAAGTTATTTTCTCTGCATTTTTTAGCTAGAACACAAGTTGTTACTTCCAAAAGACAGGAAAAAGATAGGAGCATAGAGCATTATTTCTCTGGACAGTCTTCCCTCCTAGAGCTCAGTTGCCCGGTGGGAACATTCAAGCAATATAATGCCTACTTTTTCTTGTAATATTAATCACAGAATTCTATCCTCTTTAATTAAAGAGGCCTGTGGCCTGTAGCTGGCAACTACTTCACACTGAAAGAACGCACCCACAGGAGGTGGATAAAACGGTACAAAAAAGACAGGAATCTTCTGGAAAGAGTCCAGCGGAAGGCCACAAAGACGATACGGGGCCTGGAGCATCTTCCCTGTGAGGAGAGGCTGAGAGACCTGGGTCTGTTCAGCCTTGAGGAGACTGAGAGGGGATCTTATCAATGTTTACAAATATCTGACGTGTGGGAGACAGAGGGATTTGGCCAACCTCTTTTCAGTGGTTTGTGGAGACAGGGCAAGGGGTAATGGCCACAAAATGGAGCACAGGAAGTTCCGCACCAACATGAGAAGGAACATCTTCATGGTGAGGGTGACGGAGCACTGGAACAGGCTGCCCAGGGAGGTTGTGGAGTCTCCTTCTCTGGAGATATTCAAGGCCCGTCTGGACGCCTACCTGGGCGGCCTGCTCTAAGGAACCTGCTTTGGCAGGGGGGTTGGACCCGATGATCTCTTGAGGTCCCTTCCAACCCCTTCAATCCTGTGATTCTGTGAAATAACAAGATGGTATAAAAACACTCACAGCCCCAGAAAGAACATCAGCACAAGGAGGAAAACAAGCGCTGCACAACTGACGCCCTAGTTAAGAGTGACACATCTGATCTGAGCTGCTACTCACCCACCAGCAAGTTCCCTCTCACTTCGCAGAGTGCGAGCACACAGCTTTTTTTTTTTTTTTTAATTATCATCCACCACATCTTGCTTCTGCAGACCCAGCCATCAAGTACTAACTTTCAGTGTGGATTTTGGGCTAAGCAAATGAGAATTTTAGAAAGTTGTACAACTCTGTTCACAAGTGTGGGCTGCTGCTCCAGCCTCCCACCAGCCAGGGGATGGATACGCCACCACCCAGCCTGCCTGGGCTGCAACACCCGCAGGTCTTGGGGGAACACTACCAAGTTTTCAGTTTTCAGTTTTTCAAGCTGCACACTTCTACTGTTTCACACTTCATCAACACTAGCCCATCCCTTCTCCGTTCCTTCTACTTCTACCATGTCCTTTGTGAGAAACTGGAATTAGACTGCACAAGAAGTGCGGTAAGTCCAGAATTCCTCTATTCCTTTACTTTCTGATATTCCTAATATTCCATCTTCCTTTTCCCACTGCTACTACAAATTAAATTCACATTTTCACACTGTCTCCCCCCTCCAAGATCTCTTTCCTGAATGGCAATGGTTAACTCAGAGCCCATCATTGTGTATTTGGAATTAAGACTACATTTTCTTCAGGCACATGTGGATCAGTATTCATCTTCACCTCAAATTTTAACAACTCACCTCTATCGCAGGATACTTCTGTCAACCTTAGAAGTTGGTTTTCATATATGCTACTCTTAATAACCTGTGATAAAATCCTCATCCCCAGATAATTACCCAGATTATTTATAAGCATGTTGAATGACAAAGGCACCAATAATGATCCCAAGAAACATGCTGGAGATGACTTCTTAGTGAGTAAATGGACCATTTATCCTACCTTTAACAAGCTCTTGACTCCTGATGGGACCTTCTCTTTTACCTCACATAATATCTGTTCCTCTCAAACAGCCTTTTGTGAGGCTTTAGGTACTTTAGGAATCAAACTAAGCAGTAATCAACAATTTTCCCTTTGTTCTTGGGCTCAGCCTATGCTTCAAAGAATTCTGATAGATTCGATAACCAATACTGCTTTTCACAAAGAAAATGTCTTAACAATATCCCAACATACATACCTTATTACTATAAAATCTGCTGCTACACAATGAAACTTAACTTTTCCAAGTTAACAAACTGTCAAGACACCTTAGATAGGAATATAATATGTCAAAGAAGGAATAGCTACATGCCTCCCCCCCTATTGGCATACGGCCTGACACAGGTCCAAGCAAAATTCAGAGTTTCTATTTTACAACACACAAATCCATCCCATAAAAGAGCACACAAGAAGTACAAATGGTTTCCTGAAGATGTCAAATCCATTCGCTGCTCATAATGGTCTGAAGAACCCAGCTCATCCACTAACTGTACACTCACTTTTTATTCTGACTATTGCTGTATCATACTCTAAATAAAAGTGATACCTACATCCTCAAAAGACAAACCGAATTGCTTCTGCAATTGCTGAAGTACCTTAAAAAGAATGCATACATCTAGAACATCAGAAAAAATCTACTCTACGACAAAAGATCCTTGAAACTGAGCGATCAGATTTCCACATGAGAGCTCTTCTGTATGCCTGTGATAAACAATCTTCACTTTTTTTCAGGAATTCCTGTGATTAAGAGGGATAAGCCCAATTAATTGATTGTTCAAAAGTAGGAACAAGTGAAAGAGTGATTTTAACACTGGAATGCTTGAACAACTTAATCAATAGATCTGTTTATTCAGCACAGCCACTAACATAAAAATATGGAAGACTGAGTACTTCAGATTTTTCAGCTGCTCCTCGGGTTGGAAATAGAGGCTCTAGCAGCACAATCATTTTCAAAATCTGTAAACTTATTGAGCTAAATTTATCACTGATCTAATGAGTTTTATCTGGAATGAATATTGCAAATTCCTACTCTAATACGATGGTAAAAACTAGCGAAATGAAAACATAATGAAACTTGTTTTCAGAGATTAAAGCTTCAGAAATCAAACATGCCATATTCTAGCTAGAAATCAGGTCCCAGAGTTGCAGAATGGCAATGCCTTCCATTCTAATCCATCTGTTTTCTTTTGCTGGGCATGTTATCCTACAGCTAATATGCCAAGCAACCAAGCATTCGCTCACATTATTAAAACATACAGCTCTCTCAACAAACACAGTGTTACGTGATTTCCTCACTTTTTTTTTTTTTTTCAATATAGGGAATTTGGACTTAGCTCTTTAGTAAACACTAGAAGATAATTGCAGACATGAATTAGAAGTAGAGATGACACCAAAACTCATTTCCTCTCTCCTCTGATCCCATTTTGCCATAATTCAGCCAGGTAAATGTGGTCGAGGCCAATGAGCTCCAGCTCCATTTCCCGCTCCAAGTCCCATCTTCACTAAAGCTTCCTGAAGGCTGAGCACAAACTTTAAATTCCGTGAATGGTACAACAACAGAAATGAATTTCTACAGAGGCAAAGGTCTTAAAGCAGATGAAAGGCATCGCAAAATGTTTTCTCAGAAACACAGATTTATAAAGGGCTAGTCACTGGCAATCAGAGCACTGTGTCAGACTAGTCTGCAGTATGTGTTTATTATTGATTTCTGAGAATGATCTTGCAATTCAAACAATACCTGGACCATCACTATTTCAACCTACCACTATTTACGTATTTGTATTCACACAGACCAGTTATGCTTGAAAGGTAATAGAATATCCTATGAAAATAACATAAAAAACAGGTTTTAATGTATGTTGATGCTTTTGGTTTTTTACCTCTTTGAGAAATACTTTTTCAAAGTCAACTGGAGGTCTTTATAATTAGGTTCAACAATACCATGAACAAAAGAATTAATCAGCAGAATCAGACATCTTTTCCCGAAGAAAATATGACATATCTAATTCTAGAATCTAAGCTGTAAAACCATCTAAAGCCATCATACACCAACAAATCTGGAGAAGTCTCTACTTTCCAAGAGGAGAAGAAACAGAAAATCTCCTTTCTGTGTGAAAAGGCAGAGGTCAGTCTTCACTCCTTTCTTTTTTTCTTTGAGAGACTCAAAGAAATACCCTCCTCCACCTGCCAAGCACTACTCACACTTATATAAAAATTCAGCAGAACGTTGCCATGATAGCAGTTCTTTCTCTAGGGTCAGTGGTGAACTGACCTAAACAAATTCTTAAATTTAAAAGTTTTCCTGAAAAAAAAACTATATATTCACATTCTATACAACTAAAAACGTATAAATGTAATACATATATATTTAAGCAACTGGTTCCTGATCCTTAAATCACTATTTTGATTCTGTTAGGGACGCTAACTTGATTTCCAATCTAAGTGGTTAGCATACACTTAAAAGGATTACAAATGCTTATTTAAAAAACATACTGACTCAGCTCACTCAGAGAACTTCATAAATATGCAGCAGGAAACTCCCCAACAGTGACTCATAACTTCAGAGGTTTAAAAAAGAGAAATAATCATGAAATTTCCAACTGTTAGTCATACTTGATTAAATCCTAAGCCAAAACCATCCTGTTTCTGTGAATTCCGCTTGACCATCCATTAAGTTCTACAGAAATGAGAGTCCTATGGCAAAAGCAACAAAAATCATGTAACTGGGAAATGACTGCTAATTCTTAACAGCTTACACAGAAAGATTGTTTCATATAAATATACGTTGGAAAATAATTCCTTTCCTTACAACTGACGCGTGGGTGGATTTTGTCTTCAACTTACTTTGAATGACTGGTCTGAAAAAATTATTTTACCAACTTTTCTCTAGAAAAGAGAAAAATGAAACATGATCAGAGGACATGCAACAATCCTGAAGTTTCTTCTCCATAGAAATCTATTCATATCTATTTATTGTGCAGCTCGACAAACCTGTGTAGTTCCTAGTTAGAAAACGCACTGACATCTTCCAGCTAGCAACCTATTCTCATAGGTGTATGATATTTAGAATCATAGAGTATCCCAGTTGGAAGGGATTATTAAGTCCAACTCCTGGGTCCACACAGAGCCACCCAAAAAACAGACCATGTGTCTGAGAGCGTTGTCCAAACACTTCTTGAACTCCATCAGGCTCGGTGCTGTGACCACTGCCCTGGGAAGCCTGTCCCAGTGCCGACCACCTCTTGGTGCAGAACCTTTCCCTAACCCCCAGCCTGACCCTCCCCTGTCCCAGCTCCATGCCGTTCCCTCGGGTCCTGTTGCTGTCCCCAGCGAGCAGAGCTCAGCGCCTGCCCCTCCGCTCCCCTCATGAGGGAGCTGCAGGCCGCCATGAGGCCTCCCCTCGGCCTGCTCTGCTCTGGGCTGAACAAACCATGGGGACCTCGGCTGCTCCTCATACATCTTCCCCTCCAGACCCTTCACCATCTTTGTTGTCCTTCTTTGGACACTCTCTAATAGTTTTATGTCCTCCTGATATTGTGGCACCCAAAACTGCACGCAGTGCTCGAGGTGAGGCTGCACCAGCGCAGAACAGAGTGGGACAATACCTGCCATTGACGGGCTAGCCCCAGGACATGGTTGGCTCTCCTGGCTGCCAAGTCACGCTGCTGGCTCATTTGGAATAAATATTTAATGGCTTCTTGCTAAATACCATCATAGTGTTCCTATTTGGTTGTGAAATGAAAAAAGAAACATCTTTTTAAAGTTTAACCATATTAAAAATATATGTAATTACTATAAAAACAGTGAGTTCTGCAAAATGAACAAGAACGCCTCAACCTCCTTCTTCCAAATCTTGGTAAAATACTGTATTTTTTTTTTTTTATAGAAACATTAGTTACCATTTCACCAAAAGGCAACTTCATGTTTGCACAGTGTAAAACCATACAAATGTAAATTAATATTACCACATGAGCACAGAAGTCTAAACATCTATCCATCCCATTGTCACTGCAATGACAAAACTACTGTACGTGACGCAAGGAAATTCATAGGGATTAATTTTGGACAAAAGGATCAGATACTACCCCATACTTCTAAAAATGTATACAACATACCCAATAACCAACAATTCCAGTTTTGAAACAAATAAAAAGTGGCAAGTAACAGAACTATGACTGGGAATGGTGATGAACACACTTTTTTTATCATTCAAATTCATTCAACCCGAATGATGGTGCTTCATTTCATTCAAAACCAAATGAGAAAAAAATATAATGTATATATATATATAAATACAGGAATAATTACATGAAAATTTAGTTTGGTTAGAGTATCAAAATAAATACTTTCAGCTAGTCAGAAGTCTTCTTACGCCCCCACCCCCCCTTTTTAGGCTAAATGATTAAAATCAGATGATAGTTTGATTTCATACTTGTTAAAATATATGCTCCTGCTCCCTTTTGATTCAGAGACTCATTTCTTTAAATTGCCTGCTGAGAGGAATTATGAGCACTGAATATTACACATCCATGCTCTATTAAGCATAAGATTTTACCGAATGCAGTTAGAACTTCTAACATTTAAAGTTAAGAACTATTTATCAATAAATCTGTATTATTCTCTCTTTAATAGAAGATAAATAATGGTCAAAATTGGATTTCAAAGTCAATCAAACATGAAGCGTAACTACTGGACTACATGTTCTTGTATCTAGACAAGTGTCACACCCTGCTTTGAGAAATAATAAAATCATAAAGAATAGAGGCCTTCTTGTCCATCTCTAAAATTTTAATTTTATCACACCAAATGGTAAACAATCTGTTTGGCAATTTATAATCTATTTTTACCAGGTAACATGAGGGTAAGTTTTCCCTATTGAAATAAAGACACATAAGAACTCTGTTTAAATATAAAAAGCCTCACAGCTTTAATATGGGAAAAGTGTAAATTTCTCTAAGGACTGTGCTGGAGGGTTGATTTGTAGTTGTTTGCCTAAGGCAACCTATCTGCATTCAACACTTACCAGAGAAAAATCAAGCTACTTGGATTTAAAAAAGGAAATTGAAACTAACTTTTCCAAAGAAGATAAAAAGTCCAAATGAGTTGCTCTGAAAAATGCAGGTTACTGTAGATATATATATAATATTTAAAATACTTGGTACTAAAATTGTGCAAACACAACCATGGTAGGCACAAAACGTTAAAAAGAAAATACCCAGGTTTTAAGTCCCAATGGATAAAGTTAACCATGACATTATGACGGGACCACAAGTCATCCAGAAGTTCAAGACAGTTACCTAAATTCGAGGATGTGTGCCATCTACTACTAGGCATTTCAATCCTTAGTACCAGATTCAAGACAGTCTGAAATAAAATCCCCGA
This sequence comes from Stictonetta naevosa, assembly GCA_011074415.1. Classification (NCBI taxonomy): domain Eukaryota; kingdom Metazoa; phylum Chordata; class Aves; order Anseriformes; family Anatidae; genus Stictonetta; species Stictonetta naevosa. The sequence goes on from CM021698.1 coordinate 151,116,563, forward strand.
TTTCTCCTCAGAAGCACTGCTAGGACAGACATCCTATCCTTAGCACAACTGACTGAACTTTACATAGCAGCATTTTTTTGGGCCACATTAGTTTCTAATGTAGATACGGTCTACTCAGTCAGTAGACAGTTGGCAATCTGATCCTTGCTTTTCCCCAAAGTCTCCCTGGCTGCTGAGGTCTTGGCTTCCTGACAACAGAGTTCCCATCCTTTCAAACATCCCATTTTCCTCTTTCTCACCTGTCACTTGCATGACTTCTTTGCTCCTCAAGCCTTCTGTCCCGCTTCCCCAGATGGACAAACCTCTCCATCTCCAGAAGGTTCAGGACAACAGCAGGCAGGACACAGCAAGGAGGGACCTTCTGACCTTCTTCACTCCGACCCAGCCAGACCCTTGTAGAGCAACAAAATCTCCAGCTACTCGTACCTGAATATACTTGTGCTGAGTTTTGTAACACAGGCAAATGACTAAGCATTTTTAAGCATTATAAATGACATGTGCTACGACCTCACCACTTTACATCAAGAAAATTGCACGGAAAACAGTCAGCACCATTCTAAATATATCCTCAATTAATAAAAATAAATCGTTCATGTCCTCAGGCATGGAAATACAGCATTTGTGCTTGATTTATGAATTCCTTGTCCATCACTGCCTTTTGCTTCTCTGCTCTTTTTTAGTTAGCTTCATTAGGACACCCACTCGGGTTGGAGAACTCGCAAGCCTTTGACAGTATAGAGCAGTCTGCAGGTCCGGCTTGAGCCATCACTGACCATAAGCCTCTAATATTTTGAGGAAAAGTTAGCAGAAAACTTTCTTTGTGTCTTAATTCCGCTCTCTTCTGGTTTATTTCTTTCTAACAAAATACATATTCTCCACATCTAAGAATGAGATAAAGGAAGAGATCTAAGGATAAAAGAAGGAAGTGTTCAAGTAAGATTACATAAAAGCAGGGTACAGCTAGGCAGTATTTCAGTGTTTCTCATTTTAATATTTCAGATCCTATAGACAGAAAAATGAGAAGGAAAAATGATGACTCTCAGAAATTTAAATAAAAATGGGGTTGCTTTTGACATACAAGATTTCCACCTTCTCCATTTACAGGATTGCCACTTGTCTTGAATCTTGTCACGGGAGACTCCCAGTTTTGATAGACTTGTCATGTGCCCTGTCAAACAAGCTTGCAAGATATTATAAAATTTGTAGAGGGAACTATCTTTCTATTGTGGTGTTGGTATGACAGCTTTATGAATGACGTCAAGGAAAAATCTTGTTCTATGCAGCAAATATATGGTGAGTTATTACACGCTACTCACCCTCCATCTATATTACTCGGATGCTTCAGGCCTTGCTCTCTCATCTCCCATGTCATACAAATCAAGTTGTTTTACTCTCTCATATACTAACTTAAAAATATTTTTTTTAGCCATTTTCCATATAATGGGGATAATAATATAAACAACCAAATGTGCTAGAAGCAGCCATACGTTTTCACTGCTTCTCTCAAAATTCTAACCCCATGTTATGTGCTCTCCCATTTTGAAGTGTTTAAGAAATGTTAGATGCAAGAATCAGTGCATGAAAATTCAAATATAAAACCTTGGTTTGCACGAACAGTTCGGATACAAAAGCACATTTTAAAAAGTTAATGATCAGTACAATAATGTAAAATATAGATACTTTGCATTGCAGATCTTTTGCATCAGAAAGACCAGCTCCTGGTTGTCATTCAATACTTGCTAGGGTACATCTTCTTCAAAAATATTTAAGATAGTGTGTTTTTAATGCTTATTTATTCTTCTTTCAGTTAAACAAGACCGTTATATAGCAAACCCAGTGCTTTCCCTAGGTGGACACCTGCTCACCTGAATTTACTGAGATTCACTGAATTGATATAAACGCAAAGAAACTTGTACCATAACCAAGACACAACGTTATCGATGGAACGCTCCGCAAACAAAAGTTAAGACTTCATACTAGTTAAGAGTGGCCCCATGCAGTAAACAAAACAGGATGCTTACAAAACAGAACAAGTACACAAAGTACTTCCCAAACTACTCTCCCAGTCACAAATAGCATGAGATTCCTTGAAACAAAGGTGAATTTTATGTATTTAGTAACCCCCACTGAACCTCTCTTCTATGATCTTACTCGATGTTTCTCTGAATCCAGAAAAACTTTTACTGTCTCTCTCATTCAAGTGTTTCTTCACATCTTCAAAGAACTCCAATATGTGAAGCATATGGACTGTGAAGCACTGACTTGAAAAGAAAAATAAACAGCCTTGTCACCAGTATATAAGACACACTCATGCGTCCACTAATTCTGTATTACAGCTTCTATTCAAGTGGCCAATAGAGACATCAGGCTTAGCAGTACACAGTGTCTCCAATCTGGAACTCGGATATTGGCATTACATCTGCCATCTATCAATCCTCAAGCACAAGGATGGTTTCAAACAGAAGGTGACAAACTGCAGTTGACAACTTAACCGTTACACCCTTCAGTTCACAAAGGCGCTCTTGTTGACAGTACTATTAACTTTGTTTATTCTTATCACATTATTTTCTCCAAAAAAATGGACCTGAGAAAATCCTAACAAAAAATGTTTCCAGGACACTTTTGAAAGATGTCGTCTTGCTCTTAATGCGCTCCCTTGCCTTACTGTTTAGACATGCCCGTTTCTTTTGTCCCCCTTCTCAAGTCTTTCTTGATAGGTAAAAGACTCGTCTTACTGAAATATTTTTTCTTTGCTTCTGATAGGGTGGTATTAAAGCTTTCCAGGCTACCTACCAATATTTAACTCTCAGTTGTTGTTTCGTTTCTTTTTAACAACTTTTCTCATTTTTTGAATATTCTCTTTGAATAGCTTTAAGAAGCTGTGCACCATTTCATCAGCTGCTGTTGCTGTATCCAAGCGTACCACAGTCACTACTACTAAGCAGCACTTCAGCTTAACATTTTGAACCAGGTCGTACATGTTCCCCAGGAAAATGTCAAGGCCAACTTTCTCTCACTGCCTTTCTAATCAGCTGCTCCATAAACCCAATGGGTCTGTGAATTTAGTCCGTGTCATGTCCCAGTGCAACTCTTACAGTTCTCTTACTGCTGTACCCAAACTTCGCAGCCTCACTAATTTCGCCGAAGATCCTGAGATCAGCATCACGCTGGCCAGTCTGCTGTATTGATTCATTACAACTTCTTCCTACTTAGAATGGAAAATTCAGACTTGAAATTCTATACTATTCATGCAGCTGTCGACAAAAAAGTTGTGTTACTCAGCAGCACTGTTGATTCACTAATCTCATTTGCTTAAAGCATTCCCTAATTCAGAACACCACAGCACCATCAAAAAACCTACTGTGCATTCACTGAAGTGCCCACCATCGTAATGCAGAGGAAATATTTAGAAATTTTAAATGATGCTACCAAAATATGTAATGTTCTGCAGTTCTGCTAAAAAGAACGATCTGCTGCAGGGCAGTAACGGATTTCAAAGCTCAAATATCTGCAGCCCTGGCTAAAAGAACTCCTAATACCACAGCACAGTGATTGCTCCTCCTCACTTCACAAGTATCTGACCTGCATTCATCAATAAGCCTGTGACAACACGATAGCTCACAAATACATCATTAACTTAATATATTTTAACTTTTTACTAATGGAACCCACAAATATACCTGCACTTTTATGAGCCATTATATAAGTCAAAACATAAAGAGATGTGACAGACAATTCCTGTATGCAAAGTTCCAGGTCACTGATTTCTCTATAGGTGTAGAATATTTTCTTCTATTTCAAACAAGCTGAGAAGTCATTGTCAAATGTTAAAATGCATTAGAAAAGCTACTCAAAAAACTCCAGCTTGCTACTGCTGCAGACAAACAGCACCACACGGAGGAGAGCACCAGAAACAAGAGACAGGACAGCAGCTTGGTTTTGTGTAGTACTTAAAAACTGTTCCGTTTAAAGATAAAGCCTCTTTCTCATAAAAAGCCCAATATTCAACATATGACCTGCAAAGGTCCTCCTTTCAAATTTTCCTAATATTTCAACAGCAAATTGCTTGTTAATTTCACTGTTACAGAAAGTAAAATGTTGTTCTGCTGTTAAAATAGCAGTTCATTTGAATGATCATGATGAATACTGTAATAAGTGTTTTGCATAGCAATATTTTCATGTTTTAATTACACACATATTTAGTAGAGCTCCTCTGATGTTTTTCACTGTCATCTACCAAAGGTTCCATTTTTTCAGTGGTAATCTCAGCTCAATCTGACAGGAACATTACCAGGCTGATCTGACAAGAAAATAGCAAACAATGCGGGGGGGGGGAGGAAAATCTAATACTTGGGGGAAAGTTCTCCTGACTGAAAGTTCTTTTACATTACTTTTTCTGCTTTTGGATGCTTGCTGTGCCCATGTCCAGGTGCCAGAAGGCTGACCCATGCCGGACACAGCCCCATGGCAGGGCCCAGCTGAGTCCAGCCCCATGCTGGCGGCGCTTCAGGGAAACCAGATTTCTGAAAGGGCAGAGCGGGCACAGGCCGAGGAGGAGGCCCAGGGCGAGGGAGAAGCAGCAGAGGGCCCAGGCCCCAGGAGGAGGAGGGCAGGAGGGGCTCCAGGCCCACAGGCAGCAGGGATTCCCCGGCAGCCCTGCAGAGCCCCCGCTGGAGCAGATCTCTACCCTGCAGCCCAGGGAGGGCCCACGCCGCAGCAGGGGGACATTTCCTGAGGGAGCTGCGGCCGTGGGGAGCCCCCGCGGGAGAGGGACTGAAACCAAAGGAACATCTTCAGGACACCAAGACATAAAAAGAAGATTTTTTTTTTCTCTTACAATGACCTTATAAAAAAATTGCAGTCAGAAATTCAAAATGCTGTGGTATAGACTCTCTACCTCCCCTAATTTGTTCATATTATGAATTAAATTCATTCAGTGTCACAATTCTAAACAATTCTTTACAGAGTCTTGAGTACTTCTTCACTGATAAAGTATATCCTGGAGAAAACAGAAAAACAAGCATGGAAGTTCTGACTGAAAATCACAACAGGAACTCAAAAAGTTTAGTCAAGAAAATACAGCACACAGAACTTAACTCTCCAGTAAAACAATATTCTTGTAACTGTAAAGATTATAAAGAACTAAATCTTTTTGGATCTTCAAATCTATTGCTTATTCCAGTCATCATAGCTGTGTAACCAAAAAAACAGCCATATCTTGCATTGCCATTGTTGATATAAAATATCTTACTAAAATAACCTATCATTCATCTGAAAAACACATGTAACCCACTGAACCTGTGCAGCAGTACTTGTCATCCCACTATGCTCATTATTCAAGCTATAATCATTTTGCTGAAGAAGCTTTAAAGACCTCTCTGAGAAGTTAATACATTTATCCCAGGGTGTATTAGAGGTATGTTGTTCACTTTGAAGTAGCAAGATGGTATCCTGTTCATCTTTTGGAATAAATTAAAACCTAATGTAATATTCCAAATTGGTTTCCTTTAGTAAAGAGATCATCTCTCTGTTTTGTGACTGTACTCTATTCTCGATGCACCTCAAATTTATACTTCCATTTGATATCACATACATAAAGCCATCCTTTCAAGGACTTCACTAAAATTGATCTTTCTTTGCTGGATAAGGTCTCTCCCCATCAAAAACAAGATTTACCTTTTTCCTTACCTATATTTTACCTATATTTTTGGTAAGTAACACCTTATTCTGTCAAACATTTCAGTAATAAATGAATAACACATTTTATTCCTGGCATACTAGATTGTCTTGCAAAGAAGGAGTTAAAGAGAAAGACTGTAAACAAAATTAGAATATATTTCTTAGCTCCCTCTTAACACTTTTAACAAGTTATATTAAACATTTGCAGCATGACAGCAAAACTGATTGCTCTGCAATATGATATCTCTTATTATAAGCATTTTACATTTTTATTATAACCATTTTAAGAAAGCATGCTAATGCTGTATTTGCTGTAAATGCAATTCATTCATCTGAGACTCATCAGAAGTACCTACGCACCACTTAGAAAAGAAATGAATTTTATAGTGCTTTGTTCAAGTCCTGAACAGAATTCTTGCGTTCTGATAGGATATTTACATGAACACAAAATTATTTGGGGATGCTCACCTTGATAAAAAATAATAAATAAATAAATAAATAAGTACAACTCCAAAAATCAGATACAGGGTCACAAAATACTGGACTTTGTAAACCTGCTTTGTGTTTGCGACTGAGCTTTGATGAAGACAGAAGCAAATTCATCTTCTGCCTGTGGGCACTTTCATAGGATCTTTTTGACGGATTTCCTAGTCCAATATGGCTAGGAAATTTGAAATTCAGGCAAGGAAAACAATATCTGGAGTATTACTGACGTAACAGTTAATCATTAAGCAGGCTACTGAAAAATTCTAATTACTTCACTCAACAAAATTATATTGCCATGCTGTCACACTATTTTAAAGTGTCCTGGTTTCAGTTAGGACAGAGTTATTTTTCCTCCTAGTAGCTGGTAGGGTACTCATCTTCAAAGCAAGTTTGGTTCGAGCTTTTCCACTGCCAATCCTGTACTTTACATCTGGTGTTTGCTTGACCTCTCACATCTACAAAAAAATGAAATCTTGGAGTAAACCGAGTCCCAAACCTGTTTAAGTTTGTAGAATTGTGACATGTCATGGTACCTTGCAGAAGTCACAGCCTAAAGCAATATATTACAGGATGAACCCTAGCAGCACTGTGCAATCTTGCACTGCAAATAGTACATTACTGTGCAGTCTCAGAAAAACAAACAAACAAAAATAACCTCAGCGAAAGAAAGCCTGAATATTTGTTTTGAGAGGTACAAAGTCCCAAGCAATAAAAATACACACATATCACACATGCAAGCAGGAAGAACGTGGGGTCTCACTGTCTCTATACATTGCTCAGTCTATAGAAGGCTCCCGCCTTGAGCTTGGTGCTTAGAAGCCTACGTTATGAAGGTGCATTTACACTTTTTGTTCAACGCCTGCTTCATCGTTCTTTTTTTCTATAGAATAGCAAGAATCTCAAGAGAGCTTCAATTTGTTTCGTGTGCAAGTTTAAAAAAAAAAAAACAAAAAAACTTTTTTCTTCTTCATGGTAATAACTGTTTACCCAATGATATCAGCAACCAGAAGAAAAATCTCATTACTCAATTATGAGCACAGTATTATAGCTGAGTCCACTAAACCTAGCTAAATCTGTTCTTAGAAACCGCCAAGCTATCACCACTTTACAAGTTAAAAATGTTTAACAACGTGTAAATGGCTTAGCACCTTACACCAAAATATGTAGCTTAGCCTCAAAACTGCAGAAACACTGATCTCATCAGTTATACTTGGAGGGGCTTGACATCACTGAAGGATGCATTGCATAAATTTTTTCTTCTCTGCAAGAAAATATGTAACAGACAAAGCCATCACAAACAGCAATTGACTTTTCTTCCTATGTTTTCAAATTCACCAAGAGGTTTCAAGCTGAGGAATGTATTATTCCCATTTTCTGTCCTCAGTCCCCCCCCAGATCCTCTACTGATACACAGTCTTTGCAACTTAAAAACAACTGACTTACAAAGGCACTTCTGGTTCAGAGTACACAGGTCCACAGAGAAAACAAACATATAGCGTCTTCTAAAATATTTATAACTGTAACAGTAATTATGAAAGAATGTTTTCATTTGCAGCAAATCATTTAATATATTCCATCCAAGGTGACAGCTTAATAAGATAACTGCTCAGGCAAACTGAATAACCAGCTCCATGTGTGTCACGCTCATTTCAAATTTTAAAAAATCAGTCTTCTTTGAATTAAAATGTCTCCATCAATATGCCAATTTTTATCAAAAATAACTGAACCAGCGCTCAGGGTATATTAAATCTTTCACAAGTAGCAAAAAAACAATTTTCGAAACTTATACACGACGTATAAATAAAACAAACCCTGCGCCTTCACGTATCTTCAGGATATATGAAACACTTCTAACTTGGCCTTGCTCATAGTATTGGTAGCTGAAAGCATACAGGCAATCCGTATATTCCTATTAGCCATCTGCATCTCTGCAAGCAATAGCTCTGTGTAATAGTCAGTGCATTCAGCATTTCATTTAAACAATACCTAGGACATTCAGAAAGAAAGGAAAGGGAAAGGGGAAAGAAAAGTGGGAGGAAGTATTGTTCAGCTTCACATCCCTGTTTAGCTCTGGAGTTCTACAAGTTGTAAACAATTCATACAGTCGAAACTGATCATGCAAGTTAGAAAAAGCACTGAATGAAAGGGAATTATGAATAAATAATTCATCTACTCAAGACCAAAATATTTAAAAGACACTATGTTGAATTGAGATTCCCTAATCGATACTGCTATCAGTCTTCTTAGTTCAAACATGCACAGTGCGACCTTTGCCAGGTACTGCATGTGTCAGCATTATGAGCTATTTTGCCAGGTAATTAACACAGTCTATCATGTTTTTTGTTTTGTTGTTTTGGTTTTTTGCAGAGTAGTCCACATTTCCTACCTCCCACAGTTTGGTGAAACGATTTTTTAAAAGTAAGGAGAGAAGAAAACGATGTATTTTTATGTAAGCTCCACTCAGTTTAACATGTATTTGTTTATTCTCTCCGTTTTCTTATTGATGGGTGACCCTTCTGGCATAGGATACTTCAGTCTATAAAAACCTAAAGAAAACAAATACGTGCCCTTTTGAATAAAGCCGTAAAATAAATTGCAACTACATAGCATCCAAGAACATCAACCCATTCTGCATCACAAATGAACAGTTTGCCCACAGTCTCAAGCTGGATGCTCATAGTGCACATTGACTATTTCTCTTATGGCTACAGCTTCGGAAATTCCAGAACTATAAACATTTTATGAAGAATTCTACCATTGCTATAATGACTTTGTCACAGTTTCATCAGCGAGTTCATTACAGCTGACAGGGAATAGCACAGAAGCACACAATTATATGTGTTTTAACTTAAAATCATTCTGACATGAAAAACTTGCCGAATCAGCCATCCACCTCCAGAATGCCAGAAGCTGGTTTAAGGCTTTTTAGTCCATTTCTATGGACTTGAATCTGCGCCTTCCATGGACCACAGTTTTTATTTATAGTGTTGTTTCTTAAAAATTCAGTTTTTTTTTCCATCTGAAACCGCTCGGTGACTATAACTGAAGCACTCCCCACTCCAGGAGATGAATCTGGCTGTGCTCAGCCAGACAGAGCAGGCATCTTCATCTAGAATATGATTTTCCCCAAAATGACAGTGAGACATCTCTCCAAAAGTCATCAGATGAAGAGTCATCCAGCTTTGAATTAAACTTTAGCTATTCCCTGTTTACAGGCTTCTTCTCCTAACTAGCAAGACTCTAAGAAATTTGATAGAAAAGACCAAGCAACAATTTTTAAGCAATTAAAAGTTTGATGCACAAAGAATAGGAATACTTTGCACAGAGGACAGGAGAACTATGAAAAGACTTAGCATCGAAATAAAGAATTAAGTTTTTTCTTTCTATGGCTTTCCACGACAGCAAAGTGCTAGAGATGATTAAATATAGATTGTGGAATTTCCATCAGTTGATCATCTTCCAGCATGGCCGAGACATCACTGCTCTGCAACCTGACCTTTGAGGCAGCAAGTAGAGACTAGATGTTCTCTGAACGCCCCTTCCAGCTCTCCTTTCTGCGATTTGTCTAGCATTTCTTGTACAAACATGGACAGGAAAATTTATCATCTGCAACTGGAATGTTTATTTAAGACATCAGTAACACAACTGAGCACAAGCTAACTAAAATCCCTCTTTCTCCTAAAAACGTACTTTCTGTTCAGGGTTTGTTGTTTTTTTTTTGAAGGTTCTGATTATAAAAACCCTTATCATAAAGCAGCATTAATAACCGAAGCTATTTTATTTTAATGGCACACAGATAAAAGAACAGCATATTCATTTTCTGTTAACCAGGAATTTTAAAATAATTTGGGTTTGACTGACTTTCAGATGTCAGCCACGGCAAGAACATCAATGCGTTCAGCAGCTCCAGAGCAGATAACCTTGCCTCTTCAGGAGAAGAAAGAAGACAGTCAGAATAAAGTATAATGAGAAGCATTTTGTAGTGATGCTGTCTCCACATCAATAATCCACTGTTTGTGAGGAAATCTGCAATTTTTCAAGTTCTAACCTCTGAATACATTCCTATGCTTTAACATTCATAAGATCAAAGTAACATCAAGTACCGGGAAACATCTCGCGAATCTGAAATTTAAACAGGAAAATTGAGAGTTACCGATAGCGTTATGTACCAGCTCTATACCTCGCACTCAGAGAATGACTAATATAACCACCACGCACGTTTTTCCTCATCAAATACACAAAATGGGTATTTTAATCACTACGGGGGTAACGTATTACTGCTCTGGGGAGTATAACTATACATATATACGGCACTGGAGCACTGTCTTATTATTTTTATTATCAAAACCTATACAGTGCACAATTACAGAATTTTCAAGATGAAGCAGTATGAACATGCTGTTAATAAGTACAGAGATGTAGCTGCTGGTTGGCCCACACAAAAGGTTCCCAAATAGGAGACAAAAAATATTACTTCAAATACAAAAGATTGGGAAGCTTTTCAAACAACAGCACGTTACCACAGCACTGTTACCTTCGTTCTTAGCCTACAGAAACTGCATTTTCACCATTTCTTCCAGCATTTAAGGCCAGCTCTGATCCCACTTTACGGTTTGTCTCCATGGTGCATTCATCTGTGCTTTCAGCTGGTCTGTGCATCGCAGAGTAATTAACCTTTATTCAATACATTTATCATTCACTGACAAGTGTGGCATTTCTCCCTCCAGCCTTTCCTGAAAGAAGTGCTACTATTAGAGCTGTTACTACCAATGTATGCAAACAAATACTCTTAAAAGGTAGAGTGATACACACAAACGTAAGAAGAAGCAAGCAAAAGGTAATTTTCACTAGCTCCTGTGATTTCCGTTCTTTTTAATCAGGTCAGAAAATAACCTTCTTTACAGATAATTCTGAGCACAAAGCATCCGTGAGGATGTGTAAAAGTTTTAAAAATACTCCTTTTCTCTTCACTTTTTGCCACTGCCTAACCAGAACACAATAACGTTTGCAATTTCTAAGCTCACTTTTTGAGCAAGTTGCAAATCAAAAAGGTTTTATCACTTCCAGTAAAGAGCACTTCAAACATTACTCAATTGCATTCTTGCAGTCACTCATACTCCACCGAGGTAAATAGGAAGAAAGATGGCCAACATAAATGTATCATACCACCCAGTGGATGGGCAGCATTTTTATTTATTTCTTAGGATAAATATAGCTTCCTTTACGTAGGATGAATCTTTAGAGTTACCTTCAAACCGAACTGGAAATATTGTAGAATAAATAAGGGGACCAGTAACAAATTGCCCCCGGGGTTACTCACATTTGAATATCCTACATGATATTGAAATCCACGTTCACATCCTACATGAAGTCCCATTCCGAACTGGTGACCTACCAGTACAAACCATCTGCAAGACGCAGGTGCCTTTTTGTTTCCTTTTTAAATGAAGGAGATTTGGGGGCAAATGATGAAGGAAATAACAGATCCGTAAATAATTTCTAACTGCACAAATGGGCAGGAACCGTAACAGAAAACACAATCAGTGGACAACTGTTGGATAGAACAGGATGAAATAGTCCAGTTGGAAGGGACTTCCAAAAGTCATCGATTCCAAAAGCAGGCTGAATGGACTGAAGCAGTACACAGGAAATGGGGTACACTGGAAATGCTCAAACTTTATTTTGCAAGCAGAAATGACACCTGCCCAATCGGTTCTCCAAAGTCACTGCCAACGTGAATAAGGATGAGTCTGTTCAAATTTTCCAACAGCTTCCTAAAAAGCACTTAAGGAACCAAGGTACATGGGGCAGGAGAAAAGGCTTTCATCCCAGAAACCAGGCAGTGAACACCATGTAGGTGCAAAAAGGCCCGTTTTCAACCAGCATGGGTCAAGACAGCCCTGTGTCATCGGACGCTCTGCAATACAGTCATGTGGACACAAAACGGAGCTGCAAAAAAGTGTAAGTTTTACCAATAATATATCGATGTTGCTTAGTATTCCCAACAGGTCAACCGAAAACCAGCCATTTAGAAGAGAAACTAACACTACTGACGGCACCAGGAACGAATCAAATGAGGAAATTCTGTGATGACGAATGCAAAGCAACTTATTGTAGAAAATAGTAACATATATATTAAGTATCTGAAAACAATTACTGGTGATAAGTTACAGCTTGATCATTGTGGGCAGCTCTCCAAAAACACCTGCTAGGTAGCAAGCAAGTTCCAAAAGGAGCGATTAAATAGACCGGGACTCTTCAGGTAGAAAGAGACAATCGAGATGCGGTTTGAAAGCAGTCTGTCAAACAATAAACCGTGTGCAGGAAATGAATACGGAATGACTAAGCTACCGTTTGGGGAGCGGGGAGAGGGGGAAAGAGGCTAACTGATATAATTATTTGGCAGATAACAGATCCTACAACACAAAACAATTTCAGCAGAATACTTCAGAGGCTGTAAAACAAAAAGGTGGTTGAAGTTTTCACAGCAATGTAGCCAAAATGGTAGGATTTAAACAAGACTGATCAGCTACACCCGATGCTTAATGAAGCCAGCAGCCCACTGAACACTGAACCCTGAAAAAGTGAAGCAGAAAATAATCCTTTTTTCTTTTTTTTTTCCTTCTTTTCATAACATTTCCATGAATAACTTATATTACTAGCAGCCAGTATTAAGGATACAATACCAAGCTAGGTGGAGTTTCCTTAATTCCAGCTGTTCTTATACATTCTTCAGAACCATCCTGACAGCAACTTTCTTTTCAAGGATGCTTGGCATAGAAAAGCCAAGCCATTAATTAAAAAAAGTGGCCTAAGAGTTGAATCTCCATGCTTTGGTGTGAATGTCTGCTTTTTTCTGAAAAGCTGGTCTTTCGAAATTCATGGCCATGTTTCCCAGGAGAAAATGACCTCTCAACTTCAGCTTAACTTTACATATGATTTAAGAATTAAGTAATTCTACTAACCCCAAAACTTAGCATGAAAAAAGAGCCCTGGAAGGAACCAGCCTGAAAATGCTGCACAGGTAGTAGCGTTTTCTTGTGGTTTTGCCTTCATTAACTGGGAAAACGAATTATTACTTCCTTCTAGTTTACCATTTTCTGATTTAGCAATAGCATGTCTAAACTTTCTTATAAAACATGAACTAGTAAATAACATTTAAATGAGGTATGCCTAACATTCTTACCAATGACATAAACCAAGTCCTAAAAAAAGACCATATAAATGTGTGTGTGTGTGTATACTACTTGCCAACCTAGAAAACCAAGGAGCAAGAAAAGGCAGTTGAAAAGTTACTGCTTACCAGCACATTTCCATACTAACTAGATTATAGTCTCTGAAGTGGAGATCTGGTTGCTGTGTGCAGCCCCCACATCTTCTCCTGTTGTTCCACATGAACTTCCACACTGACTGTTCACACAGCTAGTCATCTGCTACCGCACCCAATAAATACCCAACCTAAGGGCAGAGGGATTGCTTACGGGCATTGCTCGGCAACTCACAAGATGGCAACTCCCCCATCTCTCTGCAGGACTGCTTTAGATACCCTAGTAAATGCTGCTGGATGACCAGCCAGCAAAGGGCAGAGCAGCAGCACAAAGTTGCAAGTTGCAAGTTATTTGAAGGTTTCAATACAGCCTGCCTGACCAAGGAGTAGACAAAGCCTTATCTGACAAAGCTGAGCTGTCTCCCAGTTGCAGTCTCTCTTCTGATGGAGGACTAAACACTTTCAGCATCTGCTGGGAAGGAAATGATTGCACAAGTAACCCAAGAAGATTTCTGGAGTGCAAAAAGGATCGTGTTTTGACACAGGTGGTGGACAGGGCTACTTTCTCTAACCTTGTAAGAATTTGTCTGCTGAAAAAATACTACTGTTTTGTGTCAAATAAATTACTTTTACCTTGCTAAAACAAATACTTCTTGCACTGATCTGCTTACACAGCACTTCTGAATAGAGTATTCTTGGCAGCTCTTTTATCTAGAAGAAAAGATGGATGTCCTTTTGTTAAGGCTATAAAAATTAGTTTTTTGTACTTATGACTCACAGCTTTCCAAAGAAGCTTACTCCTCTTTCCCATAAGGGAACATTCAGCTTTCATCAGCAGTGCTACCACTAATGATCCTAAAACTGACAGTCGAAAAACCATGATGAGTCCTTACAAGGAGCCTAGCAGCAATTATCTTCTCTTAACTGTCGATGGAGCAGATAGATGCTGAACTGGCCACAAATTTTCAGACAGACAAGAACTTGCTAATGATGGATTCTCAAAACTATCAAGCATGGGACAGGGGGATAACCGAGCTTTTGCAGAGTTTCTCTTGCAAGATAACATTTTCAAGTTCTGTGAGAAAAAAATGGTAATGGAGATCTCAAGGTTTCTGGAAGTGAGGATATGGATGTCAAAATGTCAATGTCCCTATCAGGGGATGCACAGTCAAAAGTTTTACAAAAACCATTAAATAAGCAGTGACCTTAAAGAAATCTGACCTGGCAGTCCATCAGTCTGTTTTAGCAGACCGGGACAAAGTGAAAGGCTTTTGGGACATTGGGCAAAATACCCAAGAGCGGGGTGAATACCCATACCTGCAGGGCAAGGGTCGTGCACCTCCTTGCTCTTCTTCTTCAAAGGCTGGGCGTTAGAGGTTTACAGCTTCCACTGCAGCATCTGGTACTCAGATGATCTGGCCCCCTGGGAGAAGACTTACAGTCCCAATTTAAAGGAAAGGCCATGATAAAAATAAATACTCGCATATGATTCATCAGATTAAGGAATAACAATAAGAATAAATTTAAAAAATAATTTTAAAGTCTCTTTAAAGAGACCTCCTGAAAACAAGAGACAAAAACAACGGTCTTCTCTTACACCACTGATATTTTCTTAAAAATCAAATCACAAATAAAAAAATCAGACTACCAGAAAAAATCGGCAATTCAGATTACCAGAGCCGCGCTTTTCACAGAGGAAAGCTTTCCAAATTTGTATATGCTATATATTTCCTAACATATCAATACAAGTTGCAGTTAAGAGTCACAATTCCAGCTGCTGTTAAAATAATAAAAAACAGAAAGAAGGCCAGCAGAGGCCACTTTACCCCTTGACAGTACACATCTTTCTCTCATCTGAAGGACATGTACCCTGTTTCTTTCCTGTTGCGTTTTTTTGTGGAATGGGCCATCTCTAAATAAACAAGACCAGAAAAACAGCATTAGGAAGTAAAAAGACTTTTCTCGAAAGTCAGAATTGTTTCATAATTGTGCGTGTTGTATACCAGTTTTAAAACAAATCCCCAAAAAATCGCCACAGGAACTAGTTGGCCCCTGCCGAGGAATATTTTGCACATTAAATTTCTACTTTGCCCAATTACATATAAAACACATTTAAGCGGGAGTTGCATGAAAATGTATGATTGCTGTGCACATACGGGTGGCATTTTTGATGTGCAGCTCCAGTAACGGAACTGGACACCCCTTTATGAAGTGTCATATTTTAAAGAGTAAACAATATTTTAGCCTTGCAGAGATTTTTTTTATATATAAGTTCAACTCTCTTTTAAATTGTAATTCAAATCCAGGGGTTCTCCCAGGTATTTGCTACAGACTCGTAGGCATTTAATTAAGTGCTACAAAAAAAACCTGTGTCTACCTCTCCGCACAATGCGAGTCAGAACACTGTTGTCTGCCACCCACATTTGTTAATAACCTAGCTATGGAAATTCTTATTTCTTAAATGGAAAGAAACTAATATGCCAAGCAGAGGATGAATGAGAGCACCTCAGTCTGCAAGGCCCAGCTTAAGAATTCTATCTGACGTACACAAACAAAGGCTTTTTTAGGATTCCAAACAGAAAAAAAAAAAATCTCAAAGCTAGTGCTCTTTCTGAAAGGCTATATGTGCGTTCTACGCAGAACACTAAATAGAGGAGGATCCATTTCGTATCACAGACACACTCTTAGTCATTGGAATTCAATACGTCTGAAGACAAAGCCACAAATATGCCATTTGTTGTAATCAAAGTCAGCATCTAGTCCATAAAATTAAAGCATAAAATTGCATTTTAAGTGAACATCAGGAAATATGATTGGATGCTTCTTCCTTCTTGATATCCAAAAAGCAAAAGCAATCTAAGCCAAACATCACATGCCTTAACAAGTGAAGGCAGCTACACCTTCTTGAAGAAACAAATTCCTACCTTCTCATCTTTTCCTTAGTCAACCAGCTTCATCTGCTGCAGTTAGGATGAGCTCTAGCCAACAAACTCTTAGGCAAAACCCAATTTCAGTCACACACTGATCATCTAAAAAACCTGACCATCTGTGTTTCGTGAAAAGGAGATGTAAAAATGAGTATTAGCAACATATTGAGGAAACTGCAAACCAATCTGTCACCATCTCCTTTGCAGTTTCACATGAAAGGCAAGGTTGACAGGAATCTCAAAAATTCCATGGGAAAACTTCTGGAAGAGAAGAAACAATTGCTTCAAATCTGCCCCAAATTTGCTGAGGATGGATTCTGTTTCTGGACTGCTGATCATATAATGGACACTATCAGCCTCGTTAGCATCAGAGAACCAGCCATTTCATCCCAGAAGGCAATCGAGTTGGTCAGCCTTGGTCTGTACTTGTTAAGTCCACGTTGGCTGTGCTCAGTTAGCTTCTTGTCATTCCTGTGCTTGGAGCAGTCTCCGTTATCTCCTCAGAAACTGAAATGAGGCCAAACAGCCTATAAAACCCCAATTCTGATTCTCGTCTTTCTTTTAGGGGGGCAGTCTCTTCCAGTCATCCAGGAACTTTCTTGAAATGCCAGGCTGGTTTCTCTCGGTGTCCCTTTAATAGGAAAAACACCATGGCCTCCAACAGCCTGCCACCTCAAAACCACATCTGGACGCCACCTACAGAATGTTATTCAACAATAAAATAATTCTTTCCTTCAAAGTTCTCCTCCTTACCAACTCATTTTTCATGCTCTTTGGCGTCGTCTTCACAGCTTTTTGGTCTTTACCGTACCTTCAGATATTTTTCTTTGATTTTTCTGTACCTGCCAAGACCAAACACCAAGTTCTCCCACTTTGGGAACACGCACACCCAAATCCCTACATACACACACAGAGGTATATACAGGCAGTAACGTCTATAGGTATATACGTTCAGAATTGTGAGCATGACAAGCCAAGAACTAAGGACATTTTTCACTGTCCAATCAATTCACTTTGACCGTTCGTTCATACCTGCTTTCCTGCTGTCCTACTAATGGATGTTAACACATTATTACATTCCCATCTCATTTAAAAAGCCTCAGCAGGTCTGCAGTACAGTTCAGACATTGCAGCCCCGCAGACCTCTCACTTTGCAGCACATCCTCTTACGCTTTTATTCCGAGCACTTCTGGAACACGGGCAGCTTTAATCACAGTGACCTTCACTCTAATACATAACATAGGTTTGATGGCATTATATGGTTAGGAGCAGTAAATCTCACAGATGTAAGATGTTTTGAGACATACATCATGCAAAAATTCTTCTCCTGCCAATCAATTACTTTTTCTTTTCATCGAAGCAGAATCGCTATTAATCACCGGCATGACATTTTTCCTGCTCCTTCTTCCTCCATCTGAAGGCAAGTGCAAAAACAGGATATAAGGTTCTTATGTGCTCAGTTTGCTTATTTGATTTTCACACACCTTACCAAGGGCCTTGCACCTTCTAGAAACCACATCAAAATTGTGAGGAGTAAGCACTCTCAGCATACCAAGCCATATTCAGTCTATCTCAGACTGGATTTCAGTCTATTCTTTTAAACACAATTTTCCCTGAACTCATTTACATCCCAAATGTAAGCTGGATAACTGCTTCATTTGTGTGCACAATGAGGCACGTCGCAATTCCAATATAAAACTAGAAAGATAATTTTCAGTATGATTGACATTTCTGGTGCAAAATTTGAGCAGTGAAAAGAATCTGGATTTGTATTTGTTCATTCCTCATCAACTTCACAATTAGAAGACACCAACTACTTGCCTGAACTGATTATGAGAAAAGTTATTCTCAACACACTGGCAAAACATAGTTCCTCCACCATTCGTAAAAGCATCCACATTACTTCAAAGCTCTTTCAAAGTTCAGCTGAAAAACTGTGCTACTGAATTTGTGCAAGAAAGTAAAAATATTAAGTACCATAGCACATGACTTTTTTTAACTTGTTCAATAACTTTAACGCTTAACAGAGCAGTAAGTAAAAACTATGAAAAACCTTAAAAATGGAAAGTTTTCTCTAAGCGGCCAAACCAAACAACCTCGGCTTTTGTGTCTAAGATATATCAGAAGGTGCTTTATGATTTACTGGCTATCTTGTGAACTTTTCCTTATTTTGTAATAACATCTATTTGTTACAAGAGTCCTGCTGCTCTTTTTCTTAATACGAGGCTTATCTCAGTGGAACAAACCCAACATTCAAGTAGCTCTGCGTCCTACAATGGGCAGCAGTGCCTGTTTAAGTAGGATTGTGACAAGGAAGGCAACAGAATGGTCATTACTCATTTTTTCCTCAATATTCAGCCAAGTTTTTAAAACAGGCATGGCATTAGGGTCATCTTAGGGGCTGGAACGAGATGGTGTTTAAGGTCATCCAACCCAAGCCTTTCTCTGATCCTTACAACAGCTGCCTATCGAATCCAGCTTTCCATTTCACTTGTTCCATGTCAAACCTGTCTTGCCCTTCTTAACTTGGTCTCTTGCCCTTCCTACCATTTGGTAGCGGTGAATTTTACAATTTAAATTCTGCACATTATGAAAACAAAGTTTGTTTAGAACTTCACCTGGTAAATTCTCCCAGCTACAGAGATCGATAATGCTGACATTATCTTCTTCAAAAGCCCCAGATATTAATCTTCCCACATATTTTGCTACAAAGTTAACTTTATGTTCAATTTTTCAGCCAGGAATGATCTGTAATTCATGCCAATATCTAGCAGAAAACTGATACGCTCAATGACAACGAAGACGTACTAAAAAACATATTGATCTGTTTATGATTAGGGTAGTTGCATAAAAGTCAAGATAGCTTTTTTTGATCTGTACTTAATGAATTTAAAGGCAAAGAAAAATTCACAACTGCTGCCCATGATTTACAGAAGCTCTTTCCCCAGCTCCATAGAAGTAAGAGAGTAAAAGCAGACCTTAGCCATCTCTTTCCCAGCAGGGCGGATGATACCACATCATCCCAAACCCATAATGTATCACCGACATTATTCGGAGCCTTTTACTGCTTCCTATTTACAGCCCTCCAGTCCAACCACGTGCAAAACCAAATCCAACGAAGCCAAGATAACCCAAAGCCTTGCAGCTCCCCTGCCATACAGCTCTACGTTTTGTCTTCTAGTGTCTTTGTCAGGCATGGTGCAGGCACATCGCCGCGCAGCCACTGGACACAGTTTTTTTCAAGCAGGGACCTAACGCCAACGATCCCGTCGTATTTATTCAACACCTCTTCGGTATTTAGAGAGAACGAATAATGCAGTCGAGTCCCAGACTGTGTTACCGCTCGGCAAATATTTCCCTAAGCAAGATGCAGGAGCTTGGATTGCTTGGGTTTTAGGTCCAAAAGGAGCAGCCAAGGGTCCTGCGAGATCCCTGGGCTCGCTCAGCCTCTGGGCCACCACAGGAGGCGTCCACAGGGAAGAGCGCCTCCCAACCCCATGCTTGGGGCACAGAACCCAAAGATAGAGCCAAATGAACCTCTGCATATCAAATTCCACCTTTCAGCACACCGACCTCAAATGTAGGAAGATTCTGAATTTCTTAGAAAGCAAAACGCCACCCTCAGCAGCAGCACTTGCGACAGAACCGAGGGTGCGTGGCTGCACATTCATAATCCAGTTAAGTGTCTATACATTGGCAATCCGACACGAAACAAGAATCAGGAAAGCCAAACCACCGGCATTAAAAATAAATGCAGGCAAAACATAGCCTCATAGAGTATCTCCCATAGCCAGGCTTCAGAACATGTAACACGAAAGAAGCTATTGTATTTCCCGAAACAAGTAAATACACTGATTTTCATTTTGTTCGTGCCTTTTTCTGCACGTATGATTTCTTTTAATATCATGTCTAGCTTTCTTCTTCCTTGCCGTGTGAAAACGTGTTAGTATATTGAAATGTTACTGAGCGTATACAGATGTATAGCTTCTATTTGAGTGGCTAGGGGAATGGTAACCATGGTGCTGCTTCCAAGAATAGAATTATCATCTGTAACAGCACTCATGCTGTGGCAGTTGACAGAATGGTTATAAATATATCTATTAGCAGCCTGAGCTGAATCTTTAAACAGCACTACAGGGACAGCAGTTGGCTAAAAATAGCTTGACAATATTGCATTTGAGCACTTGTCCTCAGAAACACTTGGTCACACACATACACAGCGAATTTCAATGTTTTTTTTCTGCACGAGGCTGAAAATGAACATCTGTGGCACACAAGAGACAGACAGCGTGACATTTCGTGACCTCCCTCCTCCCCGTAACGCTACGAATAAAAGCACCGCGCTGAAATCTTGAAGAGGCTGCTCCGAAACACGAAGTAATGCCTAGAATTCAAAGCACACGAAGCAAGGGCAGAATCGAAAAACATTTTACAAGGAAAAAAAAAAAAAAAAAAACGCGGCAATCAACTGCACACAAATCACGTGTCGGAGCTGCTGGAGCTCGGCTTCGTTCTCATACACTTCCAGATAACTGCAACAAGGAAATGATGCTTACACAGTTGTTGCTAACAACTGGATGAGCTAGCATTCAATATTAATCAGGGAAAACTGTCTGAAAACAGATTTCTCTATTCAGTAGCCATGAAGTCAGATGCACATTGTCCAAAAAAAAAAAAAATGTATTTTTCATTTCCTTTTGTCAGTGTTTTAATCATCTTACCATAAGATGTTTGTACCCACAGTTGATAGCAGTGCAGTAATACTAATGGGGCCGTGTAGGGGGGCTGGTAAAAACAAAACCAGGATGGGGCTGATGAAAAAAAAATAAACAAGCTTCCTTTAGTATTCAGGAAAATGTTTACATGTCTTTAAATTATCAAATAAAAACAGAGGCTGCTAATTTCCTCATGAGCAACTGTACATTGGAAAGCGTGGAAATTCAAAAGAAAAAAAGATAACAAGAGATGATTTTTACTTGCAGAGTAAATCATGTCATATAACAGAATATTTTAGCTGAGGAGTCGTCTCTGGAGGTCTGGTGCAAGCCTCTCCTCAAAGCAGGGCTATGTTAGATGAGAGCTGTTTAGGGGCTCAGCTGGAACACATCTCTGAAGATGGAGGCTGTGCGGCATCTCTGAGCAACCATTTTGTGTCCGAGTGCCCTCACTGTGAACAAGAATCTTGCCAGTATTCAACTGCAATTTATGTTCCAGCTTGTTTCTATCCTTTCTCTCTTTTTTATTTTTATTTTTTTTACTGTGCACTTGTGAGAGGAGTCTGGCTCCCTCACCTCTACACTCACCTACCACATAACTCCTTTTACCGCTGAAGATGGTAGCGGTCCCTTTTTCTCTTCATGTCTCATGGATTCCAGTGCTCTCCACTGGACTCACTCCAGCCATGTCCACGTCTCTCTTGCACCAGGGAACCCAAAAGTGGTCTCTGTCCTCCAGCCATGGTCTCAGAAGTCTGAACTCTATTGCCTGGGGTACTGTGGTGTAAGTATTTAATTTTATTTTAGTGTCTACCTGAGTATTAAGTTTCAGTTATAGGGTTTTAGCAGGTTTTACCTAAATTCCAAATAAAAAATTAAATTTAAACAAAGTTGAAAGCACTCTGAATTTGTGTTCTTCATCTGCAACTTCAATGCACGCTCCAAAAATGCAAGTGAAAACAAGACACTAGGAAAGAAAAAGCATCTCTCAGCCAAAATGAAATACATATTTTAGAGCAGGTTTATATTACACTTCACACCTTTTTTGAAGATTATTTGAGGATGAATTACAGTTTACACAGAACGACTTCCATGAGTTGTGTCCCTCTGAAAGCCTTTTTTTTCTGTAAGACAACCTGTCGTGAAAACTCAAATACTGAAAATTAAGCAATACAGTAGTCAGAGACTAATATTCAGGCAAGGAAATTGGTCTGTTGGGATAATTAGAATTACTGTTTTCATAAAGCACATAGATCAACTCGATCATCGCAGTAAACTTAGGGTGCAAATATCCTCCCCCTCTACTCTGCCCTGGTCAGGCCTCACCTGGCGTA
This sequence comes from Stictonetta naevosa, assembly GCA_011074415.1. Taxonomy (NCBI): domain Eukaryota; kingdom Metazoa; phylum Chordata; class Aves; order Anseriformes; family Anatidae; genus Stictonetta; species Stictonetta naevosa. The sequence goes on from CM021698.1 coordinate 151,138,971, forward strand.
CTGTGTCCAGTTCTGGGCTCCCCGGTACAAAAAGGACAGGGATCTCCTGGAAAGAGTGCATACGGGGCCTGGAGCATCTTCCCTGTGAGGACAGGCTGAGAGACCTGGGTCTGTTCAGCCTGGAGAAGAGGAGACTAAGGGGGGATCTTATCAATGGCTATAAATATCTGAGAGGTGGGAGACAGAAGGATGTAGCTAACCTCTTCTCAGTGGTTTGTGGGGATAGGACAAGGGGCAATGGCTGCAAGATAGAGCACAGGAAGTTCCGCACCAACATGCGAAAGAACTTCTTCACGGTGAGGGTGACGGAGCACTGGAACAGGCTGCCTAGAGAGGTTGTGGAGTCTCCTTCTCTGGAGATATTCAAGGCCCGTCTGGATGCCTACCTGGGCGGCCTGCTCTGAGGAATCTGGGGGTTGCACCCGATGATCTTTCGAGGTCCCTTCCAACCCCTACAGTTCTGTGATTCTGTGATTAACACTTCTACGTGGATTTTATCAACTACATTATCAACTATACATCGGTCCTCTCTTCAAAGTTAAACCACCTCTAATCTTTTTTCTGCATCTGTCACGGAGGAATTGCAACGCATCGCATATACTACAACTCTGAACTTCTGAAAATGTAAGCAAGTACTGACAGTACTACTCTTTAGGACATTTGTGCATCTGCCGAGTGATGTTACTGCCACCGGGATTTTTCCTGAATGAGTCAAAGTGTGATGCTTAGAAAAGGAAAGCAATGCCTGATCTGGTTAGGTATTTTTTTCAAACAGAAAACATCATGACAAAATAAGGCATTGGAATAAGCAGCACGTTTCTAGCCTTCTTTTAAAACATTATTTGGGTAACTAAGTCTTACCTGTACAATAAAAATTAGGCTAAACCTGTGTGTGAAAGAAAGTAATTTCTTTTCCACATAACTTCAATGTCTACTATAATAATACTTTTATTCCAATGGAGATAAAGGGTTTGATACAAGTTCCAGTTAAACTTGTGCCACAAATTTAAACCAACTACTACGGTATTACTGTACGACCCTGTTCTGGTATAAATCTTTGATCACGTAGCATTTGACTCTGAGCAGAATGACTGTGTTTTCCTCAAGTGGTTTGTTCCGTGTATTCTCTTAGAAGTAAAAGAAAAAGATCAGAAGTTTTCTGGATTTATTATAATTTAATCAGAGAGTCTCAAATTAATTCTCAGCAAGTATCAATCGGATGGCTCAGTTTACAAAAATGGCTTTGCTTGGATAAACCAGCAGTTCCTAAGCACTAGTTGCTGAAGCTAAAAAAAGTATAGTTAAAGTTCAACACAGGGAAAAAAAAAAACACTATTCAATAAAACAACTTCAGAGACAGCAACTAACATTTATTCCAAGATCTAGCTGACTATATTTACAGTTGCCTGATTTAAATTTCAGTCACAGTGCCATCTGGTGACTATTTATACTCATACATTTTAAATAGATGGTATGTTTTAGGCTCATCCAACTACCTCTTGTCATCCATTACCCTATGTTAGCCTCCACATCTCTCCTGTCTTAAGTTTTACCTGAAGGAGAGGACAGAAGCAATTCTCTATGAACCCAAAAGGTGCAAACTTTCCAGTTTGGATGTTCTGCTTGCAAACTTAAAAGTCTGCTAGGAACATAATGCACTACGTGGTCAAAGTACACATTAACCACTAAATCTTATGAATATTGCTATAAATAATAAGGTTTCTGTTGATGAGAATGAACAGCACAATCTCAAGAATGAGATAAACGGAAAGGTATCCTTTAGATATCCTGGAATTTGGCCTCTTAGAGCCAGCTATGCAAAGAGAAACACTGCTGAACTTTGTTTTTCAAGTTCTATTGCTAAAATTACCATCGTTTTAACTCAAAAAGTAGTGGCAGATAAATAGGTTTTGTGAAGATAAATGAGAATCTGAAGTATAAAATATATTGATCAGTTTGTGTTCACATATGCAAAATCAAATAGACTTCCCAGGCTCATTATATATTTCATTTCTTTTAGAACAATTTATAGAACTGATGAGTGAAGTTCTGACACTTTGATGAAGACAGTAACATGGGAGAAAGATTTCTCATATTGGCGTTGACCTCTATTTTGTCCCCTTCCCCAAGCTCACAACAAATATTCCCATTGTTACTCACCCTTCACCCCTTCCACAACAGAATGAGCAACAAGACTATAAAATATATTGTGTTTGTCCTTTCATACCTGCCGATGAAAAAGGACCATGAAGGGAAAAGCTCTGTTATACTTGGTAACATTTTTCCTCAAGTGTTTTTCTACAATACAAATGTGCTGTAAGAAAAATACCTAGTTGGAAAGTAAGGGCATAGAAACATTTCAGCCGTTAACTGTTACATGAAAAAGACAATAGCTATTGAACAAAAAACGCAAGTAGATTTCTCGCTCTCGTTCCTTCTTGCATAAAAAGATGCCACGCAACACATTTCAGTTTTTCAATAATCATCAGATCTCAACTTCATATGAAACAAGATGTGTGCACTTCATGAGTTAAAAAATGAATTTGCTTCATTGGTGCTTACAGTTATTAATACTACTTCCATTCTCAGTAATATTCTCAGTCATGCAGAAATGCTGTTCAAAAAATAAATAAATAAATACATAATCCACTACTTCTGAAGTTTTCAGTGCAAGAAGCTGTTCAATTTCCAAATACTGACCCAGTAAGTTGAATTATTTTGAGCATGCTATGCAGGCCAGTAATTTCTGATAATATTTTCTTTCAGTAAATCAAATTATTAATTTTTTTTTTAACACTGCTTCATGTTTTCTAGAAAATGGTTCACACCCCAAGATACAAGTTTCGTTTTTCAAGGGTAATGTAACCTATTCCTGACAACGAGCATACAAAATTACATGATGAGCTGGGGGGAGAACCCATCTTTCTGCAGGAATATTAATTCAACTCATCTGTTCTTTCAAGTTAATATTCTAAAGTGCCAGAGAATAATTGTCTATTCACTTGATTGAACATTGATTAGTCACTGGAACCTACGCCCACCTGCTTCATGTTCTGATCGCCTACAATAAACTTCATCTCATCATCGCTGGAAACGTGGAGTCCTCTGACCACCGTACTGCCCTGGCTGGTAACGGGCCAGAAATTGCGTTTCTACTGCACTGCACTGAGCTTGCAAGGCCCAGGGGATGCTTGAGCAACCTGATAAGCTTCTGTGGGGAAATGGCACGCTTGGTAGACAAGGGGAGAGCAGTGGATATTGTCTACCTGGACTTCAGAGAGGTTTTCAAAATTGTCCTCAGTAAGATCCTCATAGAAAAGCTGTAGATGAGCAGAGAATGAGGTTGACCCAAAACTGGCTGAACATCCATGCCCCACGTGCAAAGGTCAGTTGCACAAAGTTTAGTTGGAGGCCAGCAAGCAGTGGTGAACCCAGGGGTCAATACCAGGTCCAGTCCTGTTTAACATCCTCATTAATGATCAAGATGATGGGGCAGAGTCAGCTCAGGGTCTGAGAGACCCTCGGAAAGTCTGCAGATGATGAAGCTGGGTAGAGTGGTGGATTCACCAGAGGCCATGCTGCCATTCAGAGGGCACTTCTAGAGGTGGGCTGGCAAGAATCTCAAGTTCAACAAGAATCACAAAGACCTGCACCAGGGGGGGAACAACCCCAGGCACCAGGACATGATGGGGCCACACAGCTGGGAAATGGCTCTGCAGGAATGGTGGACACCACGCTGGACATGAGCCATCAAAGTGCCCTTGCTGCTAAGAAGGCCAATGGTATTCTTGGGAGCTTTGCCATGGCATGTAGGAGCCCATACTAAAATGGAAAGTGGCCTCCTAAGAGTGTACTGCCCTGAGTCAGGGTGAGTATGGTCTTGAAAGTGAGACTCTTGATCCTGTTGTTGTGCTGATGGTGTTAAGCCAATGGGTCTTCTGCTGTCACCACAAATGTTTATGTATACTGTTCGAGTCAACCCTACAGAAGTGTACTTTTATAGTAGGGGAAAACCTATTCAAAATCCCTCTTCTGCTTAATTCAGACTGAGCCATTCCCAGCCACTGCCATTACTACCAACCCACTCACTGTACCGAGGCATTGGTATCAATTTATAAGAAAAATCTCCCTCTTGACAAGAGAAATTTACCACAGAGCTATTGCCACATCCCAACCACTACGTCTCATGTAAACTCTCAGAATTTGAACATTCAACACAACAGCACAGGGTCAAATTTCAGCTCTCAGTACTTTCGCTCAGTAGAAAGTGTTTAGAAACCATCCATAACTACATATAAGCTGTAAAACAATATAAACCTGTAAACTATATATACCTGTAAAACTTCATACCATCTTAATCAGTTGAAAACTGGTCCCCAAATTCATATTAAACTAATAATGGCGTTTGTTCATTTGTTTTTAATTCCACTACCAAGTTAAAACTAGAATACAGGAACACTGGCAGGCCTAGTTAGGCACACAATTGAAACAGACTTCTGAAAATAAACATATTAAAATGCTCGACTTAAGCTTTCACCTAAATAAGCATCTACAAAAGTAGCACATTTTCAAGCATGTGTTAAACAGAAACAGCAGCAGCCAACTTTCAATTTTAAATGAACAAATTTGTAAACTCGCTCAGAAAGAAGTAAATTAAGAACTGACAAAAGTGACAACTGAAAGTAGTAGAGCTCAGTATTTTTTTCTAAATATAAAACAGGACTGGAATATCTTCAGTTTCATTTATAAAAGCTAGCTATATTTTTTGTATTTTAAATCTACCTATGTGTATACAATTTTAACTGGCATTAATCAGTTTTAAAGTATGTTTCATAATGCTGAATTCATTCACTTTATCTGGCAATTTTCACATTATTTGTAGCTTCTGTGGCCCAAAACCTCAGCCCCAGGTTAGAACACCAAAGGCACTGCTACTTGTATTCAATCAAAGTAACATGATTTTGCAGGGAACGCACAACCTAAGGATATGACAAAAATAAAAGCACAAAGCAACAGCACCTGAAGACTCCATCAAACAATAATCTGTGCTTACTAAGCAGGTAGCCTTCATGAACATCCCTCCAAATATCAGCAGGTCTAAATATCACTGCTACACATCGAAGCATTTTAATTACGCAGGTACTCCTACTATATGCTTATAAATCTTTGTTTTCCTTGGGCTTTTTCCCTGCAAAGTGTAAATGTAGAATCACAGGATGGTTTGGGTTGGAAGGGATCTCAAAGACCACCTAATTCCTTCCCCTGCCTGTCAACAATTAAACTATTAACTTTGCGGTAACTTTGGGAAAATTGCATTTTGGGGACATGGTAAGAGGCTTGATTTTCAAAAAGATTTCTTTAAACGAGGCTCAGATTCCAGTCAAAAACCACACCAGAAGCTGCTGGGATGCTGTGATAATTTAAGCTGAATTTTATCCAAATAGCATGCGAGTGTGGGTACGACATAAGGATTAATGCGTTTAACACTTGCCAGGACTGCCATAACACTGAAATGTCCTCTTGAATTAATTTCAGAGCAGGTGCATCACTTTTTCAAGGGATTATCAAGAATGAGCACTGACACACACATCAGTTCTAACTAGATTGCTTTCAAAAGGCCAGTGACATAAATAGACAGTTATCCAGCATGTATTGACACCACTGGTATTTTTAACGTGACATTGTTATCACAACAATGATACAGAACTATGTAAGTTTCAGAGCCACAACCTCTTCAAGTTCCTAAATGAAAAAGTGAAGGAAATATGAAAACTTATCCAAAAAAAAGAAAAGCAAACAAAATTATGCAGGGGAAAGGGAGGAGAAAAGTTGACAATTCACAGTTATGTTTATTTGTAGTTAAATTCACTTTGTTTTTATTAGAGTTAAAAGCCTCTAGCTGCACAATAAACTTTATTCTTTCTAGCAGATCAGAGAATTCTTTTCACTTTTTGCCCTAAATATTTATTAAAGATGCAGGGCGGCAATTTGCTATGGGTTATATGGACATAAACTGAAAGAAAGAACTGAATAAACGTCAGTGGTAGGGAACCAGGGGAATTACTGAAAGAGTAATGATCACTGTCATTTTAAGAACCTGGACACTGTCATGGGATACAAAGAAAAAGGCAAATAATATTCAGATTTCAGTATTTTTCCTTTTTATTTGCCTTGCAGCGATAGGTTTTCACACTGTAATCAATTGCTACCGGGTTAATGATGGCTAAAGCAAGGATAAGCACAGAATAGATTGCCTGAACGGAATAAAACAAGTAGATGAGAAGCTCCATCCCCACTGCCAGTTCAATGAGGAAAGTGCACCTTTGTCTCATGATACATAAATGTTACTCAAATTAGTAACCATCCACACACTGGAGTCAGATACAGAGCAAATCTGAAGGTATAACCTTATTTAATAGGACAATAACCAGAAAACCCTTTCTTATATTCCCATTTCTTGTCAACCTCAGTTCCCGTTTCTCTTACTGAAAAAAAAGAAAAATATTCTCATAATACAGAGTATAACAGTCATTAAAACATACAAGGTATCCCTCATTCTTCACCTTAAAACTCATTTAATGGCAGACTTCACTCAACCCGTACTCCTTTCAGTTCAGATTTCCCCAGACAACCTCAGCTCCCCAAACCCCACTGCTTCTTCTGCCCCATATTAAAAATCCACATTTGATATTTGCCACAGCTGCAGCCAACTCCTCCAGATCCAAACCTACTCCAGAAGTAAAACGCTGCAGAGAAACCTGCAGAGTAACTCGAAAACTGCTGTGTCTACCTCCTGTTTAATTGCTTTAACATCAAATATAGCCCTGAACAAAACCTCCAGAAAAAGTGCAAGGAAATGCATTTCCAGTTACACAGAGGATGATATGGAAATCTCCTGGCAGAATCTGCTACTGCTCTTCAAGACTTTCCTAATTCATAAACTGCAATAAAAACTAAATCCAGCAACCTATTTACAGAAAGAAGTAGGAAAAACACAGTTATCCTGTACAACAAGCTAAATTCAAGGCGTATTAGGTTAGAAACATAAAAGGCCCTCTATAACTCTTAACAAGTAGCCACCCAAAAGTGGAAAAAAGAGCTAAATGATCAAAATAAAACATCCCTTCCTTTAAGGAAGGAATACAGCAGGGAAAAAAAAAGAAAAAAAAGAGGTTAGAGAAACTGTGAAACTGTGTTGAGACGTAGCATTGCAAGATACTCATATGCCAATCCATCACATTTGTTTAGGTTAGTCCAAGACTAACACTTCAGCCTGGCTGACAAAATTGTAATGAAGTGTTTCACTACACTGCAGGCTTCAACCATTCGAGCACAAGCCACTAACAGCTCCTCATTCTGCAGCATTCTGAGTTGTTAATTTCAACCTCTTCAAAGCCCTTTCCTTGTCTCAGCAAGTTTACAAAGAGCATTTTCCCAAGTCTTCCTCATCCTCTGGCCTGAAGGTTTCTGCTTCCAAAAGAACGTTTCACTCTTAAAAATTTCAGACTTCCTGCAGGGAAAGCACACTGAACAGTAACTGAGCCGCATCATTCTTTACTGAGATATGAAAAATGGCTTTTTAACTCCTGTGAAGTCAATTACGTTTTTAATCACTGAGAATATTCCAGCTAAGTTTTTATTTTGGGTTCATTTTTGCAGGGACATGAGCCTGATAAGAATGCATTACGTTCACCATGTGCACCAGATCAGCTATTTTGTACCACTGTTACACCAACTAGGAAAAAAATATTCAGTATTTAAATGTCCATCTGAAGATTTTAAAGAAGCTGGCTCATCTAAATCTTTTATTTTTTTCTTACACGTACATTTATGCTTACCCCCTATTCTGGTGATTTTCCACTATAACCGAGCATGTTCAAATACATGAGAAAATGTTGATTTTCAACCCCAGACTGAATGGCCTCATTGTGCTGCAGTCTAGGAATGTACATACCGTAAGCATCTGGGGAAAAAGAAAGGAAAAAAAAAAAAACACACACACACACACACAAACAGGGAGACTTTGTTGAACCTAGAAAGAAAGCCAAAAATTAAGATGTAAAATGAAAACGCAGAACAATCTCAATTACAGACTGACTTCTATTCCCATTTGATATTCTTTCACATATCCTTAAAAAGCCTAATGTTCATACAGCTTGATTTTCTGAGTAAGATGGCAAGCCTGTAAGCTGAACAAACAAGGAAAAGAGAACATGAGTTGAATCTTACTAACTTTCACACATCAGGCTACTACAAGGTACTAAACAGATGGCAAGATTCCTGAAAAAGAAGGCCAGGATTTTGTACATGGCAAAGCACTTCAGTGAGTAGCAAATACTATAAGAGAGATGAGGGGAAAAAAAAGCCAAAAAGCTACAAAAGCTACAAACAGTTTAATTACAAAATACTAACCTACCCAGCATAAATAAGCAATTCTAGAAATGGCTGCAATGGAGCCAAATGGAAGTACAGGGCAGTGGCGTGCAGGACGTGCCGAACAGAAACCTGGAGGTATCGAAGATGCTCCCACATCACTGACACGGCCCCTGCTGTGAGCTGGATATCACTGCACCAGCGCTTAGAGGAGCACCTGTAAATGTCGTCCAGAACGCAGAAGGTGTTTTTCCCACAGTGAAATTAGAAAGGTGATGTCTGGATTTCTCCTTTTTCATCTTCCCCTAGACCTTTGTTCCTGGAATATAAAAACTTTATCTTATTCCTTGCTGGTCCAGGGGGGATTCAACACACAACTCCGATGCCAAGAGAGCCTAGCGTGATGAACACGCGATCCAACAGGACTCAGCCTGGCACTGCACGGTGCACAGAGATGCTATGCCTTGTTTTGCAGGCAGTTATGTCATCGCTCCTTAATTTTCAGAGAAGAAAAAAAAAAAAAAAAGGGTCCCCTGGGCTAGACATTGTATATACAGAGACCATGTCCATATAGTCATAGTCATGCTTTTAAATTCAAATGTCTTGAAAAATATGCACTGAAAAAAATGCTCGGAGGTAAGTGTGAGAAACAGCCCCCACGGGTTACACGGCTCCCTTGGTTAACTGTGACTCACATACCCACGGGAGCTGGCTTTCACAGCAGGGACTTCTCAAAGCGAGTGACTTTCCAAACAGAGGGAAGGTAAGCAGAGCTGCCACTGCATCATCTGAGTGTTTTGGTCTGGGGATGGCTGGGTGTTTTTATTATTGTTTTGCCTTTTTCCTCTGAGTGGAAATCATAGTCAAAGTTATTACTCACTTAAACGCAGGGCTGTAACTGCTCAGATGTGGGGACAGCTATTTCTTCTTCTCTGCTGGCTTCTCAAGCAGGCTGAATAACACCCAGTTCAGTGGCACAGGATATGGTAATCCACGTATGTATTTATTATTATTATTATTTCAGTTAAAATCTAACTAGCAGCTAACATTCCCAGTTCCATTCCATCTGCACTGGGAGATAATAGCTCACGCTTGGATATCAAGTACAAAGAACGGCTACAGCAATCAAACCATTTTACTCCTTTTGTAGTAGAAAAATCGTCAGGAGGAAATTTTGCCTTATACCTTTGTGGCAGTACCAACACAAGAGAAACCCAAAAGGTTAGTTTCAAAACTGCAACATTAAAAAAAAAAAATGTACATTGCAATCTGTGAAACTGGTTTTGTCATTTTACAGATGGAACCCAAATAGCAAAGATAGTTCTTTTTGGAAAATCATCAACGAGCTGTACAACAGTCCTGGAAAGGTAATGCTTTCCCTCTTTTTGAGTATGACGTCTGTGTCATATGCAACATTTTCAAATAGGACTATGAAAATTCTTGGTCTCACATGCACTCCCTGACAGTAAGCAGTGGAAAGATGCCTAGCACAGAAGGCCCTTTACTCGCTTCAAAACACAGTGGCGGAAACTGGACATGGACAAATCAAGACTAGTGGTAAAATAAAAGATATGAGCATGCCACCACTAAAGTAACCATTCTAAGGATGTACAAAGAGGTGGTATCTTGAGAAATGGGCTCACATTGTCTATTTCTTACCCTATTCATGGTGAGGAACATGCAGTGGTTATAGTGGAAATACTCCTAACTGCACACCTTGTATGATCTTGTGCAAGTCCTTTACTCCTTGTTCTGGTCCGTCAGTCACTGTGTCAATCACAGAATCACAGAATCATCTAGGTTGGAAGAGACCTCCAAGATCACCGAGTCCAACCTCTGCCCTAACACTGACAAGTCCTCCACTGAACCATATCCCTAAGCTCTACATCTAAACGTCTCTTAAAGACCTCCAGGGATGGGGACTCAACCACTTCCCTGGGCAGCCCATTCCAATGCCTAACAACCCCTTCGGTAACGAAGTTCTTCCTAATATCCAACCTAAACCTCCCCTGGTGCATATTGCTGTCAAATGACAGCAATGGTAATAAAAGTGTCTATTTTTTGCATTTGCATAGTGCCTAACAAAAAATGAGTGGAGTTGGGCAAAATGCCTTAATCCTGATAAAGTTCCTTGGACAGTACTTGAAACGTGCTGCCCAGCTTGCAAGTCATTTTATATGAATATATAGCATACCTGAAGGTAAACTTAATAAAATTTATATAAACTGACTACTAGTACAAAGTCGTCTAGAAGCCTCCTTGCTCCTGACAACGACTTTATTGAAAAGCATGCATTTTAATTGCTTCTTGCCATTTGTCTTTTCCTGCTGCTCAGTCCTATTTCAGTTAAATCAGTGTTTTAAGAGTCGCAGGTTTAAAATTAGCTAGTCGTTATGAGTTTTCCACTTTCACAAATATAATTGCAGAGAATGATATATTGTGTTCACTGTGGCTACAATTGATGCACAGCCAAGCCCGTTACCAGTAATATTTATACCAATACATCATCAAACCACAGATCTCTAAGTTAAGAGGCATAAAAAACATGCTAGGCACAAGCAACATGCACCAGTGCAAAGGAGTAATTTTTCTACACCAGTAGTCATACTGTTCTTCTCCACTGTGTTCCACCACCAGGGAACAAGATTTTTATTCAATTTAAATCTGGTAACATTAGAAATCCATTACACTATCGGTTTGCACCTATGGAAAATTAGTTCCAAACCAGTAGTGGGGAAAAAAAAAAAAAAAAATCAAAGAAATAATGCGATTTGATTCTAGAACAAAACAGCATCTCAAACTCCTCGCACTTTCACCTCTTCATATGAGAATTTTTTTCATTAACTGCGTTTCCTCTCACATCATCAGTCACTGCAGTACACAGCAGAAACAGCGATTTAAGGACAACACAGAGAAACCAGTTTCATACAATGGCTGACAACATGAGTTATAATTCACATCTATTTTACGTAACTCATTTAAAAATGCATTTATTTATTTGACACTTTTTTTCCTCTTGTCCTAGAACTCCTCCCCTACTTCTGGACATTTTACACCCTTTCCCTTTTCCAGAACTTTAAGGCTTTTAAACCCAAAATTGTCCTTTCACGCTAACAAAGACAGCCTTCACTGCATGATGATAAAAGTTACCACGTTATCCTTAGTGCTATACTGACACATAATTGTACTTACGCTGCAATAAGATCTAATTGCCTGCATTAAACCTTGGGATTTATTGCTTTGATTCCTGTTTTCACTGACAGCAGTAGAAACTTTAACAAACGGAGTTATGTTAAGCAATCCCTCAACAAGGATGTTAATCCAAAGCATCTTACTAAAAGCTTGCAAAGTATGATATTTAAATCCTCTATTGCTCCATAAGCAGTAAACGTGGAGCTCGCTGTGATGATTATCCAGTCGTTTCCCTAGGTGAAACAAAGTTGGTAAAGTAGATTCTGATGTGCCCTTTCAAAAATGGCTTAGCATCAATTACAGCTATCACATTTTGCGCTTCCAATTTCTTCTGTGGAAAGCTACAGCATTCGACCTACTCTTTTGAAGTCCCTACAGTGATAAATTACTAAACTTCTTTCCCTTTTCTCATACTCTTGGGTAAGACGGCTATTAAGAAAGCCACTTTTAGTGAAACAAACAGTATAACTGAAGGTTCTACTTTTCCCTTACGATGCACTTCAACTCCTTTGGTTAGTTGGCCACAAAGCAGCACAGACCTCCATGGATAAATATGATCTGCGCCTGTGATGGAGGTATCAAGAATATTTCACGAAGAATGTCGTGTCAAAGCTTAAGAAACTGAACTTGCTTGAAGATTTATTTATTCACAAATAGAGAAAAAGCAAACTGATCTATATTTAAAACAAAGAACAGAATAAAACCTTAGCAATTTCAAACTAATCAAGGCTACGTGGCTAAGAAAGGGCTGCATGGATTTTAAATGGCATTTATCTCAGCCTTCAGAAAAGCTCTTCTTCATTATCTGTCAATGCACTGGGTTACTGTGGTTAATACACCACAGCAAAAGACTAAATTGATAACATTTATGAAATCTCAAAAAAGATCCAATGAGCATTTGGCAAAGAGAGATTATCATCTCTAAAATGTGCTCATATTTAAACAAAGATCTAACATGAGGTTTAAATACCTTCAGCAGCAAATTTCTAGATTATTGTATTTTGAACTTGACCATTTCATAAAGTAAGAAATAGATTTCACTGACCATAACCGAATGCTCCAAAAAGAGGGAAAAGAACCTAAGATTATCCTTTCTTTTCTACCTTTTCTTCCTTACATTCAAACAGGCTAAAGGCACTTGGCAATAAGCTCCAGCGAAGAGCTGTAAATAAAAAGGTGCTAATAGCAGCAGCTACAGAAATGAGTACAATTAGGATGCAGACACTGCTTGCCAACAGTAGTGATTAATGAAATGAAAGCCTAAACAAGCAGTTTGGGATATAAAGAAAGACAACGAGGATGCAAATCCTGCACAGTACCGAAAGTGTTACAGAATTATCTGTGTTGGAAAAGACCCTTAAGATCATCAAAAGCCCACCCTTCAACCTGACCTACTGAGTCCCATCACTACACCATGTCCTTTAGTGCCACATTCACACGTCTCTTAAATACTTCCAGGGATGGAGACTATTAACACATCACTGGACAACTTGTTCCAATGCTTGACCCCTCTTTCAGTGATGAAATTCTTCCTGATGTCCAATCTAAACCTCCCCTAGTGTAACTAGAGATGGTTTCCTCACATCCTATATCATATCACCTGAGAAAAGAGACTGACACCCTTCTCACTGCAACCTCCGTTTAAGCAGTTGTAGAGAGTGATGTGTTCTCCCCTCAGCCTCCTTTCCTCCAGACTAAACAACCCCAGTTCCCTCAGTCACTCCTCATTTTCCAGTCCCTTCACCAGCTTTGCTGCCTTTCGCTACACATGACTGAGCAACTCGAGATCCTTCTTGTAGTGAGGGACCCAAAACCAAACACAGTATTCAAGGTGAGGTTCCACCAGTGTACAAGGGGACAATCCCTTCCCCAGTCCTCCTGCCACGCTATTTCTGATGCTGGCCAGGATGCCGTTGGCCTTGGCCACCTGGGCACACTGCTGGTTCACGTTCAGTTGGATGTGAACCAGCACCCTGGTCATACAGCTAGCTGGTTGAGGGAAAGGATTGTCCTGCTCCACTCTGCACTGGTGCAGCCTCACCCTAAGAACTATGTGCAGTTTGGGGCACCAAAGTATAAGGAGGACATAAAACTGCTAGAGACTGTACAAAGGAGGGCAACAAAGATGGTGAAGGGTCTGGAGGGGAAGGTCCCTTGGTCTGTTCAGCCCAGAGCAGAGCAGGCCGAGGGGAGGCCTCATGGCGGCCTGCAGCTCCCTCACAAGGGGAGCAGAGGGGCAGGCGCTGAGCTCTGCTCTCTGGGGACAGCGACAGGACCCGAGGGAACGGCATGGAGCTGGGACAGGGGAGGGTCAGGCTGGGGGTTAGGGAAAGGTTCTGCACCCAGAGGTGGTCGGGCACTGGGACAGGCTCCCCAGGGATGTGGTCACAGCACCCAGCTGCCAGAGTTCAAGAAGTGTTTGGACAATGCTCTCAGACATAGGGTCTGTTTTTTGGGTGGTCCTGTGTGGAGCCAGGGATTGGACTCAATGGTCCTTGTTGGGTTGCTTCCAACTCACGATCTTCTTTGATCGTATTCTATGGTCCATTCTATGATTCCAGGTCCTTTTCTGCTGGGGAACTTTCCAGCCACTCTTCCAGGCCTATACCACAGCATCAGGAGGTTATGACCCAAGTGCAGGACCCAGCACTTAGCCGTGTTGAATGCATTACATTTATGGAGTAATTGTCCCAGTTGTAACGTGAGAGAGAAGACATGCTCTACAAAAACTACTCATCATTACAACACATCATTTTTACCCTAAACAATTGTTTACAAGCTCATTTGGTTACATCTAACACATCAAAACGATTTTTGAGGTACGCTGTTTGTAATTGTTCTAAGGGAAGATTTATAGCAGTAATAGAACATCATTATTAGCATCTAAGTCATAGGTAATATAACATGTTCATGATGCTACTTGTAAACTTACATGTCTGACTAAATTATTCAGAAGTTAGAAAAATTATTTCCTCTAGGTATGAGCTTTCCAGATTTGTAACAAAGAAGTCTGCCTCACTTTAAGGAGGAAACAAGAAGAGAGATAGAAAGAAGTAAATAAGATATGGGTACTATTTATTTGGTATGTAAGTGATTTACCTAGTATGTTATTTAGCAGGCTCTGAAGTTATAAACTAACAGCTAGGAGGACAAGGGTGAAGAGATCTGATTATAGAGGTATAAACTAAAAGCTACAAGGTAATAAGAGAGGAAATGGAGGAAGAAAAGATGAATTAAACTGTAGGTGAAAGGCAAGCCAGAGAACTGCAGACAGAAGGCCTGTTGTAAAGGCTCCTACGGAACTACAGAAGTACAATTATGGTAAAACAAAAATTGTTCAAGTAAGTTCTTAGAATACTGACTGTATTACAGCACACTTAAAGGGATTAAGATCTGAATAACGAGCTGAAAATGAAAAAGCTGCCATGAATTTTAAGTGAAATTGCATAGAACAACTGACAAATATAAAGCTACTAAACAGAACACATACACAAGACAACTTTGTGTCATACTAAGTAGCAATAGGATTTTGAAACACACTACATTTAATTTCATGCTCACCTAGGTTGAATTAAAATCTTGATTACACTTGTAAAACCACAAAAATAATTTCACTGGATATTAGATAAGTATATTTAGGTACTGGAGAACCTTCACAGTTCTAGCAGATCAGAGCTGTCCTCTTTCTTGGTCTCCCCAAATCTACTTTTTTGTGCATTTCAGCTTCTGCCACCACGTTTTCCCACCAGAGCAGCTGCCTTCCTCCCAGCCAATTCCACACTTCTGGTTAAGTTAAAATGCTAGAAATTGTAATGACAAGTCTAGTGAAAATGATCACAGCAAAATGTTTATCAATAACCATAAATTAATGCATGAAAATACTGCATGAAGTTTTATGAGGATGAAGTGTGGAAATAAATTTGGCCATAAAGTTACTATAATATTCAGAATTAAAGAAATTAGTTAAAAGTTTTATTCTAATTGAAATCTAGATATCTGATGCTTGAAAAATCTCCAGTTAGAAGAGAATGCAAGACTCTTCCACGTTCTCAGGTAAGTCATTCTGGAAGAATTCCTGTGTTGCAAAACAAACTTTTCTGTGCTTAGGGTGAAAACAGATCTTATAAATATTGCCTATTTTTTTTCTTTTTCTGTAAATATACTTGAGTATGCTCTGTCCAGACCCTGGTCTGACTTAACATGAGTCAGTTAGGAACTGGAAGACATGCTGCCACTGAAGAATAGCGCCATGAATAAAACAAATACTGGTGAAAGGAAGAGTTTATTAGCTGAAGCATACAGTTGGGAGAAAATAGTGCTTTCGACAGGCACATAGTGAATCTATCCAAAACTTCTATTTCGATACAATGCAAAATCTAAATGCTTCCTTCATATCAAATAAAACGGCAAAAAGGAAGTAGTCAAAGTTGTAAAACATTCTGCATTGAAATTGCATCTACTACGCTGACAATACTGAATGTAAAACACCAGATGAGATGAATGAACTGAATTTATTCAAATCCAGGGGGGGGTATCTTTTTTTTTTTTTTCCTCCCATGGCTCTAGAGAATAGCGTTAGTAAAATGCTTTCTTCGTGTTCTGAAGTACAAACCTCTCTAGAGCCCAACAGTGTTCATCTTTTGATGTTACTATTCACAGAATACAGTTGGTGAGCAGAAATAGTGTTGAATATTCAACTACTAATAAAACAAAAAGCACTCAAAGGAATATTGCCAAACTGGGCAGGGAAGGAAAGTTAAGTGTGATGAGACCCAGATTACTCAAAAACTGCAGGCTTTCATCCAAACCCAGATCATAATCAGATTTTGTCAGCCATGACCAAGAATTGTCAGCCAATGGCCAAGAACGTCAGCCAATGACCAAAAATTCAGATTTCACTCATTTTTGCAAAAAAACTCTACTGTCATTATTCTCTTTACCTCAGGGGAAATGGCAATCCTTGGCCAGAAAGCAAGCAAAAAACATGCTGCTGACCTGGGGAACATTGGTTTGGCTCATGGCTACTTGCTGGACAGACTTCAGGAAACGTGACTTGTTTTCTGGTATTTAACTCACAAATTTCTATTAACCAATCAAAAATATTTTTTTAATAGAAATTAACTTGGGAAGTGAAAGAGCTCTGACCAGGATTTTATATTGTCTTCCACATGCTTGAAAGTTATTAGGAAAATCAATACAGAGACTTGCATCTTCATTCTTTTTTCTTTGTAATATCTGATGTGCGTAATACCAAAGGAGAACTCACAGGCACAGAATTTACAAGCACAGTACTGAATTCCAATGCAGGACAACGTTAAAGTAGAACATCTAAGTTGCATTATACATTTGTGCCTAAAATCTCACTGCTAAATACACTTTTATGCAAATAGAAAGAAGTATTCTAAATGCTAAGAGTGCTCTGCAGATTCAGCATATCCACTAATTTCAGCAGGGTCTAGAACTATTCAAAAATTCTGTGAAACATCAAACGTTTTATTTACAGGGTTAACCTTAGAATAGCTTCAAGGTATATACATAAAGTGATTTTGAGCTTAAAGCACTAACAATATAAACCTTATCTCAATTAACAGCATACTTTCATTAAAAATGAAGAGCATAGCCTGAGAAAGGCATGAAAAAAAATAGTCCAGTACCTTATTTGAATACACGCTGACTAAATCAGAAAAGAGACAGCACAAACAGTGTATGAAATTAGATTAGCTCTACATATATTTTAACACATGGTACCATTTGCTGATAGTACAGGAAGAACACAGTACATTACACATCTGGATTACTTAAACTTCAGCAGCTGAATCTCTAGAAGCGCAGCTCAGGTTCAGTTTGCAGAAGCAAATTCTCCTGAACAGACAAGTTTGAAAACAGGTAAGTAATCGTGAGCTAATGCTCTGTAAATTATAAGGTGGTCCTCAGATTGCCATAAAACTGGCCATTAAATGATGTCTATGATTAACAGCTTAAACCAAGATTTTTTAAAAAAATCCACAAAATGCATTCAAAGTCTTATTTCGCCCAACTAAAACTTGTCTATTTCAACTCCTATTTCTGTCTTCTGTAACAGTAGGGCCTTGTAGCCTTTCTCAATCCCAGATGTTTTCCAGAGAAACCAGGGACACTACATTGAACTACTGTGTCCTGATGGCTAATTCTCATTGTCACCTTGTGATCAAAAGGAACTACCAGAGAATTATCTTTACCTGATGGTAGTCACTGTGACTTTAAGGACCAAATTTCCACAGATCTGATTGCTGTATAAAGCTCAGGTCACTAATATATGGCACTGAGTAAGAGGGTGCTTCTTCCATCACTGGGCTGAACTAGTCTGAGCCAAATAATCTCAGCTTCCAAGCAGGAAAACCAGTACAGAATTCCCTGGTTTAGAAATAACGTATTTTCTACTGAGAGATGACAATATTTCTTTTAATTTTTAAATTGCAGTTTAGATACTCAGCAGCTGAGCTTCTAAACAAACTGCAGTGTTATTCCAAAAAGTACAAGATCCAGCCATAAAACAGACCATTTCACCTCCCAGCATAACCACGGCAATGCAGAGCTAAGCATGGGCTAACTCACTCTGCAGCAGAGACGCACCCTAGAATGACCAAGGGTTTTAAGACAAAGCTTACCAAATTACTCAGTGGCGAACAGTAGGAAAGAGTACATCTGGACATAATATTATACTGTGATATTCTTTTCAGCTTGAGGGTGTAAGCAAGCTTTACGATGAGATCATAAAGCAATTTTTGTATGAAATTTATGAGATCATTGTAACAGTCATTTCCAGAAGGCAGTGAGTGGTTTATTAGAAGACAGCCTGTAGCAAAATTGAATACGAAGATTGCAAAGAAGTTCAAACGCAATACTGGCGATATCCAATATTGAAGCGGAAGAAAAAAAAAAGGAAGAAAGACTTATAAATATACCAACAATGACATTTCAGAAACAGCAACAGGAGAAGCATTGATTTCTATTAATTTTCATTTGCAAAAATTTACCTGTCTTATGAAGATTGGTTAATGCACGCCATACAGGATTGAAAAATCACTACTGCTACTGCATATTCACAGCAGACATCTATTGCTAAATCGTGAATAAATGCTAGCAGAGTATATCCACAGCATATCCAAATTCTTTAAGATCTATCTTGTTTCTTAACTTAAAAGTTCCCAATTGCTTCTTACCATAGTCCTCGTCAAACAACTTTAATTGCCCAGACTATTACAAAATTAACCTTAAAACATAATCAAGCAATTGTCCCGAAAAGCACTGTGAAGGACACAGCCACAGCCCACACGCACTGAACTGTGTGAGCAACTGAGAGAACCTGAAGTACCTTCTAAGGAGGTTCTAGGGCATTCAGAGAGATTCAGAAATAGGAAATATTTTAAGATTCAGGTTCAAAGGGAATCTTGGGCCATCTCTTTTTTATATATCCCAGCTTGCTAGTGTATACAACAATGTTCCTACCAAGGAAAAGCCTTTACATTTGACAATGAACATACATTTGTGTATTCTGAAAGATAACCTGCCTGAAATCAAGTAAGTCAAAAACAAAAATACAGCAAATTCCTCAGAACCAAGCCAAGATACATTCTGATTATATTTTTGAATAAAAATAGTTAATTGACTCAATTAATTAGAATAACTGCCTGATATTTTAATTTGGCATTTTCCACTGGTGGATATTATGTTTTTTCAGCTGAAGAACTCCATCAAAGTAGAGAGCTGTTGCAAAGAGAAGCAAACGATAACGTACAAAAGTAGTAGGCAAAAGCTGGATATAACACCTTACCACAGATGATTAGTAGCCAACTGTAACATAATCATCCCGAGGGACACAAATCTATTCAGTTGTGACAGGTAATTTCTCGTGGTTGCTTGGCCACTACCAACTGTGTATGTCCATATGCACAGAGACTTGATTTCGTGGATAGTCTGATAAATCTAAAAATATTTCTGAGATGTTCTAAATACTTTTGAACTACATAGACGTTTTTAATACAGGTAGATCAAATGGATGATTTATAGTGCCTTAATAGGGACAAGCTGAAATAATATTATCATTATTTATAGCAACATGGTAAATACAAAGGGGAGTTACAGAAATGATGATCAGTTAAAATGGAACTAGCCATGACAGTCAGCATACACTCCGTAGATGGTGTTACCCTACTGTGGTTTTCTCCCTCCTCAACCACAACATGACATTCTTAAAAATTTTGGAAAAATATAAATCACATCTTTCCTCTCATTAATGTCCCCTGCAATTACGTGATCAGAATGGTATAATTCAGGTAATTAAACATAATTTTGTAGACTTCCTCCAGAATTTTATTCTGTTGGCTACTTTAACACCCTGATTTTTTGTTTTTCCTGTTGATTCTCTGTAAATCACCTCTTCTAAACATACTTCATAGAAATGCAGTCATTAAGAGAGTTCTAAAAGAGATGTGAACACAGTAAATTGTTAATTTCAAGCATGCTATAGGAGCTGTACTACAGTCATATAAAAACCAGGCTTAATGCACAGATAACTTTAATAAACAAGGAACCCCATAATGTTATCAGAATTTGTGTTCTCTGTTCAACATAGTTTTGGCTACCTGCAAGGTCCTTCCATACAAAATACCAGTTAATAAATTCAAACTGCATTCAGCAAACTCACCAATGGAATCAAGTTCATGCATTCCCACCAGACTGTTGAAAGAACACATTCTTGCTTTACAGGTCTCCAACGTCCTTACAAAACCATCGCAAAGGTCACTGTGAACCTGCAACTTCTCCGTTGCCAGGACAACTGGCTGACAACCAGAAAGTGCACCAAAGGGATTCTTCCATGTGTTTGGTACGTGGAAATTCTGCATTTCTGATTTTTTTTATTCCCATTTCAAAATAATATTCTCCTTGCTTGCATAAATCGTAAGAGTTCTGTAGAACATAAATTCTTACACAAACTTCTACGCTTGAAAATTAACGGTGAACACTTTACTAGCTTCAAACTGTTTTCTCAATCATGGTGATTTATGTTTATGAGCAACTGGGAAGTACCTTACTATGTCAAAAATAATACAAAGGAAGCCTTTACTTGTGTGGTTTTTTAATCATCTCATATGCTGTCATCATCCTTTTTGTACTGCAGAACCAAATGAGAGCGAATTAGTAGTACTAATGGTTCAAAAGAAACATATTTTTAAATTAATAGCAGCCCCTGTTTATTCATCAAATAAAACTGTAAATAACCTCACTGGGAAAAAAAGTAAATTCAGATCCACAGTGTATTACTGAAAAAAAGCAAAGCCCAGGTGTGCTTCTCAGTCAAAGACTTGCCGAGCCAAAATTGCTGTGTACAATTTTGGACAGAAATTCGGAGGGAATGAATTAATGCAGAACACAGATCCACGTAGGAAAAATATTAAATACTATATGGCACGTAAAACATGCACCAAAGCTATGGAAGAGCGCAATGAAGTCCTAGGCTATATTTTTTGTAACTCTTGCTGTCTTAGTCTTAAATCATAGCTCCTGCAAATCAGGCCAGTAAACTGCAACTGTTCTTATTTCCCTGCTCAAAACAAGAAGTTTATATTTTGAACAGGTAAGAACCTTTTGTTTTGTTTTCAAAAGAAAAACAAACAGTAGCTTACTCCAGGTAAGACTCTCACAGTAAGCACAATGCAGCTCCTACCCACAGAGTTGTTCTTTCATCCTGCTACTTTTGTTTATTTTTCATTTGGCTCTTTCAATTATTCTGTTACTTACATGAGCACCTCTAAAAGGCCAAGTACTGGAAGTGCGAAGGAAAGACTTTGATCCTTTGACCCTTTTTAATCACAGAACAAACTGTAATCTAGCATAATGAAAACTAAGTTTTTCACTTATTTTTATGTCACTTACCTTCACATGACTGAAGTCACCAGCTTTGCTGCTTTCTTGTGGATTAACAGGTTTAGCCTCTACTCTTGGTTTGACAACCTGCCGAAAAGGACTGGAAAGTGGAAGTCCGCTGACACTGATTCCATCTGGAAAAACAATAAATGAAATTACTTTCTCTTTAAATATTGTATTTTATTCCAATAAATCTATGTCTGTTTTATTAAATGGAGAGAAAATATTCAAAAGGAAACATTAGTATTTTATACAAAAAGGAAAAACATATTAAAGATTATTTTGCTATATTCTGCCCTAGAAGCCAAAAAATAAAGAGGTTTACACATAAAACTGTGCAATTCACAGGAAAAGAAGGGAACTGCATTTGAAAAAAACACAATAGAGATGTCAGAGTTCATAATGTAAAATATTAAAAAAGAACAAAATGAAAGTTCGTGCTTTGCCATGATAATGGCCCTGTTAAATGCTTAATATCTTTTAAAAACTTCCAATATTGAGTCTGAGGATTCCTTTTCCAAATATATATTTTATAAGAAAAAATATAAATACTTGATGTGTTGTACCATATACTGACACCAAAAATATACAATATTTCTTATCTATAACAAAGAATGGAAACTAAGCTTTACATTGTAATAGTCAACAAAAAGCTTAACTGAAATAGAATCTTTGGTGGGTTTTTTTATTGCTGATAAGCTTGTACATGTTGAAGGTAAGTAAAGATGCTGCATTATATTTGGGTTTGTCAACCTCCTGAAGCAACATACTAAGCACAAGCCATTAAAATACATAATTATGTTTAATCAAAAAAATCAGAGGAATGAGAAAATTAAAATAATGGAGTTTTAACATACATAAAGTACTAGACTTATTTTTTTTATTCACAATTTCTTATTATTTAGATTTATATTCAAAGTCCAAAGAAGAGTAGTACTTTGTTCCTCTATGCTGTGCAAAGCAAATACAATTCACAAACACCAATTAAATACAAACAAAATCTCTTATCTCAACAAACACACATAACTAAACACAGGGGAAATGTGAAATTACTAAAAAAAAGCAAACATACTTCCTCTTTGGAAGCTGTCCCTATCAAATTATATCTGCTAGATCCCATTCTGGTTCCACAGATGATCTCAAATCTGGACCTGTTGCAGGTACATTCCTCAAAGGCTCAAAACCAGAAGAGCAAGATAAAGCATGACTTTTTTTGCTCCATTAAATTTCACTTGTATCCCAGTGAAAAAACATGGGTATCTCCAATGTTCCTTGACTTCCAAACTCCTTTGGAATATGAATAATGTCAAATTACTTTATGAATAACATCAGATTTGACAGTGCCGATTTGGGAGACTTACTAGTGAAAGAACTGAGAAGAATTTAATAAACAATTAACTAATACAAAAAAAAAAAAAAAGGCAGTGCAAAGAACAAGTCATATTTCTCAGGCATTTCCACCACCAGCTGTCATAAACATCATCTGCTCAATGAAATCAGAGCACTCAAGACTTCTTTAAAAGGTCAATAACCTTTACAGATTCTAGCAAAAGATGTATTCACATGCAGTGACATTCTTCATGTGGGCAAAGCAACAAAAGCACAAGGAAAACACGTTGTACTACTTTGAAATTTATGTGCCATAAGCCTGGTTTTCCTCACTGTTAGAATTATTCTGTTAATCTCTATAAATGTTCAAATTAAAATACGTGTTTGTTCCACATGGGTCCACTCCAGAAAATCAATCAGCAGCATCTAACTGATGAAAAAACAGAAGGGGTGAGTCAGATTAGCACAGCTACAAATGGAGAAGACAATCATATGGGCTGATATATGACGATCCTGGAAAACTGAAAACAGTATTATTTAAACAGTATCTAAATATATATATATATTTAGCAACAGCAAAAGAAAGCCATTTCTCTAATAACATTGCTACATTACATCATGCAGCAGTCTAGCCCATGATCACCAGAGAAAAGGAAGGGTCATGAAAACAAGAAAGAATTTTGCATGTGCTAACCATTTTTTTTTTATTTCTAACTTGTATAAGAAATAACAAGATATCAAAACAATCCTAAACCAGCTCTTAGCATCTCTTTAAAGCCAAGTGACATCAAAGTGAATTTACTTATTAGACTAAGACTTGAGACAAGAATACTCTAAAACATTCAAGTCAGATGGCAGAAGGGTTGGAACTAGAGATCTTTAAGGTCCCTTCCAGCCCAAGCCATCCCATGATTCTATGATTCGAAGTTCGCCAGCAACACTGACGATAAATACACTTGATAGCTTTGAAATCCACTCTTTTCAATGATAATAAGAAATTTTACCTGAAGAAAAATACTCTTTTTAAATTGATTAATTAATTTCATCAGTTACATATTTAGAACAAAAGGTGAAGATGATTGGTGCACATATTTGCACACAAAACCATGAAAACAACCAAACACGAAATATTGCATAACACTGGTCACATCTTCCATTTTTATATAAGGCCCAAGGTTTCCTTTCTTTATTAAAAGAATAGATAATACCTAAAGCAAGACAATGGACACACAGCTAATGCCTTTTTTAAACTATTTTGTCTCCTAAAGTTGTGTTTTCATTTTCATAGCAAAATGCCAGGACAAAAGTTAGTTTCAACCATTTCTAGGGGGAAGTGGAATTTTTTTTCTCTCTAAATTGCACCTCAGGGCACAACGAGGTAAGACATCGAAGAGAATACTGATTCTGCTTCAGGCTAAGAGGAAAGTCTAAGGAAATCACCGCTGTGTTCAAACTTTTGTTTCTAGTTGTGGCACTGTGGCATTGTTTATAACAGGGTCCAGCGCAAGGCACTGCATCATACTTCACCCCTGCACAACTTTGACTATGCCAGGGCACTTCTCTGCCAGAGTACAAAAATAATTAATGTTCTGCTGCTAGCCAGTTGTTTCAGATTATTTTGCTTTTTCAGGTGTCTGACCAGGCAGCAAAGTTGGCTACTTATTCCACAAAGTGCTCCTTTGCAATGCATTCAACAGTCATCAGAGAATGGGGAAATTCTGTCAAAAGTATTGGTAGGTTGCTGAACTTGGTGATTACAGACAAAAAAAAAAGGTAACTGAAAAATTTAAAGCAATTCACCAGAAGTTTTAAATTACTTCATATTTATATTTTATGAGTTTTCATAGTGGAAATACATTTTATTCTCTTTCATGAAGTTTAGAGATTTAAAGATGCTACATCCTCCACATTCATAATGTCAAACAGCTTGAGCAGCCTTTCACTATAAAAAGAACAATTGTCTTGCTACTCGGTCCAGAAATCTTTCTAATTTCTGGAATTCACATTGAACATTTCCATGGTAACAGCACATGACCAACACTTTTTCCATGGTAACTGCAAAAAAGCAGCTTGCTTTTCCAACATCGCAGTCATTTCTGTCATAACAGAGCAAAATCTCTTACCAGCATTTCCTCTCTCCCCTCTAATGTTAAGTAAATTGTCAATTTAACTTCATTAGCCACTTTCGCAGTACGCTGCGCAGACAAATCCCACACAATCTTATAATTGAATGAGGAAAAGTTTACTAAGGTGGTTAAACTTCTTGATTTACAAGCCAGTGACTGGAGAACCTAGAGAAGGAGCTGCCGCAGGGCAGTTTCCCTTCTGTTCAAATCCACAGGCCCATGGCAATGCAGCAATGTACTGCAACCACTGGCCTGATCCAGGTGACAAAAATACAAATACTTTTAAACAGGTACAGCACAACCATGAGAGCTGCGAACTCTGTTGCAAGGAAACTCTTCAATAGGCTTACCACTGAAGTGAGGACACCACGATTGGTATTCCAAGGCTGTCTACAGGTAACTGCTAATACAGTGTGACATGAAACACAAGCCAGAGCAAGATTTTTGGTTAAAGTGCTTCTCCTCTGCAGAAGAAATACTTGAAATCCAATAGCAGCACAAAGCCACTTTCTGCTGTTTTCTAAATATACGTGAAAGGTCACTAATAATATATGGGGTGTCTGTATGCAGGTGTTGGAAGGGCCTCTGTGGGCAGGGCCCAGGGAGCCCAGCCCCATGCTGGCGGCGCCTCAGGGAAACCAGATTTCCGAAAGGGCAGAGCAGCCACAGGCCGAGGAGGAGGCCCAGGGCAAGGGAGAAGCAGCAGAGGGCCCAGGCCCCAGGAGGAGGAGGGCAGGAGGGGCTCCAGGCCCACAGGCAGCAGGGATTCCCCGGCAGCCCTGCAGAGCCCCCGCTGGAGCAGATCTCCACCCTGCAGCCCAGGAGGGCCCACGCCGCAGCAGGGGGACATTTCCTGAGGGAGCTGCGGTCGTGGGGAGCCCCCACAGGAGCAGGGTGTTCCTGAAGGGCTGCAGCCTGGGAAAGGGGGAGAAGGTGGTGTTTTCATTTTTTGCTCTCACCAACCACATCTACTTTAACTGACAATAAGTTAAATTAATTTTCCTGAGGTCAAGTCTGTTTTGTCCCTTTTGGTAATTAGTACGTGATCTCCCAATCTTTATCTCAACCCACAAGTTTTTCATCCTACTTTTTCCCCCATGCTGCTGAGGAAAGACAGCAAACCAGCAGCTGGGTGGATATTTGGCCCTTAGCTGAAGTTAACCCACCAGAGATTAAAAACTATAAAAAAACAGAGTAACACCTTTCTAACATGAGTGCTTTGGCAGTATGAAATTATAACCCAAGAGGATCTGTCACGATTCTGGAGAAGTATTGAACTTGAAACATAAGACATGAAAATTAAATGTCCTCTGAACCCAGGTATTTATTTTGTCCATCAATTGTCTGATAGAAATTTCAGTACAAAAAGCCTCTCCTAAAAATATTGTAACAGTTTCAGGGTACTTTCAGCACAAAGCAAAAAGACTAAAGCAGTTCATGAGAGGGTAGAGACAGAATGCTTGCCAAACAGGAATATGCATCTTTTTTCTACGAAAAAAAAGAACAAATGATCTTGTATTCTGCTGGAAGTGAAAATTGTGCAGAACTCCAGGAACTTGCTGTCTCCGGCTACTGCAACAACGTCCTGCTTTTGGCTGGAATAGAGTTAATTCTCTTCATAGTAGCTCCTGTGGTGCTATGTTTTGGATTTGTGATGAAAACTGTGTTGAGAACACATGGTGATAGTGTTGATAACACATGATGGTTTAGCTGTTCCTGAGCAGGGCTTATGCACACGAGGTGTTTTCTGTTTTTCACACTGTCTGGTCAGCAAGGAGGCTTGGGGTGCACAAGAAGATTGGTGGGACACAACCATGACAGGTGATCCCGAATGACCGAAGGGATATTTCATACCACACGGCATCATGATCAACAATAACAACTTGGTGGGGGCAGAGGAGGAATTGGTTGCCTGTGGGTGTTAAACCACAACAAACAGAGAGGACAATAACTCAAGAACAGGCAAGAGTATTGAGCAATATTATTCCTTCCCTCTCTCAAAAATATGCTTCAAACTAAGCACAGGAGACGACAGTTAGCAGTGCTCCAGGTGATGCTACTAGGAATGCATTAACTCTCTGGCTCCCAGGGCCAGAGCAGAGATGACACATAGCAGAGCGAGCACTTTTTAAAGCTCCGTTACATTTTAAAAGTTTACTACCAATAATTGAAATGTAGTATAATTAAGGATACATTCCTGCGGTTGATGAGCTAGTACTGAGAAGTTAAACTCAGACAAAGGAAGCAAATGTAAAAAAAAATGTAGTCAAAGACTAGAAATTATTTATGCACTCTACATTAGATGCCAAATTAAAGAGCCTCAGCGAGGAAATAGCACAACAGAAAAGTTAATAGGATGATGGGTTAAACAGCCGGTAAGTCCCAATATTAAATTTATTACTGTTTGCCTCACGTCTGTCTTACTATTTACTTTGTAAAGATTTGAGGCCTAAAATACTTCTTCCTACATGCTCCTGTAGAAGCTTGTACCACTGATAGAGGCTAAAGTCCCATGGCGCTTATATATTGTTAAAAATAAAAATAAAAAATCCTTATCAGTTAAATTATCACACTAGACAGTTAAAAGACATTTGGAAGAGAAAAAGTCACCTTATCTTCTGTTAGCACTAAAGTTGGATTTCAAAAATCTGTAAGAAAACTTCTCAAAAAATTAAGAACTTTTTTTTTAAAGTAGTGTGGTTATTAATTTATGAAGGACAGAAGAGTTTGTAGGTAAATAAAAAAAACTCAGTGCAACTAAAATGAAAATTGATGTCTTCAAACCATAAAGACAAAAAGTTAGTTAGAAATGAAATAAATGAGAAAATATTCTGAATGATGTAATGCAATACAGGCAACCAAAGGTACTAACACAAAGGATCCTACTGAAATACTTGAGGACTTCCATCATCATCAGAAATATTATCCTAATAGAATTCTCTAGGCTATGTTGTTCTGCAGACTTGTCAAGAGTCCACTTAAACTCATAACCAGGTATCTTTCTAACAAAGAAATATCTTGTCTATAAGCTATATAAGCATAGGAACATTAAATGAATAAAACCTAGCTTTGAAACTGTAGTATTTTATTTAAGCAGAAAAGCAACAGAGTAATTATGAAATAGATTTACAATGGTCTTGTATACCAGTATTAAAACCATGTAAGATCACTGCCGTTAGAAATAAGCTATTATTTGTCTGCAATTCTTCCTCCCCCAGAGAAGGGAAGGAGAGACTTAAGGCATAGTTTAGCTTCTCTTAGCATCGAGTTACTTAGTTCCTTTGATGAGTTTATGAATTTAAATATTCTCGCATCTGTCTTTAGGCTCCCTATAAACAGAACGAACGAACACTAACATTTCTACATAATGAAGCACTCAATGCAGTTTAATTAATTTACCTTGCAAAACAGTATCCCCATTTGATAGAAGCTTTTTTTAAAGCCTCTTTCCCACTAACAAGTTACCAATTATAAAACAATCAAAAAAAGAGCAACTATTGTTCTTTTCCTGTTTAGCATCAGGGAAAAACTGGATTTCAGAAATTACCCTATAATGACTTGGAAGAATTAATTATCCTCATGAAGTGAGCATCCTGTTGACCTCTTTCATTTAACAGCAGGGAGAGGCCTTACTGCTGAAGCTCCTTAGGCCAGGCTGTACCAAGCAAAGGTGTGCTTCCTCCTGTCTTACTCTACGATTCTAACAACCTTAGAATCAAATTAAATACATACACTGGCTTTCTTGACCAGAGAACCAAGAATGTACATAGAAGGAACCTTGAAACACCCAGCTCAGTAACAAAACTTCATTAGTATTTGCAGCAAACAGGATTCTTACAGAGAACTCCTAAATCTTGGGCAAGCACCTTCAAGACATAAGCCTGGACTTCTTAATCTTCATTAACAAACCTCAGTGTCTCTAGAACACCTGCCCAGCTGTTCAAAGTGTTTGCAAAGTAATTATTTCTAAAGATAGTAAGCCAAGACAATCCAGATTGTGACAGCAACCCTAAGTGTCATTATTAATGGGATGCACATTCTTCTGCAGTATTATCTTGCATGTTATTAGGCTGTATTTGCACAAACCCAACTCCCAAAGTGGAAGCCTATGCAACACAAAGAGAATGGCATGTTCCTCACGTAACAGATAGGATCTTATAAAATTTGGTGACGGGGCAATGAATGTCAAATGAAATTCAGTATAAATACATGGAAAAAAACAATCCTAACCTTACCTGTGAATATTATTGTACAGAAGCAAGATCGGGGAGCTGATTCACAGATTCGTGAACCCACCAATTCACCACTAAGCAACAGTTTAAAAAAAAGTAACTAACTTGTGCATTACCTAATCATTATAAGGCAAGTAATAGAAAACAGTTAAGAAGCATCATTAGGTCAGTACAGAATTGCAGAGATCACCTTTCAAATAGTGTACGTAGACTACCTCAAGGATACAGAGCTGACTGTGTTCAAAAGGGACAACAAGACTGAGAAACAGATGGCACGCTTTCCATGACAAGGACAGCAAAGCCAGGTAGAAATCTTTAGGCTGTGAAAGAGACCTCTGTGAAAATAACATTGGGAGAATGTGTAACATCACGAGTGTCAGTACGATGTTTAGAAGATGGATTGTGAGCTGTTTCTTGCAATACAGACACTAGGTAATATCAGAAGGATAACAGTAGGTTGAAAGCTGATAAAAGTAATTTAACTGTGAATCTTCTTGGCACAGCATGTTGTACCAGCCTGGCAGAGAGTGCAAAGAATTTTATGACAAAGAAACCCACTGAGAATGAGTAACAGTGCCTAAAAACAGAAAAACTGTATCAGACTCTAGAAGTTCCAGAGCTAACAAGTCAGCACGCAAACACCTAAAGGAAAGGAGCACGTATGTTCAAAATATTCCCTATATTCTCCCACAGCATCTGCTTTAGCCACTATCACAGACAGGATATTGGACTAGACGGTCATTGATCTGATCCTGTACAGCCACTCATGTGTTTTTGCTTCCTTTAATCTAGAAGAACATCTAACATTTTTCTTTACCAGACAGTATACCATCAACACACAAGAATTAGATCAGCAATTCTGATTGATAACTTAGTTTACTTTCCAATTGGATAAGTGTATCATCGCAAACATCTGCAATTTATCCTTTCTGTCCTATGTTCAGATTACAAACAAAAGGAAACAATTTCAGCAGCAAATGAAAACAGATCAAAGTAACAGATGCCCTGCTAAGGACATTACTTTTAAAAGACAGAAGTATTTTGATCATCATTGTAAATCTGGTCCTCAAGAGAAAAAGGTACCATAGCTACCATATGATTAAAAGCCATGTCAGAGTTGCCATTGACTTTCTTAGCTCTCGATGGTTCTCCATATCAGGATGCTACCTGCTTCTTTTAAAAGTACAGTATTAGTTCAGTTTTAAAAGAAATGCAGAAAAATTACAGTAGCAAGTTAAAACATCAGTGTACTTCACATTTCTAACGATACTTTCAAAGTGTACATGGTACACGTCCCCCAAAGATACCAGAGCTCTGAACAAATACTAATGGATCTTGCTCCTTTATCATTACTGAATGAGAAAACATTGAATTCCTTCCAGGCTACAGGTGAAGAAGCTGTAGACAGAAATAACAAAGTAATAATGTTGTTCCAAGGTTTTTTTTCATAGCTGGTCACATAAAAGTTAGATATCTTCTTAAAAAAAAAAAAAATCCACTGTACCACAATTGTTTGATGTCAGTAACGAGAAGAAAGCATGTTATCCTCTCCTTCTACAGCATATTTTATTTGTACATGATTTCACCTAAAGAACTGCTGGGAACATGTACTTTTGGAGCACCTTTAAGGATTTTGGAGACAGGGTAAATGGCAGATTTTTTTTCTGAGAGTTACCAAAATAAAGAGAAATAACAGAACTGGCACTGAAGAGCATAACGTCTACCTTTTAAGATACTGACTTTCATAATTATTTTGCAAATTATATTGATTACATTGATCAAGTTCCTTCTCATCTCCATGATTCAGATTTCTTTCCTATTAATGTCAACTAGAAGGACAAACACAAATAAAACTGTAGTTTCTGAAGTTCAATTAAAATTTTGAATCAACTGGCCTATACCATTTCCTTTACCATTTCAAAAGCCTTAGCATAAAAATAATTGAAAAATGGAGTCCTGCAAAGTAAATCTTACTGTTAGTGAACAAAACTCATAGCTTTGGTAAGTCCTAAGTTGTTGTTTTGTTTGTTTGTTTTGTTGTTGTTTTGTTTTGAACTTACGCATTTTACACCAGGGAAGTTTATAAATAAAGAAGTCTTTTAAACATTATTAGCATTTAATAAAATTTCCGTCTAAATGCACGTGCAAGGTAGCTCGCAGAATTCAGACCTTTTTGCCAAGAGCAATCTACACGTATCAGCTTGTTACATTTTTCTCTTTTGAAAATATTTGTATTTTAAATATGAATTACACCAATAATGCACACCTGCAAGTGAATCCCGGGAAAGAGTCCAAATAATAATTATGATATGGTTTTCTTTAAAATACAGGAATATCTTGTTTTGGCAAGTTAATTCAATTAGTGTAAATATATCAGGCAATTGAAAAAATACAGAGTATAGCAATTACTCCAGTAAGACTTTGTGTTCATCATAAAGAGGAAATCCTTATTACAAGTATCTGGTACTTGTAATTCTGCATAATTCTAATACAAGCAAACATTGTTTATTATTATTGTTATTATTATTATTATTATTTATTCAAAAGAAGCTATGAGTTTAAGCACACTTTCTCTAAAATATAAATACCAGGGGGATTCTGCCCTACATTATAGTACATCACTTCTGGCAAAACTGCAGTCAGCCATTATAAACAAATCTACAAGCTTGGATAACGAAATCAACAACTTGATGATCATTTCTCTTTGAAGCCTGATGTTTGCGAACTCCATTTTTCTTTATTTTCTTAAGATAAGGATACGAAGAGACACAGCAGCGAAAGAATTAAAAAGAATCATTAAAGATTTAAAAACATAGCAAGATGATGTCTCATAGTGAGAAGTTTTGGTCAAACTATCACAGCCCACATTGTCACAAAAACTCAGTCTTGAATCCATACAGCTCGCTGAAGAGTTGCCATTGCATTGCAAGAGGCAAATATGAAAAAAAAAAAAAGTAGCCACATCACACATCGTATTTTAAAAAGAACTGCACAACAACTGGGTAAGTGCTTCTCAGAAGTTCACAGAATCCTTTTAATCAAGAAGAAATTAAGAACTCACCGTCATTGAGATCTTGCAGAAGGTTTTCTTGGCATGAAAAGTCCAGCTTCACTTTGATGTTGACAGTAAAAGTTGCAATCTTCCCAGGTCTTAGAGGAAACTGGGAGAGCGTATCTTCTAGCTTCCAACTCAAGAAGTCGCCATACAGCTTCTCTGTATTAAAAAAGCCAATATTTCATTAGCATAACCACCATGCTAACAATGTTTTATTTCATAACTGTTGTACGGAGTATTAACTGTTTTGCCATCTTCTGTTTAAATTCTAAAATATTTAGAATTAAGGCAACAAAAGTGAATAGAACACTAGAAGGACATCAGAGAGATTACTGAGACCGGCCTGAAAGCATGTAGATCAGAGATGAAAATATTAATTTAGGTGAAGAACACTAACAAGAAAAAATATATAGATTGCAGAATAGGCAGTATTAAATATACAATTTGAATACTCAAGTACACAGCCTGAAGGAGATCTAAGAGTTTATAGAGCTCTGAACCTTACGGTCTCCTACTGAGGAAATGGCACATGAATGGAAAAAACATTTCATCAAAATACTGCACCAAAATAAACCCGTTGCAGTTCTGAAACACCTGTGACATCACCACACAGTTATTTAACAAGCAATAGAGAACACCAGGAAGACTACTGGCTTTCAGGTATTTGTAAAATAAAGTCCTTTCTCAAAACTGAAAAGCATAAAGTACACAAGACCCAAACCTTAAGGATGCTGCCAGGCAGGAATAGCCTGCCTTAGAACATTTGTATCTGATAAATGATTTACCAGTGGTCCACATGAGATGAGACATCTGTCATTATTAGCTCCTCTGTCCTAGGCCTGAAGTGCCAGTAGGGATAATACAAAGGCAAAAATATATTATTTATTGCTTATCAATAGATTGAGGTCCATTAACCAGTTCTGCAGCCTCCTTAGTGCTCCAGTAACATCCAAAGATCCACTTTGAAATAACGAAGAGCAGAAACAAGTCCACTTTGGAAAGAGGGGCGAGTTAAGTTGTGCTATTTCAAGCTCCAAGGCACGCCAAAAAATGAAGTCATGGACATTTAAGTGCCTTCAGCAAAAGCAATGCATGCTATTCTATGAAGTTTGTGTAGGGGATTTTTTTTATCATTTTTTTTTAAGGATGACAGAAAAGCTTGCTATATACTGGAACGGTACAATAACACAGTTGCAGGTTGAGATTGCCTTTGCAGTACCTGCTTTTCCTTCCTCTTTCCTTCTCTAACTGAACAATATCCCAAGCCAAGAGTTTTCTGGTTTGTCCCTGCAATTCTCTCCCCCGTCCTGGAGCAGCAGCAGGGGGGTGCAGGTGAGCGACTGGGTGGGGGCTCAGCTACCCGCAGAGATCAACCCACCACATCCAAAACCTCATTAACATTTCCAAGACCATGCAATGACAAGCACTGCAAAAAAAAGCCTGTTAATACATGAATATGATGGTTTGACTGGGAGCATCCTGAAGAGGTATTTATCAGTTTGTGGCAAGGCGTACCATTGCAATGTACGCTGAAGAATTCTTCTAAAGGCTCATTTAAAAACAACTGGAGCGCTGCTTTGTGTAACACGGGGACACAAAGTCACAGAGCTCAGCTCTGCTTCGTACCTGCCTACTGTATTTAACAGCACATCAGTGTGTCGGCACTTCAGAGCCTCTCCAAAACCAACCTCTAAGACTCATCTTCAAGAAACCAGGCTGGGAAGGCTGCCTCAATAACTGCAGCCTAGAATTAAGGATCTGGCAAGAAAAGCAATTAGAATTCCAGTCAAAAGATTATTAATTTGCCCAGAAACAAGTGCATCTAGAAGAAAAATATTTTCCATTAACTGCAACTTCAATAGTTGGTTTGCTTGAGATAATGATCTTCTTTCTTTCCACATCAAATCCATACTATAGACCTCTAGAAGAAGAAAAAGTAAAAAATACAAAATCCTGCTAACCATTGTTTCCTTAAAGTCATCTCCACTTCCTCTAATGATTTAGTCGTAACCATATCATCGTTCTGATTTTATTTTCAAGAAGTTTAACTAACAATTAGAGCGATCTCTATCCCCCTTTTCAAAGAAGTAAAACCATAATGTGCTACAGGGCTGTTTTTTCCCCACTGTAAGCAAAGCAGAATGACGTATCCCAAGCACCTGAGTGTATCTCCAGCGTAATGAACAAATAGTTTCCAAAATGTATTTTCATTAAGGAGGAGATTTATCTGAAGATATTAAGACTGAGAAGACTTTCAGAGCGAGAACAGCCCCTGCAGGTATTAAGGTACCCAACAGATCCTCTCTAATTTAACATTTGCAATTACAAGACAAAGTCTGAATGCTCAAGCTAAAAGTTTAACTGCAGAGAAAAATCATGTTAATACTGAGATATCATTGTCTATAGTTTAATATTGTTTTCTTTACCTTGTTTAGCAGTCAGTATTACAATGAATTATACTACTGCACGGGGATTCAAACCTTTCAGATGAGAGGAAAAAATCCTTGGTGTGAGGCATGTCTGCAGTCAGTTTCTAGAATCCAAAATTTGTCTTTAACAAACTGAATTTGCAAGCAACTTCTAGTAAAGAGTGTAAATTAATGACTTGTTTTCCCTTTTAGCTAGAGACCAAATCACTAAAATCATAACAAATATCATATAACAATTCACCCAAAATCTAATTTTGGGTTCCCTCTAAGTTCTTTTGATTTGAAGATCTGTAAAAACAATCCCATGTTAGCACTTTACACAAACTCCATAGAACTGTACGTCTTTTGAGATCACGAGATCCATCCCTCAATTCTTTCCAAACTTAAGTCCCCAGGCAAATCTGGTTTTTGCTATGTCTATTTTCAAGCAGTTCATTTTCGCATTTATATCTCTTCCAAAGTATGCACAAATGCTTTATCTTAATGCAAGCATGTCTACAAAATTCTTTACCAAAATCATTTAACTTTGGATGGAGGCATCATACAATGGCAATCCACAGAGGCAGGCAGTACAGGAGGCTTCAAAATGCGAGTAGACTAATTAATGGACAAATCTATAATGGGCTACTAAAAAAGGATCATCTCTGATGTTCCTTGGGATGCAGGGCAACTAAGGATACTGAACAACCACAACAGAAGCACAACCATGACTTGTGTGCTCTCTCTTTAAGCAGCATCTCCTAAAGTACTGTGTATTCTTGGCTAGATGGACCATCAAATAAGGCATTTCTTAAATTCTTACGCCTTTGTCTTTCTTTCTGTGGCAGAAGGAGGTTGGTGAGGGCACTGAACCCTACTAACTGTAACCTTAAGATCCACAGACAGACGTGAAACTGCAAGTAACTTAAAGCATCAGAGAAAACGTGTGTGGAATCGTGGAGAACGGTTGTGGATACCTGACAAATACTCATTTAAAAAAAAAATGCAGAATAAGATGATGTAGTTCAGCCTGGAGGTCCATCGAGTCCCTAACAACATCACCGACAATTTAATTAAAATACTTGCACCAGACAGGGAAAAGGTTTAAAGGCTGAAAAAGAAAAACAAAGTACAAAGAAAAGAAAAAAAAACTAACAGATTAGAGCTGAAAGGTGAAGTCTGGGTAAAGCACAGCCAAAACAACTGCTGCTCCTCAAGCTGAGCTGCTGAGAGGAAATGGAAATGCAAAAGCATTTACCAGCTGGCACAGAAGAGTCAGACAAGCGCTCCATACCTCTGATATGAATTCAAGATGCACAAAGGTACACTGAATACAAGTAGGATCGGACACCTGAAGATAAAAACCTGATGTGTTTCAAGGCAACAAAACTCTCAGACTTTTATGGTAATCTGCACCACTGCCTCTTGATGCCTCACCAGCTGAGGCAGAATACACAGGACCTCAAAGCAACTATCAGTTCTAGATGTACAGACACTGGCATTCATATACATTGACCTCAAGTGCCTGAAATTCTAGTAAAAATGGAAGTTGTGTATTTACCACTGCACTAACTGATGCACTAACCACCATCAGTTGTTGGTTTTTTGAAAATGTGGAACTGTGGAGTGTGTAAATTAGAATTACAGGGTTAAAAATACTAATAGTTCGTGCACGCGTTGGCAGAGAACCAATATTGTTATTAACTTTCCTATAAGACTGGAGGAAAACATCTCCTTTCAAACAGAGGAGACAGCAATAGAATATTTTGAACTCAGGCCTAGCAGACAAATAGATTTGCAGGAGCTGCTATATTCTTTGCGGTGCAAATGTATGTTGCAAAGCTTCTTCCAAGCAATTAACAAGTATCCTTAAAAGGTGACGAAACTTGCTGTAAAAACATGAACCATTTGACATTCATCCTATGAGTGGGGAAAAAAAGAGTTAGTAAGAATCATACAAAGTCCTGAATATCTGTGTCAGCTAATGTGGGCAGAAAGGAAGAGACCTGAGCTGAGAAATCCTGATAGTAAAACCCCGACAGATAAGAGTGGGGCTGGACTACCAACACTCACTGTCCTTCCTTCGCAAGGACGTTTGCACTAACTGGGGGAAAGCCTGACTACATTCACGGCCCTCCAAGGACCATAACCCAACTCCAGATCCAAAAAACTTTGCCGTTTTGGTTGGGAAAAAGGTAAATAGATCTATTCTAGGATACTCACAGCTCTTAAAACCTGATCCTCAGAGTAGATTTCTCATTTGTGGTCTAGCATGGTTAAACAGCTGAGACCGCAAGCAGATGCATTCAAAGACCGTGAAAGGAATAGAGCCAGACAGGTAAATTTATTTCCCTGTGTTTAAATTCCAGAGGTCAATCACTTCTAAGAAAAACCAATGAGGATTTGTTGCTGCATCATCCAAGTTGATTCAGTGTGTGCAGCTGGTGCTCACTACTACAGCCTACGAGTCTGGTGAGAATGCCTGGCAGACTCCTCTCAATGCTTCAAGCTTCAAAAAGACATCAAGGTCACACACTTCCCCCTGCACGGACTAAATAGACGAGTTATCAAAGCTTTTAGAGTGAACCCCCCTAACTCAGACTTAACGTAGGCTCTGACAAGAGCTGGCTGGAGACAGAGGATGGAAAGGCAACCCCTTGCACGTCATCATGCTAAAAAAGCATCAGACCATCTGACGTGGTGAGGGACAACGTGAGGTGACACACGGTTGACCTTGATGGGATGCACGTGATGTCCAACTCAGAGATACCACAGCCTGGTAGCTGGGACTGGTATAATGAGACATTACAAGAAATGACAGACACGTTCATTGTGGCGGTATGACAAGTCCCTTTTGCTGATTTGCCTCAGGATCTGTTCCAGAACGCGTGGCTGCTAAAGGACTCGAAAATCCTATGATGACCTTTCTGAACTGTACAGGGTGAGCTGTAACTTCTTCTCATGTAATCCGAGGGCTAGAGAGGGAAAGTCAAAGAGCTGCAGCTGAAAGAAACAGAGGAAATCAGAGGGAGTTTGAAAACATCATCCCCAGAGCTCCTCATTAATAAGACACCACTAGAAACAATGCCAGAGAAGAGGGCTTCCCCAGGAAAAGTGACCAGCTGCAGCAGACAAGGAAAAGGAGGTTTGGTCATTGCACTGCAACAGCTAATTGTATCCTGTGTACTGCACCAAAAAATGGAAATGGTTGCTATTTACAGCACCGGTCTTTGTTCCAAAAGTTGTGGCCCCAGAAACAGAAGGTAAGGAAACAGGGTAAAAACTCACAGCTGAATGCATCAACTTTTCCCCTTTTTCCCCCAGTTTTTAACAAAAGTTCCAACAGCGATGTTATGAAGGTTTTAATGTTGACAAGCCTATTTTTTTTTAAATTTTGAACTGTTTTAACCACATAATGTTATATACCAAGAGTCTGCTAAACACCTTTGATTCAGAGGCCCATATATTCCAACATTTAGTACATTTCACTACAACAGCTCCATCATTTAATACACGTGCTGCACTTGGTCTTTCCAAAACATACACGCAGCACCTAGCACAGGGGGAGCACCTTAGAATTACCGAAATAAGAACAGAAAGTCCTTTTACTTCAGCTTTTAAAATTATTCTTGGTAACAAGTCTCTGATAGAAAATCTAGTCTTAGATGATTGGCAACTCCTCATCTCTCAGATTACAGAGAAGAGGATATTCTATTAAAAAAAAAAAATTATGAACCTGAATACTGAAAAGAGTAAAAATCACATTCCATTTTAATATTCTGGCACTGACAATAAAATCTACAATCAAGTAAGATATTTCTATAGTAAGTAAAGATTATCGTGCTTGTCATCTGCAGTTCTTCTGTTAATATCATTTTCATAGCGATGAAATGTTTTTTTCCCCGGAGGAAAAAGCAAAACCAATACAACACATCACGAACAAGTGAGATTCGCCTATCAGACTAGTTATTAAATATTAATAGGTACAGGGCATTTTCGGAGAAGTAAGTGAAAGTAGGAGATGTACTTTATTTCTTTTGTACCTTCCATTCCACCTTTTAATTCATAATACCTCGTTTCATCAATTGCTGTGTTGTTGGGTTTTTTTAAGTGTTTTATCCCACTTTTTCTTATTGATTGCTGAGTAAGCTAGAGGTAGGCTTATTTACTTCCACTCTTTCAAGGAGGAGAACATTACTGCTAATGGCAATTTATTTAATTAACTAATCACTGTACTTATATCTAAGGAGAAAGTAATTCAAACCCATGATTCTTGCTTTTTTCTTCTTTTTTCCCTTTTTCTTCAGGATGTTTTGCTTTTTTTTTTATTATTTTATTTTGCTCTCCATTGAACTTAAAGAGGAAACCTAGATGTCCAAAAAAGCAGGCGATGCCTTGCCACACAGATGGCACTACAATTTCCTTCACTTTCTTTCTGCATTTTCTTACTTTCTCTTTCATTTTTATGTTTCTACAAAAAAAATCAAACTGAATGATTCCAGTTCTTTAGCAGGGATTGTGATAGTTACTTTAAACTGACCTAAAATATCTATACCACAACTAGACCCCCTTTTATCTAAGAACAAGCAATGATTATTTCCAAATATAAACCAGCACACCTACCCTTAGTGTTGACTGTTTTCGATGTGACCTCCAGTGTCTCCAATGGTTCCGTTCCAATGTTTTCTAACTTAATGATAAGCTGTTGAGTCTCTCCATTGTAGAGCTGGACAGATACATTCGTGGAGATTTCATCCCCTGAAGAAGGCTGAAGTGTATGAGCAGACCTACAAAGAGTGACAAACATGAAAACGTAATGTTACAATAAACACGGTAAAAGCTTGTCCAAGTTACTATATTCTACTGAAAATTTCAATAGAATCTTCAAGATTCAATAAATCTTCAACAGAATATCAGATTCTTTGAAGATTCAGAAACCACTCCTCTGAAATCTTGAAGATATTTGACGTAATTTTCCATTCTGAGTTTAGCAACGTTCATTTTTAACAACCATTGGGGACAAACGTTAATGTTATGCATAATACAAGTCAGCTTTCAAACAATGTGAAATATGTATTCCTGACTGAAAGCCTGTTAAAAAATTGCTGTAAAAATCATAAAGAAGGGAAGAGGGCAAAAAACTAATAGGAGGTCATCAGATAGAGCAAACTTGAAAAAAGTGACATCTGATCTACCAAGAGTTTGAACGCTAGGGTTGAATACTAACGAGTACCAAGAGCTGAATGTAAAACTAAAATGCAAAAATAATATAAATAAATACAGAGAATAAGTTGAATGCTACAATAGGAGATACGAGGGTGAAATTCCTCTGCAGGATCCTGAAGTTCATACCTCTTTCTGATCAGCCCATCAGAATTACAAAAACAAGAATAAAACCATAAACCAGGAAGAATCCTCAGCTGAGATTAAACCTGTATACTTCCAAGGGAGGATACATTATCTTACATAGCTAAGCATTCCCGAACTTCACCAACTTACCATCCATGTGCAATATGAAGGCAGAAACACCTCTGATGAACAGATATGTAGCACTGACTGCTTTAAGCAGCTGATCACCCATAGAAACTGGTTACTTAAGGGATCATAAGCAGTATCAGAAGTATGAGGTAAGATATACTCAATAGCAAAATACATCATACAAATAACTTAGAGATGATACAAGCAAAAACTATTTTACAGAATTGCATGTGCTAGAGAAAATGCATGGATATCCGAAGCTTCAGAAGGATGAGAATTTATCTCCATGGGTATCAAAAATTCCATTTTAAAATAACAAATGTGGCAAAGCAGCCAATCACTGAAATAGGAGACATGCACAGTGCTGTGACAGCATGAAGGTAAGGCAGAATTGAGCAGTAACCTTGAACTTTGCTAGGAAGAAGAAGTAATATGGGAGCTGGCAGAGCGCAGTTCTGGTAGACAGCAGGAAGCACAAACCTCATGGGAGTGGATCCTGGAAGAAATTTACTCAGCAAAAGGTGAAATAGTGAATATAAATGAACTCTTTAGAACATGAATGAGGGAAGGAGCATTGCAGAACAAGACAGATGGGCAGAGGTTCAGTTTCTGACTGTATTTTTCATGCTAATGCAAAGTGGTCAGAAGGGATCAAGGACACGAGGGCAAAAGCTATTGAGATTAATGACTGATAAATTTGTTGGTAAACCCACGGTCAGTAACTTCTTTTGGCAGGTATTTCTGCTATCCTTCGTTCACACCCTATTTTTCCCTTATTCAAGATAAGCAGCCTCCACAAAAAAAAATCACAGCAGATTTTAGTCTTTCAGAACACAGCTTTGGCAACAAAAAACACACTTTTTGATCATCTAGATGCTACAGACATATATCGTTATCACTGCAGCACTCTGAAGTCTGGGCATCTGGAGTGGCAATGGAGGAAAATAAAAACAAGACAATTTCTTAATTTCTTTTCCTCCTCATACTCAGACAAAAGTAAGAA
Source organism: Stictonetta naevosa (assembly GCA_011074415.1). Classification (NCBI taxonomy): domain Eukaryota; kingdom Metazoa; phylum Chordata; class Aves; order Anseriformes; family Anatidae; genus Stictonetta; species Stictonetta naevosa. The sequence continues at coordinate 151,180,073 of CM021698.1, forward strand.
TTGCATACTAGCAAAGCTAAATAATGGTTGTTCTCAATTACTGTACAAGTGTACGTATGAAACCAAAATCCAGCTAATTCAGCTTGTACATCTTTTGCTTTAACACAGGTTCTTCCATTAAGGCATTTGAGTTGGGCCCCTCACAAAGCTGTATTACTGCCTGGAATTCCTTGGTGCTGCTCTTAAGGTGCTCTCCTGCTGACCCATGACCCTTCTCCAGGCTCTGGGCATCTGTCACTGACACTGGCATCAAACTGGGACGAGGGGGATGGATTGAGGTTCCCCTCCTGCAGTAACTCTTGTTTAAAGTCCTCCTCACCAGCTTGGCAAACCTATGAAGAGGGTTTGTAAACATAAGCGTTAAACAAATTGGAAAGATGCAAGAGGAGAAATTATTCAGATTTAATCCTGCTGCCTGTAAATTAGGAGTATTCTTTCTGTCGTTTCTTCACCACATCTTTTAAAAGTACGTCATTCTCCAGAGGATTCAAAGGATAAAACAGAATTGACAGGAGTTGCATGAGTCAATTGACAGGTATCACAGAGGCCAGGAGAAGGAATAAGTGATGGCAAATAGGGACCTCTCTGGCATACTGCAAGGTAGCCAGAAGCGCATCTGAATTCCCAGGACGTCACAGGAACTGAGACTGAGTACTGAAACTAAAGCATTTGAATAAACCAAGAGCAAATTTAACACCAATGAGAAGGGAAACATACACCAATATACAAAGAAAATCTCGTTACTGTTCCACATTATCAGCTGAACATATATCCAAAAAGAGCAGATATTATGCTCATTTAAGAATATTTGCAATTCCCTCTGTATTTCAAACTCATCATATTCTTTAATATATTCATAACTTTGGCTACCCAATACTAATTTTGATTACAGCTAAAACCACCCAGACTCCATATCTAGCAAAATTTTTATAGACAATTTACCAACATGCAACTCAACTACAGTATTTTATTAGTTTGCTGTCTTCACTAGGATATTTCTTTTATATCTTTGCAATACAATGCCATCAAGACAGGCTATTCCACATTAGAAAAATAGAATTCATTATGGAAATATCAGAACCAAACTCGTTCCTTTTTTATTGCTAAGCCATATTGAATAACATGGTAACAAAATAAGTAAGTAAACAAAAGGCTGTTTGCTGATCCATAGCTAAAAGGAATATGAAAAGGAAAACCAAAACTCTATATTTTATAACTACTTGCAAAATGGAACGTGGATGCTCTTGAACCTGGAAAAGTTCCAAAAGCTGAACTGAATTGGTGTCTTACCAGCTTTCTCTAAGGACATGGAATTAGTCAGTCTCATTCTTCACCCAAAAAAATGCTCAACATCCCTCCCCAAAAAATACTTAGCCCTCACGTAACAATTGTGACCCCTTTGGTGAGTTTCTAATGAAGTTATTTTAATTAATTCTTCCTGTACCTCTTAAACATGTTTTTTCTGTAGTATGGTATCTAGTTTGGAGCTTACCCATACAACAGAAATATTGACATACTGGAGCAAGTCCAGAAGAGGGATATCAAAATGATTAGGAGGCTAATGTGACACAGGACAGGTTCAAAGACTGTTTGTTTCATTTTGAAAAAGAGAAGGGCAGAGGGAACTTTTTTCTGAGTGTGGCCAGACAACTAGATAATACCCTGGGCAACCTGGTCTAACATTAAAGACGTATCACTTGTCAAAGATGGTTCTGCTTTGACCAAGGTCCTAGAACAGTTGATCTCCCCCTTCCAACTTACATTAATCTATGGGTTACCTCTTTACTTCAACATTTTATAAACATTTATGAACACTAACATAGCAATATAACCAAATAAAATCCTGATTTTATTAAATTTCTCACCTTGGAAGGGAGGTACTGATCTGCAGCCTTGGCAAAGCTGGAATGACTTCAACAGTACAACCATTGGTCTTCACTCCTGGCAGATTGTCCAGAAGACAGTCACTGAAGACGCCGAAAACTGATGTATGGTAACCTGATTTTTGGAAGAAAACACAAATATTGCACGCTTTTTTGTTTTCTGAGATGTCTAATACATTATCCTGACTAGTCAGATCTTGTCAGTGTTTCTGCTATGCAAAAGACCACCTTCTCTACAGAAAAATCTTCTCAAGACACAAAATACACAATAAAAAAAGATTTTCAAATCCCATAGATAATACATTTTTTAAATAAATGACATCATACAAACAGCATGCATCTATGCCTTTGGATCTATGACATATAAAACTATATAAAAAAAAACAGACTCCATAATTTCTACTATGCATTGTGTTAAGTTCTGTGGAATTCTTTCAAAGATCAACGTCACAAGTTGTATGAAAAAGACCACTATTTCACAATACCATATCACCTAATCCACCACTGCCCATAAACTTGCTACCCTTCAACATACGTTGAGAATCCCTTATTTCTTAAAAAAAAAAAAAAAAAAAAAAGATAGGAAAGAGTATCAACAGTATCCAGAAGCTACTAAAAAATCCCAAAGCAAATGATTTAAATTTATTTTTTGAATATCTATGTATGTATACAGCTGCCATAAAAGGCTGCAGGTACGTATACATTATTGAATATGCATATATGTATGCACCTGCCATACAAGTCCACAGGTCATCCTCTAAAAGTTTGATTTAGTAGGCAAATACCTCAGCACCAATTCCTTGCCAAGCAATATATACGACTTGTATCTGAAGGCAAATTTAATTCATTGACACCCAAGTAACGGCCAAATACAGAAATCAACTCCTCTACTTGCAATACATTTTTAGTATGTGAAACTAAAAACAGACAACTATAGCACAAATGTTCCTCGATGCTTTGAAGCTATTCTGTGTTTACTGAAACAGTTTCTGAAGGAAAAAAAAAGAAATGAAGAATCTTTTTATGAGCAGAAAACATGCTGAGAACAGAGTTTCTTCAAGTTCAAATTCATCTTCTTTTGGTGTTTGATTTTATTAAAACAGTTCTTTTCCTGAAATTCTATATTCCAGGAGCATGTACCTAAAATTGCATGTTGTTAATATGATTCAGTACTACTGCTTTCTGAATCTATCATCTCCTCCTTTTCTAGGAGACTGATCTGCTGGTCTTCTAAAAAAAGTTCTTTAATTCTCTCCACTTACTACGAACACAATTCTGTTTATGCTTATTAATGAAATGACATCTCGGGTGCAACAGACTACACACATCAGCTAAATTGTTTCCACACAAACCATCTGCAAAACTTTCTGTAATCTTACATGAACACGATTAAGAAAAATGAGCTGCAAGATTATCTTCTGCATTCTCATGAAAAAGTTCGTCATTTTTCTCAGAAGCTTTCCAACGAAAACATTAATAAGGTGGAGTTTGAGTTCGTTATCTTTTCCCTCTCATACTGGAGATACTGAAAATGTGTGTTCACTGCTGCTGTCGCAACCAACTGAATTTTCAGCATCACAGGCTATGGTTTTAATGAAGTCTAGTGTATTAAACAGCTCTATTTGCTTGGGACTTCTTGTTTGTTTTACATGCTGAGGAGAATTCAGAGTAGCAAATATATAAAGCACACCAGTCTAAAGTGGGCCAGGCAAACACGTAACTCACAGAGACATAAAATGTTGTCCTGCTAGAAGGAGAGTGATGAAATGCATCCCTTACCATTGACAGTAATCTGTCCAGTGGTTTGAGGAACACCAACGAGAGTAACCGGATAGAGACCAGACTCCGCAGGTAGAGAAAGGGCTGCAGGAAGAGATTCAAATTCTACCCCTGTTGTCAAGAGACCCTGAAAAAAAGTCGTATTACACAGATAAATTAATTTATAATATACACTTAGAATTTCTCACGTTGTATCACCAAACGTTTAGGGTTTATTCAAATTTGCTCATAGCAGTTGCTTTGGTTTCAAGTTCCAGTGACTTAAGTATGCTTCGAGTATTACTGCAACATTTGTCTTCAATAGAGAAAAGAATGTGTTTCAGGATCTTTCTGAGGTGGGAAAGATACACGAAATAGTAAGTAAAAAGAACAAGTGATGTTATCTGCAAGGTGTTCTGCTTTTGTTTTGTATCTACACTTAATTGCACCTGTACAACGTACATTTTGGACAGTGGAAATCAAACATCAATAGCTTGCTTAGCTTTAATTAAAGTTCCTGTCCAGACAAGACTTATCTATATGGAGGAAACAAATGGAGTATTTACAGATAATAAAGTCTAGTTCTATTAACTAACCTAAAAGTCTAAACTAGGAGTTGGAATAAGGCATTCACCTCTCTCAGTGGACCACCTATCAAGCCTAGGTGCCTGCAGCTAGACCGTCTGCTATTGGAGAAATCTCTGAGCACCCTTAAAGTTAAAACATGGGACAAAGCAAGAAGTGGAGCAAAAAAATAAATAAATTACTCAATGTCCTAAGAACCACAGCATTACTTTCTTGAGTAAACCAATTGCTTTTTTTAAGCTCAGTTAACAAGTTTAAGATGCTTGTGCACAGTATGCACTTTTAGAAGTAATATAAATATTGCTGTAAAACACAGGAGTCTAAGTTAGTGGCTGCTTCTATATATTTATTAATTAAAAGTGATGATATCCAACTATTAATGCAGTAAGTACAACTGGATTAAACTTCAACTCCATTAAGATGCTTCGTAGGGACTCAAGAGTCTGTATAAGAGGTTGATGCTAGTTTTGTAAAGACAGATGAAAAAACTTACACTTTCAGACAGAAAAACAAAGATACTGCAGACTAAACAAGGAGTTTAAGAAGCAGCAACGTTACCTGCACAGTGCTGGAACACTAGCACTGCTTTCCTTTGAAAACATCTGATTGCCTACTTTCTCGTTCAATAGGTTTTTGAATGGCGTACCTCTGCAGTTCACAGCTGCTGTAAAAGGCAGACTAGCGCTCCTCTGTTTCTCATTCTCAATTTGAAATTATCCTAATTGCTACTCATATAATACATCCTTAAGGAAATGAAAGTGGCATGACCTGAACTACCCAGCCAATGACTGAGTCTTGACCTGTCTTTAAGTCTTCGGTGACCTGATTTGCACGGGGACTAACCACCACCACCACCACGACCTCGTCGACAAATTCCTGGACATTAACTAAAACCAACCACCCAGTAAGGAAAAACTGAACTCAACCAAAATCTGTTACCAGAATTTCTTCCCTCCTTAGAAGACAATGTGCATGTGAAAAATTAACTATCGATTAAAAAAAGTGAAAATGTGAAAAGTAAACTATCAATTATATAATGTACATATGTAATATATACACTATGTAAAGCTGAAGAAGAGCTTTGCAATTAAGATTCTTAACAGTGAAGTTGTCAACACACTAAAAGCCTAAGAAAGCATGCTGAACGGATTTGGCTTTTTTTTTTTTCATTCAACATCTCAAGTAACCAAAATTCACATGCTGCCTAATATACCCAAAAGCTTAAATCCTTCGTTCCAGCCATTACTTCTTTGTAGACGATACATTGTTGACACAAAGCTTATTTCAAACAAAGCTGTCCTTGCTTTGTGGAAAGGTTCTTCAGAGAACTGTATCCTTCTCTAATACTGCACACAATTTAATCATTTCACTTGAGCTAGAAGAAAATACCGTGGAATCCTCATTTCTACCGAATTTTAGTTTTCCCCTAGTTTCTCATATAGAATTCTGTTCTAAGAAACAATCCCCACAAAAAAAAACAAAAACAAACAAACAAAAAAAACTCATAGATCAAATTCTGTCTCGCTATGCTTTCATCAGCCGGTCTAGCAGAGCATCGATGCTTTGTGATTCCCACCTCATCAGCACAGGAGTGGGCACTGCTTTCCAAAAGGATGCTTTTCTGTAGCCAGGAACATAACCAGGCCTCGCTTGCAGTCTTTTCTGCTGTATTCTTTACAGTATCTCATAATAAAGCTTATAAAATAATAGTTGCAATAACTGCTCAATACAAATTAATTTTAGACATGATGCAACGTAATTGATTGAAAGAAGCCTTGCAGAGGGATTCGCACCCCAGAAGAGGGCTGAACTTCTACACTTTACACTAAGGCTCACGCTTCATCATAATCCTTTCGCTCTGAGTGAAGCAAATCTTACAACATAAAGGTGACCACCACACACACTCCAGAAATCACCTTTGCAACAGGTACAGAAGGCTTTCCAAAAGTATTTCAGTCTGCAAAGCACTGAACTATCACTTGGCCAAATATTCAAAAACATAGGAATTATTTAGGATTACCTCAACTAAATACTTTCCTCCAAGGACTTAGAATCCTAAAAAATCAATTATTTAAAAAAAAACTCCAATGTCTTGTTTAGTATCAGCTGTAGTAAACAAAACAGACCAGGCAGGGCCCCCTCGCTATTCCCTAATCCTAATGCTCTGAGGCAGAGCCAACTCCTCATTAACCTGTCATTTTTGTCCAGGGTATTTTGGAATTTCCTGCAATGGGACTTTCTAGGAGGAGATTAGAAAATAATGCAGTGCTTCAGCAGCCTTCCCACGTCAGTCTTTCTCCTAATGACTGCACTGAACTTACCTTGTAACAATTAATACACCAGCATTTTTTCATTCCTGGCTATGTCCCCACATGCATATAAACATAAGAAACTACAACACCATTGCAAAACTGCAGCCCAGTCACTTTTCTGAAATACGGGAAGCTTCTCATCAAGACAGGGTCCTAATTACCCCAGTTTTCTCTGGGCCGAAGGGGAGAGGGAAGCTAATTGCTCTTCCAGCTGAGGCAAGGAGAAATTGAAAACATGGGAGACAAAAATGGGAAAACTTTGACTTTATCCACATTGATCACAGGAGAACTGATAAAGCAAAGGAAGTGCTCAGCACAATGTATTTTTCTTATAAGGTATTACAAATGCATTCTCAACCTGTTTAACAACAAAAAAACTCGTGAAAATGAAGAGATTTTTAGAGAACAAATGCAATGGAAATGCCAAAACATCTGCACTAAGCAAAGACTATTCCTGGGCTAAAAATTAAAGAGCCTCAAGTCCATTAACACATGAAGGAGAAAACATCGTTAATTCAATTCTCTCATTCTGAGTTTTACTCTGCAGTGAAACTTCAAGCTTTTAAAAATAGATATCAAGAAAGCATAAAAGCTCATCGAAGGAAAAAAAAAATACAATATAAACCACAACAAGTCTTCAGTGTTCCAGGCACAAACTGAAATCAAGATAATTATTCTTAAAACTTGACCCCCACAAATAAATTTTAAATGACAGTGATGTATCTAGAATGTCTGGAAGACATCTCCAGTTCTGCTACATGCAGGATTCAGCAATATTTGCCCAACATTGCCCTCTGGTGCCTAAAAGATATCAAATTAACGGAGACAATGAAAGCAAGGCTGAAGTGCTGTTATATCCTTTACCTAAAGGTATCTGATGCAGAGGAAGAAGAAAAGGAAAAGGAAGCAAGTGTCAGATTTCTTTTTCCCTAGAGTCTTGTACCTTACCTCAGTAAGAATATTTAGTAATCACTGCTCTCTTTGACCAAATAGAAAAATTGTATCTGTATGCAAGGCTTCCTCCAGGGAATATATGAATCAGAAGAGATTTGTATTTCCTTGTATTCCTATAAAACTATCTAAATTGTCTTCGAGAGGATATATGCATGCTATTACTACAGCCTGCCTTTCAATCACTTCCAAACTAGATTGAGTTTCAAAGAAACCAAACAACTTGTATGCAAATGGTAGCTTTTGGGGATGCTGTTAAAACAGCATGAGTACATAAGTGCCTTTTTAGGCTTTACTTACCAATCCTGACACGTAATCACTGTTTTTTTCCCCCCAAGTACCACCGCCAAAGTTAGTTTTCTCATTGAACATACTTTACACAACATTGTCAAGTACTTTACACAAAAATTACCAAATATTTATTTAAAAGGAAGTTTCTCCCAGTAATTCTAGTGAGAATGTTTTAAGACGACCTATAAATTTTCAACCACAACCATCTTTACCCTTCTTCCACCAACCTTTTTTGTGTATTTTCTTGTCCAACACAGCTTCAATGACAAGTAGCCCATCAGCAAGTAAATGTTCTCTCAAGAGTACAAAGATAGGAACTCTCTAAAGAGCAGTTCATGGAAATATTCTTGAATGATCATGAGCTAAATTCAGGGACTGATTATACATAAAGATCTATCAAAATTTTAGATGTTTTTTAAATATCAACATAAAAAGTGCTCTTGGCTAACAACATAGTTTTAAAGTTTACTAAATAAAAAGCAACAGCTATTCTCAAACTATCATTAATCCAAATACTTAAATTGTCTTGAAATGCTCCAAACAGAATGAGACCTACAGAATAAAGACTTTCTTTTTTTGGTTATGAGTTTTAAATACTCTAAATTACATTAGCCCTATGTGTTGTGGCAGTATTTTTTAGTTTGTCGATATTGACTTACTAAAATACAGTTTATACTGCTCTGTACGTATCAATGGTGGTTGTAAGAAGGCTACATTTTCTACAGAAAGTACATAAAAAGATGCTTTCACTGAATAAATAACACTCCCACAAAAATTCTCAGCCTGTGAAGACAGCACATTTGTTTTTAAAATTAAACTTGACAAACAAAGAGGAAAAAGTAGTTAAAGTCTTATAGGACTTAAAACACTTCGCACTGCTTTAAACATTTTTTTCCAAGATGCAAAGGAAATACACCAGAGATTTTCCAGCTTGGTTTTGTGGGTTTTTATTTGAAGGTCTGAAATCCAAAGGTCATTTTTTTCCTGGATAGAAAAAGTTTGGTAACTGTACAAGAGATAAAGGCTACCATTCAGGTATCTGAACAAGTCTAAACAGAAATCGATATTCCTGGAAAATAAAAGTAAAGTGGTGTATATACTTATTTAGAGCTGAACATCAAATCTACTCTTGACTTGGGTTAGACCACAAGGATAGCAAAAAATATTCTGTCTAGTCTCCTGCAGACAAAGGAAATTAGGCTCATTTTTGTCTCTCTCTCACAATGTTGATTTAAGGTACCTGCTAAGTATTACAGAAACAATGCCTCTGATCTCTCCTAATTTGCTTTACTGACCAAAATACACAGTTGTTGGACCTAACAACCTCTATATTCCATTCTTAAACATTTTAATTTGTCATTTTACAAACACTACTGCACCTTTCATTGGGTTGGCCTTCCCACTATATGGACCAAAAGAAGACCGGGATACAGAAGACAGGAAAGAAAGAAGAAATGGAACTCATATGAAAAATATGAGAAATAGGTATCTAAATAGATTCCCAAATCATGAATATGCACGTCAGGGGATCAACAACAACAACAAGGAAGATGGGCAAAGAGTTTTGAAGAAAAACAACAAGAAAAATCAACTTTTCCAACTTTACGGGGCTTCTCATCTGAATAATACTGATCAAAGTCACGCCTCCACAGTCCCATAAAACTAAATGTACTTTACATTAATACTTCAAACAATGAAAAAAGCTAGAGAAGCCTTTCAATGGGGAATCATGCTCCTTAACAACTAGCGCGGTATCTCAATATTAGGTTGTTGCCTTCCCAACTTTCAGCCACAATTAGCAGGATGCAACATAAGGAAAAGTATCCCGATAATCCCGATAAAAGCTTGGGTAGATGCTTCTGTGGTTTATTTAAGCAAGTAAGCCAAAACGACAGATACTAAATTGAAAGTTGACAGAAAGGGAAAAAAGGAGTGAGACTATAGATTTCAAGACAGTTCCGTGTTGATGAATGGTGAGCCATGATAGAAGGAAAGACCAAAGGAAATCATGCAATGGAGAGCTCGAAGAAGGGACTGCCAGGCATTGGAAACAAGGCTGAATGAGCAGTCACACTGCGTGGGTAAGGTGCTGAGTCCGAAGGAAAAAAGCTGTGGGATGGACGAGCTACAACTGACATTAAATGACAGAAAAGGATACCCTCAAAATGCAAATGATTCTGAGGTTAAATAATGTGAAAGAATGTGACACGAAAAAAGACAAAAAGGAGGCATGAGGCATAAGTACACATTAATAATAAAACAAATCACTAATAATAAGATAAAATAATTTAAAATATTAAACACCATGAATTATTAAAATAAAAACAAAAGATTTCATTCTTGTGATAAAGTAATAATTATTCCCACACTCTAGAGAACCCACAGACGAGATCAGAGAATCAGAGCAAGTTAGGCTGGAAGGAGATGCTGGAGGTCCTCATGCCCAACCCACTGCTCAAAACAGTGCCAACTTTCATGTCCGTGCAGGTTTTTCACTCTCCTGTCCACTCAAATTTAGGAGATGGAGATCCCACGTTCTCTCCCTGGTGAGATGACATCAGTGCACAGCAGAATATCTCAAAGCACTCTATTAATAGATCACTGACTAAAGAATTACGTTAGTCGTTTCTATTATACACCTAGTCTGCTTGCCTCCTTCCTCTCATCCTTACCAATAAAACTGAAATTCAGTATTAATTCAAAACATAACTATCATCCTAATGGAAAAAAGGAGGAGTCATGCTATTACAATTAATTTCCTCAGTGAATGGATGGAGCGCACACCCTTATAAATAATTGTGTTCCGAGTTCTTAAGGGTATGCAACCACTCACAAGAAATGTCCTCATTAAGAAATTATCCCCCAAAAAACTGAAATACATAATTACATCATTGCTTACACGATACAAATTAGACTATAAATCAAAATGCCCTGAAATTGATTTCTACACAGAGTCCTTTGTGATGCACAGCTTTACAGTTACTTCATATATGTTAATATATTAAGTAACCTTTAAGCAGACCTGTTAATAATAATAATAATAATAATGAGCAAATAAATATACCCTAACTCACTTAGCCCAGCAGAACAGTGGGCTCTGTGAGACAGGATTTCTTTTTTAAAGCAATATTAAAGATTGGAGAAAAGGTGAAAATATTTTATGTAAAGGCCAACACTGCATTAGGACTGACTGGAGATTAATCTGGTTTAGCAGTTAAAGAAGTTTTAACCTTCAAATGGTCGACAATGAAAAAACTCATTGGCATAATTGGCATAAAGGGGGAAAAAAAGATCCACTTTGTTTCAGCACACACTGCAAGCAGTCCACAAAAACAGTATCATACAGTTGCATGAAGCAGCTCAGAGCTTGGGCTTGAACCTTCCAACCTGACATGCTTCTCTGGTATTCTTGCCTTTTTGTGTGTCCTCCCTTCTGATCCCTTTAGCTTCCGGTGCTTTCAAATAACATCTATCCCTGGGAATAGCAGATCCGCAAGCCGAAGCTTCTGTTAACAAATCAGAGCTTCCCAGAACTAGTTATCTGAATTCCTTGTTTTTTAAAAAATGTGATCAATGTGGGAATTTGAAAAGCTAGGGTAAATGCTATTTTTTTAAAATAACAGGAGGAAGAATACACTGGTTATTAGGTTTCAGGATGTGATTATTACTTGAAAAGCAGTAAAGCCTTTAGCATGGGTTCTAGTCAATGCAGAGAGATACAGAATTAATTTACAGGTCAGTAACAGTAAAGCATTTAAACACTCCAAGGGGCAGAGATTTTCATGTCAATACCTCATCATGACCGCAAAACATGAGAAAACTGGCACTACTGCACCGTTAAACTGAGGTCGTACTGACTTAAGCAGTTTTTAAACGACTTGATTAATAGAAAACCATATTTGAAAGTCTGGCTTGGGAAAGAGCTGAGAAAAAAAAATGAGAAAAATAATAAAAAGCAGAAAGATACATACCATGTTTTCTACTCGGAGCTCGAAAGGCATAGGGTTGTACACCATCAACTGAACTTCACATACATCTCCCTGGACCCACTGGAAGTCTATGAGAAAGGATTACGGAATTAATGCAGGAATTGCCTAATCATAGTGTTACAAAAATTAGCATCAGCTGAGCTGTCAGGTTGTTATATTGGCTTTATGTTCTAAATTAACATCTCTCTATAATCTGCACAGCCCAAGTCCTGTTTAAGTGCACCGAGGGACACAAGCCATAAATCAGAGGCAAGGCAACGGGTTAAAGGACCGGAAGTGTTCGTTAATACACTCATTATATTAATAATAGTAGTGCTCCAGAGCCCCTGCGTGCCAACATTACATCGACAAAATTAACTCAGGCATCGGTTCAAAATAGTACTTAAACACATCCCGAATGTTAGCCACTTGAAAGCTTCAACGCTCCCATGCTTGGAGGCAGGTACAAGGTACGCAGCACCATGCATCATCAAAACTTGGTTAAAAAGCAACCAGACCAGGAACAAACACCATGGGAAAAAGGATATTAACAATACGGGAACAAATCTTCATCTACGTATAGCTGATGATATATAATAAATAAATAAGTAAAAAATAATTAAGAAGAAATCAGAGAATCACAGGATGGTTTGGGTTGGAAGGGACCTTAACTCCCACCTAGTTCCAACCCCTGCCATAGGCAGGGACACCTCCCACCAGCCCAGGATGCCCAAAGCCCCATCCAGCCTGGCCTTGAGCACCTCCAGGGATGGGGAAAGCGTCTGCTCACCAGCAAGATGATTTCCTTTAAGGAAAGGTTGGACCTGGTGCTTAGGGATATGGTTTAGCGGTGATATTGGTGATATAGCGGTGGTATGGGGATGGTTGGACAAGATGATCTTGGAGGTCTTTTCCAACCCTAATGATTCTAGAATCCTAAGATGCCACCTCCACTTCCTCCTCCTAATTCTCTACAGAAGTTTGGGAAATGCTTTGGGAGGGGAAGATATTGTGAGGATCTGTTGATACCGATTTTTATTCGTTTATTTTTTGAGGTTGACAAAAGGGAGACTTAAGCAATAACACCAATTATTAATTTACTTCTGGAAATACCTAGGAAAGGCACCACCAGGAAACAGGCCTAGAAATAAGCTGCACTTTCAGTTTCTATTCCACTGCAGATAACAGAGGTTCAGCTTTAAAGACATCTCACCCTGCCAAGTGTAAAATTCTGGGGAGTTTTATTTTGTTTAAGGAGGTGGGAAATTTAACAAAGTGAGGTCAGCAGCACAGATATGATTTCTGAGAAGCTTCTCAATGAAGAAAGATTATTTTACACCACCACTTCACATTTTTTTCAGCCCACATGCTTCTGTCTACCTTCCAAATTTCTGGCGGTACCCACACGCACTTTGTGTTCAGACTTGACACTGAATTGGACATGTGCTATACAAGGACCTACAGACCTCACAAACAAATATTCCTTAAACAGATGAAATAAATCATGCCGTAACCTAATCTATAACACACACTGATTATCTTTTAACTAGTCTACTCAGTGATTTTAACATAATCTCAACACTTTTTTACTAGGATATTAGAAAAAGTCCCGTAAAAAGAGGATTATTAAGACTGTAGTTCACAATTAAAACCACCTGTAGTCTGACTGCACATTCACAATCACTGTCTGATTACATTTTGCAAGCAGTATTAGGTAGCTCGAGGGACACATACTTAACGCAAATGTCTAACTCCAATTAATGCTACTGGAAATTAAAACCATACATCCCGAGATATTAACAGGTTATATTACTAGGAAACCTGCAAAGTAAAACAGTTGATTAAAACAAAATGTTCAAAAGCACAACTGTGTGGAATGTTTTGTACATTTTTTTAATCAACTTCCTTATGAGCATCCAAAATCTTACGCACTTTGCAGTCCCCAAAAGAACCCTTCCAAAGAGCACAGAGCTGCAAAGATGTTTGAGCGCTGACCCCACCATTACGGTTAACAGTCAACAGAAGGAGGCACTTCGGTCCCCGAAGTTGTATCATTTCTGGATTAGAGCTACCACAGGATCAGAATGCCTTTTTGAAAATGAATTCAATGCAAACATGCTTTAGAAAGTGATTCTGAAAAGATCAGTTACTGAAATATACATATATGTTGGAAACTCATTATTTCATCTTTCTAAGTTGTACTCAAAACCAACAAACCCATTAATTTGTCCAATGCTTCAATCTCTCCCTTCTTCCAAAGAAAATCATAGACTTGTAGAATCATTAAGGTCGGAAAAGCCCTCCAAGATCATCTGGTCCAACCACCCCCCTACCACCAATGTCATCCACTAACCCACGTCCCTAAGCACCACGTCCAACCTCTCCTCCAACACCCCCAGGGATGGTGACTCCACCACCTCCCTGGGCAACCCGTCCCAATGCCTGACTGCTCTTTCTGAGAAGAAATGTCTCCTCATTTCCAACCTGAACCTCCCCTGGCACAACTTGAGGCCATTCCCTCTAGTCCTATCACTAGTTACCTGTGAGAAGAGGCCGACCCCCAGCTCCCCACAGATTCCTTTCAGGCAGTTGCAGAGAGCAATAAGGTCTGCCCTGAGCCTCCTCTTCTCCAGACCAAACGCCCCCAGTTCCCTCAGCCGCTCCTCACAGGACTTGTGCTCCAGGGCCTTCACCAGCTTTGTAGCCCTTCTCTGGACATGCTCCAGAAAGAAGAGAAAGGATTCTAGGCTCATTTCTTGTGTGTTTTTTTTTTGTAGGTTTGACTCCTCAAATACTCCCTGATCTACCTCCCTACAAAACTGTTGATTATTTTCAGGCAAACAAACAGGACACATTGTGAGACCTTATTCCTGTAGAAAATCCCCATTGGTCACCACTAGCACCAAGAAGGTGCCCCCACTTCGAGAGCTCCCACCAGCGACCTCAGGTTTGCTTTCCAGAAGATCTTCCTAAAAGACACCAGGACAACGCTACGGAATTGCTTCCCTAGGGGAAAAGCTGTTTAAAAGACAGGTAAAACCCAGCTAGATGGTTCTAGGTTCAGAGAGGTATTTAGCCCACCTTCATGTAGGTCTGTAGGTTGCTTCATGTAGGTTGCTTGCAAGATTTACTACTGGAACTGTGTTACACTCCAAGCAGTACTGTTCAGACTATCAGCACTTCACAACAAAAATCACTTTGTGTCATAAATCTTGAGGTTTATTTCTCATGAGTAGCGCAGTATCAAAGCAATTCAACCAGAATGTAATAATCCAATTTCTTGTTTCCAATCAGAAAAGCTTATCAGGCTGAAAGCTCAAAAGCCGAAAACATTTCCTTAAGACTTTTCAAAAGGGCTTTGTTTCCCTTTGCTTTGTCAGCACCACTTGATTTCCTTTGCTGTAAAAACGATTTATCCAAAATATGGCTTACATATTTCCACAACAGAAAACAGTTCATTTGCTATTGTCATTGTTTCTAATTAAAGTAGATTAAAGACACGTTTTTAAAATATTTTAATTATTTTCAGTGTTTATTAAATTCCTCTGCTTCTTACAAAGAAGTATCTGGTTTTGTTCTGTGTATTCTTCTGTTTGTAAAACCAAACGTTAGAGGCTTTTACAAGTGAGAGCACTGCATATGTACTTCAATAGACAAGAGCTTTACAGGCTCGCAAGCAGTTCAGACATCGCCTTACGCTAAATAAAAAACCAAAACGAGAAACTGCTTTGTAAAATGTAACACTCCTATGGTACCCACAGCACATAAATAAAGCAACTTGTGCTGCTACCAAAAACTGGAGGCTCTGATTAGTACCCATCAAGGAACAAGAATACTACATAAATCACCTGTTTGACAGGATTAGCAATGAAATGTTATTTAAGTGGAAAAAAAAAAAAAGAAGTATACTTATGAGATTGAGTGTTGAAAATTTAAACCTCAATCTATTTTTTAATCAAATTAAGAGAAATCATACGGACTGTTTTCTAAATCAATAGCGTAAGATACACCTTCTGATCTACATTTTTTTAATTTCTTCTCCTTTGTCAGCAATTTTTTGAAATTAAAGTAGTACTGTGATTACACAGGACGGAAAAGAATATCATAATGAGCCAAAATTAAGAAAAACACCCATCTGCACGTTTCTGCATTCAGGTTTTCACAATCAGTTCTATTCCAAAGTCGCACGAGTCTCTCCTCTGCTGACACTAATGCCTGTGTTAAAAATGATCGTGCATTTGTGATATGCACAAAAGCAACAAAAAGGACCACTAATATTTGTAACTTAATCCAGGATTTGAAACAAGCCTTTTAATCTATTTCCTGTGACACAATTACTGCACTGAAGAGTTTGTTTATAATAAATTACATAATCCTCTGGCAGACAATGACTAATCAGTTAATCATTCTGTGTTTAAGTTAAATCAAAATTGGATATTAACTAGATGTTCTCTTTTTCTGCTGAAAGAAAAAAGCTGGAAACCAATTTTAAAATCCCAACTATCAATTATTTATTAAAATAACAATTTATTAACCAAAAATAAAAATTATCAGGGTGATGAGGTGATGAACTACCACTGTCCAGCTGATTTGCATTTTTTGTCCCAGAAACTGCAGCTTATTCATCTGAATGTTTTTGTGTTCAATGCCCTTACCAGAAAAGAGAAAAACCCAACTCCGCAGCTAGTTCATGGCAACACACACAAGTGGCCCAGCTGGCTACTGCCAACCAGAACGTGTCAGAACTAAGCTTTGTTCGAATTCTCTTCTGTTGGAGAAGAAAACAACTAGTTATCTCCTCTGAAAATGAATTGGATCACCTACGTGACTTGATCCCCACTTCGAATTAGGCTGAACTGTCCCACAGGTTCAAAATCACTAGGGAGATCAAAGCATCAGGCTAGAAGAGCTGATTAATTCAAATAAAAATTGAGGTTTGCTTTCCTTGACCAAGAAAGAATTTCCAATTTACCAAACCAATGAGAAATACTGGAAAATATTCTTATTCTTACCTATTTTCTTAGTTCGTTCTTCCCCACGATTGTGAGCAATAATTGGAGAATATATGAAGGGGCTTTTGGTTGACACGTTCTGACCAAGCAGACTTTTCATTTTGTGAGGTCGGAGACTGGTGGGGAGGTTCAAGAGCTTCACAGATCTGTTGAGTAAAAATAATTTTAATGTAAGGTTGTATTAAAAGTGAGCTGATAATATTAAGTGACATACTAAGTAAATGCTGATTAAAGTACCTGAAATGGAAAACATGAAGCAAACAGCTACAACACAGAAGGAAAATAACACCAGTCCCAGAAAACTAAAGGGAAGGCTTTGGCAAGGTATCAGAAAACCAATACCAAAGGAAAACCATCTTGATGGTGGTAGATACACCACAACTCCAGTGCAGAAAGTAATCAAATATTTAACTTAAATCCAAGGCAGAAGCCAAACAAAATTTCAGCGGGCAATGTAATACAAATGAGAACTTCTCAAGGTGAATAAAACAGGTTTTCAAACAGCTGAAGTGAAGAGTTATGTCTGGAAGGAAGGAAATTTGACAGGAATTGGAGTGGTCTTGTCGAAGGCCCATAAAGCAATCACAAATAGACAGGAAGGGGATGATGTATTAGACCATCTCTCTGCTAGACCCAAATCCCTGGGATACTAAGCAAGGAAACCACTGCTCCTCCACTGCTGATGGGAAATTACAGACTAAATAATATAAAAAATATGAACAAGCAAGATGTTAGTGGATATTCAGTAAAAGTAACAATATTGTAAGACCCCACACGATTCCTTGTTACTTAGAGCCTGGAAGGAGCAAGGAAAGGAAAAATAAAAGGTGAAGAAAGGCAACATTCACTGTAGTAGCTATTTTTGCTACAGTCTGTTAAAATTTAAGTATTAGTGGTTTTAATTAAAAAAAAAAAAAAAAGTCCACAGGAGACAACAATACTCCCTTTATAATCATGCATGGATTTAATCTGCAACTTTTAAAAAATTGGTTTTGCGATTAAATAAAATCTATAAAATAAAACTGCATTTTTTGCTGACTGCTGGAGGCTTCCCACCACGCTGAGGTAGACAACCAAGAATTAAGTGAAAACCTCAGAAAACTTTCCAGCAGTAAACTTTTAAAATACAATTCTGTACTTCAAGGTAACGTACGCTTCTACCAAGGCATGACTAGAAAGAAAGCCCAGCCAAAACCCTAGGAGACTTCAGAAATCAGTTGAGGGTCCAAGCAAAAGAATCCTAGAAAACCCCAACCTGTTCAAAGACGAGCTCCCCTCTTCCTCCCTTTCCCCCATTCACCTACCACAGTAAAATTTATCTCACTGGACTTCTTTGATAATGCTATAATAAACCCAAGAGGGTATGAATGTTGCTGTATGTGATTAAATTCTCGTGTTTTCTGAAGTTCTTCAAATACTACGACTAGCACAAAAGAAACCTGCCATCCTCAGCTGTAAAGGTTACAGAAACAAAATCAAATGTCTTTTTGTTGAAAAGCACGTTCTTTTTTACATGTTAAAACAATTTTGCAACATTTACACAAGATAATTGAAGTCGCTCACCACAGCCACAGAATCACACGAAATTTCTGAACAATAACCTATTACAGAGAACACGAAACTAATTCAAGTCCTCAGCACGTCTGGGAGCTCAGCACAATCAAGGACGGTTCTATCAACCAACCAACTCAACATCCCCACTAACAAAAAGTGCATACATACAAGAAAGCAATTTGTTTTCTAAATAACCCAAATCATCCTAGATAATATGCTATTGCTAAAAAATGATGAAGCTCCAAGAGGAATATTACAAGACAAGTTATCTCTGTGATACAGAACACCTGATAAGAAGTTACTGGAGAACACCAAAAGTATTTTGGAACAAGAAACGTAACAGATGTTATCAGCTGGGAACGCTTAGGGTCAGCATCACAGTCAAATGCAAAATAAGAGACAACAGACTTTGGGGATAAAAAGAAACTATCACAGCCTGCTGAGTACTTCACACCTCGAAGCAAGCACAATACCTCTTGGATTGGATTTTAATTCAGATTAGAATGCAATTTGAAGCAAAACATGTGAATGATACTTAGTTGAGGAAATTAACATTATATTTGACAACATGCTAAGAAAGAAATATAATTTTCCATATAGAAATGCTTTGTCTCATCCACCATTGTTACGTAAATACCGTTGGGTAAGCTTTTTTATCTTACTGCAGAGCAAGGGAAGCCATGTCCTTCAGCCACCTGTTGGAGAACTCGTAGGCCACGCACAGAATACAGCAACTTTTTTAATTCCTTTGGGTGAAAAGCTTGAATAAAGTACCTTTTCTAGCCTTGGGCCCAGCCCTACTGACTTCAGATGGGTGACAATTAGGAATTACAAAAAAAAAAAAAAAATGCAATACCCACCCAGAAGAACAAAATCTTTTATTTGGAAAAAAAGCTGTATTAATTGAAAACAACCTTGCTCAGAGGGGAAATGAAAATACTTGTAAAAACATTCTACCTAAGCAAATAATGCATCTATTAGGATAGAAAGACATTAAATTCTCCTATCTTGTAATTGAAAAAATCCTAGCTGATGTTCCATTGTAGCATACTGTGAAACCATTTTCCAGTCCTGCGTGCTCTTAATTTCTGAAGCTTCACCAAAACAATTGAAAATGCAAAGAGTTGAGCGCATATTGCACTACAACATTTGAAATGTTAAAAAAAAAAAAAAAAAGCTCAAAGGTTACAAGATAATATATAAAAATATTAACATATTTAAAGTCTGTCAATAATAGACCAAGTTTCTAGTTAAAAGACATGGCAGAAAAAATTGAAATGAATCTGACTATATGGAACATCAGGAGTAAATAGTTAAATAAAGGACAGCTCTAGGCTTTAAATTCTAACTAACACGAATAATGAGCTACGAAGACTTTTCCAAGTCAAATCTCTTCAATTGCTTTATAGGTGTGGGGGGAAAAAAGGTAACAGTGCTACTACGTTCTGACCTCACCACGGCATTTCAATGTTTGATGCAGATTAAGAAATCTGCATCCCAAATAAGCACCACAGATAAAATGGATTAAAAACTAACAGACTACAATGCCAACAGTAAATAGACCTCAGCATCAGTAGAAGTTTGCTTCTAGAGGGCTCTAGCATAGATTGAATCAGAAGCTTGGGTTATTCAACCATGGCCAAAACCCCATTTCCGCACATTTATCATTTGTGTCTCAAAAATTAACAGGATTAAACTCAACGAGCGCCGCAGTCCTGCAGTGAGCAGTTTTCCAACGAGCTGGACAGCTGTAAAATACACTACCTCTGCTGTGTAGATGCAACTGGAGGCTTTATATTTAAATGCAAATAAATAGTTTGTCAGCTAACGGATTTTTATCGCTATGGCTTTTATAGGACTTCCAAAAGACAAGAAGAAGGGGCAGAGGAAGAGGAGAATGATCAGCACTTCCCCGTTAAGCAGTCCTGCTGTTGGTCTCCTCACCCCAGCCTGTGTAACACCCCGTGGCAGAACTGCAGGAACTATTTTCAGCAGCACTCCAACTGCAGCCCAGTCAGCAAAAGCTCACACTAAATGCTGTACCTGGGTGGTGAGCAATTTCTTCATGCTAGGCATAGGAATAGCAGGGAAACGTAACGCGGTTCTCGAAACAGAAAATGTGCTTCTCTCAGAGCAGAAACCGTTTTAAGGGAGGAAGGCAGAGTCCTTCCCCACTCAAGTATTGTTAATCTGTTGGCAAAGTTTTGACCGGCCTTCAGAAACTCACCTTCCGAATGTATTTAGGGATATATTTTATATATTCAGAATGTATACAGGGAAATCGTGTAACAGAGACAGGTACCTGAACTTGCCATCAACCATCTGCAACGTTAGTGGAAAACCAGGCAATAATACAGGCAACGGGATTCAGTAATTCAGCTCATCCTAAAGCAGGAATTTAAATTTGGGCAGAAAAAAATAAATGTGCTCCCCTTTCTCATGACTGCAAGTATGCAGGATGACTAGTTTAGAACTATCCATAGATTTACAGTGAAATTAAATCCACCCCAAGGTCAGCTGAAAATAAATTGATCGCACTGTCACGTGTAACTGTGGTTCTGCCACTTACAGATTTAGGATCACGAAGTCCATACTGAGTGTTATGTGGCAAAGAAGCTGGTATCAGCTGCCTCTCCAGAATGTGTGCTGTGCCACGGAGCAGGCAACACAAAGCAGCTACCTGCAAAGCCATCCCAAATACCTGGTCACTGCTAAGTAAATCCTGCCCAGGCACTGAGAGGACAAAGCTGGAAGATCTTGGTGAGGCTGCGTTTTTCCCCCAGGAGCAGACGTGAAATGTGGGGTGGCCCAGGTGGCAAACCGACGCGGAGCTTTGTATTTGGTCCCAGCAGGGGACAAAACACTTTTAAGAACCCCGCTGGTGCTTTGCCCATGTGCATCCAACCTCAGGTACGTGCTCAGGTTAAATTTGTGCTGTCAGAGAGCAACCCCCACACAACAAATTGCTCGTGTGAGCAGACACATCACTGTAAGTGAACTGCAAACAGTTAGACAGCAGGTCTTTCTTCAGTAAAGAAGTCAGAGAGGATTTAGTAAAACTAGCTACAGCATGAAAACTGCTCTTGGTGTAAAACCTTGATTTCATTTTAGAGACATTAACTGAAAGTAATCTGCAAATAAATACACGTTTCACTCTTTGGTTATACACTTTATTATCTTCTTGCGATACCAGAACATTGCTTCGTGAAACACCGGTGACATCCCACAGAGAGCTCAAATCTCTCCGAGAACTCTTTTCAGGAACTTCCCCCATACTTGTTCTGAATAACAATTGCTTTCCTTCCAAAAGCCACTTCTTGACAAAGATTTTGTTTTAGCCTTTTATTAGTGATGCCACATGGCTGTTTCTTCTCTCTCTGTGCCTCTCTCAAATACCAGGCTTTAGTCTAAACCAGGTATTATTCACTGGAATGACTGTGTGATGGGTTTTGGAACACGGGCACGAAATGCAATGTGGATTTAGAACAGGCCACTGAAGGGCCTAGCCTGAAAATGCAACATCTGGAAAGGAACAGCTTACAACAGGCATCAGTCCCAGCCGAGTTCCAAGCTCTGTGGATGGAGACAGCAACCAACTAGTGGACTTCCAATGTGGTCACGTATCTAACTTAAATCTCAGCTGCAATTATAAAATATTTTTTCTTAGATTGTATCAGAAACTCTTGAATGACAGTTTAAAAAGAAAAAAATCTCCCTCCTTCTGAAACTAAAGACCACAGAAAGTATTTTCTACTCAAAGGCTCTATTTTTGCTTAAGAACTTCTCAAAACAATTTGACATTTTGACATTTTTTCATGTTATTGTGAACAGCTTACATAAACTGAGAAGACTACATCCTTCCAGTATCCTTTAAAATCTGACAGGTCCTGTGGAAGAGTTATAGATTGCATTTTGGAGTCTTACCTCACAATAGGCAATTTGGTGAACGGAACAGGAGGTAGCTTCAAACCATCTGGCAGAGTGATGAATTCCATTGTGCCAGGGCACTTTGCTGTGTAGCTTTCCAAGCTCTGCGTGACATCTTTCTTTTCTAGAAAATAAATTTGTTTAAAATAGAGTAAGAAACACTTTCAACTTGCATGCAACAAAAGTTGAAGTTAGAACCTGAAGTTTTATGTGCTTTTTTTTTGCATTTTTACAAAATAACTCTAATGGAATGCCAACAAACGTCTGCATTACAACGCTTACATTATGCACCAGAAGCCTTAATGGATGGACCTAAACTAATTAATCAGTCTTTAATGAGCAAGATCGTTTTGTGGACTTTCAGAATTTTTAAAGCATCAGCATATACCTACCCTTTGTTGGTTTTTTCATTGTCAAGATAACAATTTCTATAATTCAGATAGAAAATCTAAATATTCAGAGCAAACAGCATCAAGCACGTAAAGGTTATTGATAGGAACGATGTTAGGTGAACAAGCCCTGTCCTGAAACACCAGCTGAAACAATACTGATGGCAAAGGAGAAACGAATTAGTTTTCATACTACCTTGTGTTACAACTCCCTAATTTTTAAAACAATTACCCTATGCTGCTGAACTGTAACAGCCAGGAAGATTTTTTTTCTTTAGTTTTACATAAGAATACAAGAACATTCGAGCAAGTATACATTATGCAGGTCACCTTCAGTAACGTATGATAAATGGTTCTGAATTTCATGTCATTTCCAAAAATTCGTACAAGTGTGTCTCCAGAAAAAAATAAATCTGTTGGGATATGTATGGGCTGAGTACAAAATTGTTTTTGTCTGTTGAGACCAGAGTCTGCAAACAGAAACAAACCTGAAAGTGTGTGCTTAGATGTGAGAATGAGGTAGCTGAAGACTGAGACCTACCTTGGTTTAAGGTACACTGAGCATTCCCCCGTACATGTGCTACCAGTACAAAGAACTATTAAATATCTACATCACTTCTTGAAAATAAGTCAGAGATCTACATACACAAAGAGAAAACAAAATAGAAAAGGGGGGAGTGATGGCAAGTACTGCTCTCACAAAAAATTGCTTAGGATATTAAAAAAAGTTACAGTTTGTTTACATTGACGTGGAAAACCAACTAGGAAGTTTATCCAAAACTGCTAAAAAAGTCATGCATACTTAGAAGAAGGGTCTGGCATAAGACTGGACATAATTATTGCTTAGGTTTTAAATTCTAGTGACAAAGTTTCATAATTTCTTAAGAACTGCCTGTAGTTTTCTCTCGTATTGTAAGGAGATTCAGGAAACCACCGACTGTTGCTCAGTTTCGGGCAATTAGCTGTTTGCTAGCGGTAGCAGTCCTCAGGATATGACTCAAGACAGACTCATTCCAAAACTTGGTCCCCACCATTCCCCCAGCAAGAATCTGCTTTGGACCTTGAAAATTTCAGCTGATGACCTCGGTACAAATGGAGAATGGAGGCTGGGGAATCGGCCACAACAGCAGCTTGGGTGGCTCGCGTTGGATATCAGGAAAACATTCAGCAGAGCAGAGCAAGAGAAGCTCCCAGAGAAACTGTCCCGGGGGCTGTGGAATCTCATCTCCGAAGTTTTTCAGGATGCTGCTAAATAAAACCACAGCTGGTGACAGTCCTGGCTTAAATTGGCCTAGATGACCATAAGATGTAAAGTCAGAGCAGTATTTCTACTATTCCGTTCTTTCAGACAGTTGCCGCTGCCTCCTGCCCATCCGCACCTCACTCTCCTTCCAAGTTATTACCACTTCACTCCTTTTTACTGCAACATGCATCAGAGCAACTTCCAGAAGCAGCCAGGTACACCACGGAGACCATGCAAAGGATTCTCTTATTCTTATCTTTTCCCCCTAAAAGATACACAAGGACTTTTATTTCCTGAATTGTCTGTTGCCTGTCAGACCAGGCAACGTGATGCTACAGCTGATGTGCTATCGATACCGGTCCATACATATGCTTGCTTTTTTTCATCCACCTGACAAATTGCCTTGCTTGTGTCTCTGTTCCACTGAAC
This sequence comes from Stictonetta naevosa, assembly GCA_011074415.1. Taxonomy (NCBI): domain Eukaryota; kingdom Metazoa; phylum Chordata; class Aves; order Anseriformes; family Anatidae; genus Stictonetta; species Stictonetta naevosa. The sequence continues at coordinate 151,204,375 of CM021698.1, forward strand.
TGTCTCAAGCCACGCACCACATTTTAATGGGGTGTAGGAAATATTCCAGAAAATACATTTTAGACATACAAAGACACTCAGAACGGCACAGCAGAGCCAGGAGTTGTAGCAATTCAAGACTATTTTCATTAAAAAAATCAGGCTACAGCATTGAGGATGTTATTTTGCCATTTTATAGGAGCAAGGACACGTAATAAACGTTGAATTTGCTGAGATGGGAAGGATCACAGCTACCAAGAACGACGAAGACGACACAACAACGCGCACTTTGTTCTGCCCAGGAGTGGAGGCTGTCACGCTGAAGCACCAGCTTTTCTTTCTGTCAATTGTTGCATTCAAAGCAAACGTGCTGCCACTTGCAAAAGGAACCCGTTTATGGGTTTTAGAGTCCCATTTCTATCCCACAGTAGAAGCTCGGTGTGCTTGCTGCAAAGGCATGGCTAAAACAAGACGTTTTTCTAGGCGGCTGCTGTATGAAGTGCAGTTTGTAACACGCTGAGCCAAGCCAGCAGCTCGACTGCTTTTCATAGCACTGCATCTCAGCTGAGGTGCAGAAGGAATTTCCACGAACAGGACACAGCGAGAAGCATCCACATAAGAGCAGGAGCTTCACAATCTTTCCCGAGAGCCTCTCTTCCTTGACTGAGTACCTTGACTGAGAAGAGCATCTGAAAAAGGAACATACTATTTGCAGTTTTCTTCCTCTTTGGAAATAAGGGATGGAAAACGGCCACGCTTAGAGGTCATTGCCCGTCTAGCGTCTTCGTGCTTGTGTGTGCCAGCAGGGAAGCAATCGCCACTTGATCCTTTGACCTGTGAATTATCCTCAACAGCTTTAAAAGCCTGCACCGCATCTGGAAACCCCACTGGATGCTCTTGTGCAGGTTTTACGGCGGTTGATTTATTGAGTGAGAAATGATGGGTTATTTTCTCGTGTGGAGTAACTATTCACCATCTTTTTCCCCAGTTTCTCTGCAGACTCACTGAAAGCTCAGGATCATAAAACGGCTGCAACCAAAATAAAGCTGCACAAAGCCACGGTCAGTCCTGCCACTCGAGCACACGCTCCTCTGTTTGTTCATTATACCCTCATACTACAATTTCCCCATTTCATACAGAATTATTTCCATTACCACGTTCTTACCGCTTCTGATAACTGAAAAATTTTCAACTCCACCAATATTATTGGTAATTTTTTGCTTAACTACTTCACGTCAACAGAATAAACTTCGGTTTTGTCCCAGACCTGCTTGGAGCCTTTTTCTAAGATGGGAACACAAAAATCTGAAAGCTTCAGTTGCACGGGTAGAAATCATTTGTGACTGAAAGCTACTGAATGTGAAAAAACAAAGTCTTTTTGCCAGTTCCACAACAACGTGAAGCAATATTTCCCAATAATGGAGCCACTGAAAAAATCTGAAGAGGACAGGAAAGAAGGTCGGTTATATAGGAACGTTTTTAAGGACTTTGGTAACCCCAGTTTAACCATATCACACAAACAAGTTACAGAGAAAATTAGAAGAAAACTATTGTTTTAATTCTATGTTTTAACTCAAGAACTGCAGAATATACCCAGCCACAGCCACAACCCCTTAAAAAGGAGTCAAATATTAAAAATATGGTGTTTGCTGTTTGGCAAGGAAATGGTTGGTCTTGTACCGATGCTTTTCTGTCCCTTGCAGAGCAATCTGCAGCAAGGCAGAATGAAGAAAAGGAACGGTTTATGTCTGACCTGCCAGTTGCACTGAAAGACAAATGACTTCCTGGTTCCTTCCACAACTTGCTAAAATATTGAAAAAGAAAGTAGGGAAACAAACAGCTTAACGCCTTCTGACTTCAATTTTCCCCTGGTGGTAAGCCCAGAATCAGAGGTTTAACAAAAAAGCTGGTGCCCAGGGTTGTTTGTGCTGGCTGAGCTTCTCCTTCCCCCTTGAAAACAGCAAACGGCATTGACGAAGGAGAAGTCAGAGGAGACCTCGTGCAGCAGTCAGCTCCGACAAGTGGCAGCCAGCTGGCCCACCCAGCTCTCTCAGGAACAAAGTGTCAGACATCTCCTTGACAAATTACTAGTAACAAGACAGAAAACAGTCAGTCTGACAGCAGAAGAAGCAAGAGAGACGGTAATTTCTGTACCCGGAAACATCAGCTTTTTCCTTCACGAAACAGAAAACGGCCTGATGAGCCATCTTCCAACTAGAGAAGATAGAAAAGTGCCTGCTGCCGTGGAGATCTCCTGCACCACCCTGCCATCAAGATGCCGTTGATCCTTCAAAGAAAAAAAAAGGAATTCAGAAAGGCCACAAAATACTTCAAGACCTTCAACGAAAGCTGGAGTGGTGAGTGAGTACTCATAAGCTAACAGCTACGAATTGTTTTTACCTTGAAGTTAATCACTAGCTTACGGCACGCATGCAGAGATCTTCATGACCTTTCGAAGAGTCCCTCAAATTCTACTTTGGGAGAGAGGCAGAGGGACAGTTAAGCATCCTATCTGCACATTCAGCGCACCCCTCTGCACGACCACAAGAAAGCTAACGCTGTAAGTGAAGTGTCTTAGCAAGACTTGCCCGACCAAGCCACTTACTCAGTATTTCAGCTGTTCGGTTCAGCAGAACAGAGCGGGTCTCCTCTAATTTGCAGGCAAGCGTCACCAGTTTTTCCATTACACAAAGCCTGACAGGAATTAGATGACAGCATTTTCTACATTTGTAGCAAATTGCACCTCTAATATTTTTTGGAAGAGGAAGACTTGGAGCGAGTTAACCTTGCTTTCAAACTGCTCATTGGTCTCAAGCAAGTTGCTTTGCAAGGAACACTACAAGTGTCATCCGGAACAAACTTGACATCTCTGATCTCCACGTTTAACGTAACAAATTTAACATCTCCACACCGCTCTCTGTCTATGGACTCAAAAGATATTCTCACGGGGAGAACCAGAAAGGACTGGCAGGCAATATATGAACCCTGCTTCTTTGAGAAATCAAGCTCAATAAATCTCCAAATAAATACAGCGGAGACTAAAACTAATAAAATTCACAGTTTGAGATGGAAAAGAGAAGGAACGACAGGAAAATAATTTATCTGTGCTAGCCAGAGAGCTTGATAAGTAAGACCCACTTTCATGAATAGATCATTATGAAAAGCATCAAAGAAAGTGGCTCCATCCTTACAAGGAGGGAATGAGAATGAGGGGATTCAGTTAGTTGCTGTGTACTAGTTCATCTTTGGAGGAGCAATCATTGGCTTTACTCCTAACATTACAGGGGAGGGGGAAAAGGAAAATACCTGGTTTCAACAGAGATGAAATATAGAGGAGTTGTCTGTGTCAGGATAACGCCCTCTGCTTCTGAAGACCACCATAGAGAAAGAAAGAATGGGAAGAGACTGCCTGAACACACAAAGGTTTTTTAGCAATTATATAAAATGCGTACACGTTATGTCACAGTGAGTCTGAAATTCACACCTAGCACAGAAATACTTTGGGATGGAATCTCAAAAAATTGACACAGCCGATGTGAGAGTTCAGAAAAACGCCATTAAAATTTCAGCATCTAGTTCTCCCTTGTACCTGAGCTAACTTCAAATGTCTGTGTTCTCTGAAAAACATTTCAAAATATATTTTGTACATATAAAATCAATGCGGAAACCGCTAAGCAACATTAATGATTTTTCACGTTAATACCAGCAGACTTATCTTCATATAAAGTGGAGCAAATTAAGCAAAGATAACTTCCAAAACTACTTCCAAAAATTCAAAGACAACTCCTACAAAGCCACTTCCGAGCAAAGCAGGCTTTGTAAAAAAACGTACAGAGACAATGGCACAACTGTTACACACGTCTGATTTGGTGGTTTGGGTAGAGGAAGCACACAGAGACAGAAGGTGGTGAGAACATCGCGGTGTTTGCTGTAGGACCTCTCTCCTCGCTTTACTGTGCTGCAAAGTCACTGGAATTTGGCCAGAGAGAATTAACACAATGCAGTTTTGATGCTTCCATTAGTGGCAATGAAGAGAAGACTCCTCTTGCCTGACAAAAGGACAGTTTAATTGTTTAAAGAACTAGACAACTGTCTGAAAACTGATAAGGAAAACATGCCAGCTCTCTCAGCTAACATATTTGAGTTTTCCAATCCTTTCGAAAAAGCATTTTTTCAGTATCACTCCCGAATCTTACTGTTCCTTTCAAAGCACATCCAACCGTACCCAAAGGGACATCGTGCAGGGAGATCACCAAAGCAGACGGATGATCTTTTAAACACCTGTAGTTCTACTTACATATAAACTGCTACTTGCAGTAGCAACCTTGATTAGGAGGCTCTGAGCCTGTTAAAGCCATATAAAGGTCATATATCTGGATTTTAGTAAAATAGCTAATATAAAAATACCTTCCTCCAGCACAAAACATTAGCAAATACACCACAAATTCTTCATGCCTTCATATTGTCAATTAAAGCATGTCTTCCTCAAAGCAGTTTTTTTTTTCTGGAAAAACAGCTTGGCAAGTTGTCTTCATTTGAACATCTCTCAATTAATCACATCAGGCTTCTTCAAAAAGCAGAGGCAACTACATGGAGACGGGAATTCTGACGTACAGCTTGGAAATTTCATTTTATTCATTTTATTCATTTATTCTTTAAAACAAGTTGGTAAGAACTTTGTGTCACAAAGAAATGCACCGTTTTATTTTAATGACGGATTTGCTGTTTCACATAAGGATTTGGATAAGGCAGAGGCTGGAGATTTTGTCTGCGCCTCATCAAGTCCAGCACACAAGTCTAAACTAAGGTAAATAGCGTGAAAGACATTCAGGTCTGTTTGTAACGCCAGGCAGTTTGAGTCAGTGTTCGTTTTATTTACATTGCAGCAGGTTTTCCTTCACGTAACATTGACTCCAACTGCTAGCCGTCATACTTTGTGCTATCCAAAGAATTTCAATCTTTCCTTCCTGTTGGTGACTTTGTTACTAGTTTAGTCAACCTCATTTATTTACTCCACAATTACTAAATTCACTGAATTGCGGGCTGAACCAGAGTTACTCCAGCCACACGAGGATGAGCAGATCGCTCTGTGAAACAGATAAACTGCTACAGGCATTTTGGTTTTCCTCTCAGCAACCTTAAGCTTCAGCACAGTCTACAAGACATGCATGTCATGAAAATCAATTACCTCTTTTTTCAAAATGTGGTTTTTGAGTAAAGTTATTTAACATGCCAGCTCCTCTAGGAAACACCAGCGCCGAAGTGAGGTTTTAGAAGAATCAAATAAACCCAGAGAGTTTTACCTGGCTGCTACTATTCTGTCTTAAAAATAATAATAATAAAGGAAAATAATAATAATAAAAGGAATAATAATAATAAAAAGAAAGGAAAAAAGCTTTTTAAATATCCAGGAGTGCTCTTGAGTGCTGTTGACTCCCAGCAACAGAAGCAGGTAACAGTGCTGAAGTTTTTTAGCACAGAACTGAACAAAAGAGCACTGGAACAAAAGCAGCAAAACTCAAATCTAAACGACAAATCTTCAAATCCGAAATACCATCCACGTTGCTGATGCCTTATATGTTAACCTCGTATGGGAAAACTTAAACATGAGTGTGCAGCGTCATTCTTTGCAGTACTGCAAGAGAGGTGGAAGAGCTGGAGGAAAATAAAACAAAACTTTAGCCAGTGGGTTGTGCGTGGCACATTTCCAGGTCCTCTCCATTTATCTGATTAAATAGAGTACCATCAAGAATGAGGTAAGTGAAATCGGTTCATTTTAGCTTTACAAGACCAAGCAGACTAGCTCCTGGTGGAAAGATTTCCTGGTTTCACAAACCACCTTGCAGGCGCTTTGTCAACCAAAACACAACGCAGCGCATTAAAGCAGCTCAGTACTGTCAGTTAAGTAAAACTCACCTCAACTCAGAAGTTTGCATCTGATTTTAATTTCCATATTCTCTGTCCAGTCTGATTAAAGCTTCATTCTTTTGAGCCCTTGAAATCAGGAACTTCCATCCTTCTAAAAACTGATTTATGTGCTGTAGAGACCCCTAGGGGAAATGCTGTCCTAACTGCAAGGTAGTACTGAGGAACAACGTTCCCTGTAACTATAAAACACTGCAAAGCGCTGACAGGCCATGGCTGTATTAGCAAGTTCTACAGCACAAAAGGAGAGAAGCCATAGAGGGAATCCGTTGGTGCCTACATTACACACATTTCAGGGGATTACTTGAGACTAGTTTCAGGTTTCAGCCTAAGGAAACCTTCTCAGAGGTGGTTTTCAATACAGCACCTCTTACTTTCCACTCTCAAGAAATGTTATCCCAATGAGACCTACCCTACAACCTCTTCTAAATAACCCTGATTCAGCAAAAAACTGCTGTTACCATTTTTGGTAATAATATTTTTGACTAATAATCTCTTTCCTCCACACCATAATCTTAATCCCTTACTGTTTCTTTCCTCTGTTATCACTGAAACATAATCATGTAAGTGCTCCATTATTCCTTGAAAAGAACATCCAGAGAAGGAAGTCATGCTTCCAAGATGTTCTAACTCCGTCTGATTAGATCACGATTATCCACATGCCCACTACTTTTTACTATTGATTCTCTTATTGACCCGGCACATGTAGTTTCTTATAATTTACCCAGTACAAATATCAAACTTACTGAACTCCAGATGGATTCAAAGGATGAAATTCAGTTTATCTTACTTCGGCGGAAGCCTCAATGACTAGGTCAGATGCAGACAACTCGTCAGCGCTGAGCTAGCCATGGCAGAAAGGGAGCGATGCATCTTGTCCCAGGAGTCACCGGGATAACTGGGATCATTAGGACGGCTGGGACGCAGATATCTACCCTGAAGACACCCACCTCATTTAGTCAGAACTTCCATCCTGCTACCAAGTCTTAAAAAAAAGATGCAGAGATTCATTTGCCGCTTACAGTTTTGGAAGGGGAATAAGGACAAGTTAAGAAACCCATTAATCATTTTTACTTGTTTATCCTTGTTTTTATTCCTAATACTTACCTTGCTACTTGTGTCCTAAATAAGATGAACAGGAAGGAAACAAAAAAAAAAAAAAAGAGGAACACTAGGAACAGGCAGAAGAAACGGCAAGCAACCAGCTCAAACTGAAGCTCTTAAGAACTCCTGCTACAAGCAGTCTAAACAGGGAAGGATGAGAACATCATAGCAAGACATAAACAAGAGAACAGGACACGGCGAGGTGAACATACGCGAACAAGTTGCTCCTACAGTCCCGCAAAACGAGGTGGTTTTCAATTATCCCGTGCTCAAGAGGAGCAGCAGTTGTTTAGAGGTTATTCTGCATCCCTTTCTTCAGTGAGATGCCGTTAGTCAAATCTGTGTGGGGAACTACAGTTCACTAAGTGCTGATGCAGTTTGATTTAATTTTCCCAAGCGTTCAGGGGCACACTGAAGACAATGTTTTATGTAAGGACCCCCAGAAACTAACTCTGGTCATTACTGCTGCCAGTATAGGCTTGTTAGAAGGGCACTTGCACAGTTGGTTTTGGGCTAGCGGTCAATTTTTCTGAGCCTGGTTTAATATTCTCCACTCTTTTCTGTATTTCTACACAGCAATTTGAAATTTAAATATCGCCAAGCAAATGCATATGCAAGTTGTTCTATAAATAAAAGTGTCTGCAAAATGCTACGTAGTTTCCTCTTTCAAGCTATGAGGTAGAAAGGCGTATTTTAAGAGTTGTCAGATACCACGTTTGACATGTTCAAATTACGATCGGCCCAGGTTTATCCACAACTTCCAGAGATAAACAAGGTTTGGGGATTTTGTCCAAGATTAAGCCCATCGCTTCTCTGCAAAAGGGACAGACCTCACCCTTGGCAGTTGACACGTCAGCCATCTCCTGAACACGGCAGTCTTGAAAGGAGCACGAGAAGGTTCTGAAAAGAAATCCTGAAAAGAAAAGGGTCTGAAAGAGATCTCAGATTATTGTCACGCATCCGTGGTCCTCCAGCTACCCCCAGCTCTGAGCTATCAAAGCCGTCTGCCAGCCACACTGACAAGTCCATCACGACTCATCTAGAGGACGAGGGGAACCGAAAGAGCATTCAGCATCAGGTTGGGCAGAAATTCCCCATCGAGGAGGATGATCTCAGCACCGGGGGAGAAAAAGCAGCTTCTGGGCAGCGAGAAATTATCTGCACGAGAAAACAGCCAGGAGGCGAGCTTGCATACCCTGAAGTTTGAATGGCACAGATTAACATGCCGTGGGATTTCGAAGTGGCAAGCAGAAGGGACAGAATCGTGCCCCCTCGGGGTTCAGAGTCATGTCCATAGCATTTATACGACTCAGGATATTTTTGAGAAATCAACAGAGGACCTCTGAAAGGAGCAAAGACCTTTTTCTTGGACAGAACCACGTTTCTCTCATCCCGTTTCTCTCATCCCCAGCCATGCTGGGGTATTTCCTGTGCAAGGCCTGTATGAGGATGTATAAAAGCATTCACACTGCAAACGAAAATCCACACACAGAAACCCCTCTTAAAGGACACTGAAGAACTCTGTTAATAAGGTTTGATTTTGGAAAAATAACCCAGCTACTGCACGAGCGACCCCTCCAAGTCCTTCATCGCATGCAGGACTTCATCTGTCCTCTCCCTGAGGAGAAATGTCAAAACAATTTTTTCACTAAAGATTTCACGTCCTTCAGAGAATCGGTGACAGTGGCCGGAGTGATGACGATGTGTCTAAAGCGTATTTGTAACGAAGCCCAGGATATCATTTGTAGTTTAGCTAGGGCTAAAACAAATTTTGTCGTGACTCAGTAAAAAAATAAATAAGTCAAAATTGTTCAAAATCTCGCAGGCAGTGAGCAAAGAAAGCTTGACGACTAGATCAACAGAAGTGGAGTGACAAGTGGATCTTACCAGCCAGGCTGCCAGACATTTTGTGGCCGTGGCTGTGGCGGTTAGCCTATTTATTTTTGGTCACCGCTGCTGCTGAAAAGACTAAAGACAAAAGTCATCGCAGGAAGACTGAATTACACAACGCCCACTGTTCTCTCGCTGGTGTTGAAAGGTCGACATACATACGTGAGGCCACACCGTCATTTTTCAAACTGTTAGCCAATGTGGTTGTTTCTGAAGAGAGTTACTGTGCTGATCTACAGGAGGGTAAAAGCAGCAGAACAGACACGTTGAGACACTGAAGGCCATGCTAATGCTGCAGGTGTACCTTTGCTTGCGATCCCGTTGGCTAGAGAAGCACCAAAAGGGTACCAAGAGGGCTTAGACATCCATGCAGGCCGTGTCCAAAATCAGTAACTACGATGGGCAGAAAGAAAATATGGAATACGTCTCCTGTTACCTTTGCCTGCTGGTTATCCAAGATCAGAAGATGGAACTAGTGTCAAGAAGTCAGCGTGCACCTTCATATTTACTACCACGATCTCCAGCTGCTTTGGGAACCGGTCTCTGTCCTGCAGTTTGGTAGCAGGGGCTGCAGCTGTATCCAGTGATGTAAGAAGAATCAGTGACGCAAAGGGATGACAGAAAGGCACCTCACACGTTTCAGGAAGTACTTCCAGATCTTGTTCTCTCTCTCACCTCGTGTCACTCACCTCAAGTATGAAGACATCCCGAACGCTTGGTCAAGAGATTAAACATAACCTCGGCGTGTTTCACGCAAGGCAGAGTAATTACACTACTGACTAAGGAGGTACTCAACAGGCAGATCAGCAGAGATCGCAGATGTCCAGCCCACCATCTCATCAGAACGCTGAGAAGCATGAGAGCAGCCAGAGGACAGGGAGATCTTAATGGCTGATACACTAAGAAGCACTGGAAGGTGAATATTATTTCCCCAAGTAATAGAAGAGCCAAACTTTGAAAATATTTAATGAACTCAACTTGTCCAAGGAAGTAGCAAAGCATCCCTTGTTTCATGCCATACCACGAACAGCGAGAAAAGGTCACTTCCGTGCGCTTCAAACCTTGCCACCAGAGAAGTAACCAAAGCATCAGGCGCGATGGTGTTCAAAACCCACTGAACATCTGGAAGAACCCGAACTTGCAGGGGTGCCACAGGTGCTTTCTGAAAGTCAGTTCTGTGCGGATGGTCACGCTCCGGTAACTGCTGTTTTGAAGTAACTCTGTGCTTAGAAAAGCCCTATTAGATGAGCCCCCTCAGAACCATTTGTTCGCAATATAAATTACAGTCCTTTTACGTACTATGGATACTATTAATAAAAATCCACAAGAAAATGTTGTTTTTCAAGTATCTGACCTTACCCAAATCAAATTCAGCGTGAGCTGTACGCGGCGTTATGTTTCAAGAAGTATCATGCAAAAGAGATGGATTTAATTCCAAGCAACTTTGCAATTGCACATTTTAATTCTTATTGAAAGGAAGAGTGATTCTCAAGGGGTTGTGAACATTAAAACATAATGGTTGGAGATCACAGAGCTTTAAAGCAGAGTCTGGTACCTATTTTTGCTTACCAGAAGATTGCATTTTACAGATGTATGTAACTAAATAGCTTAATTTTAAATCAGACACCGATTAAAATGACGACTGACAGCTCCCATTTATTTAATGATACTGTTATTTGGATTTGCATGTTTGGAAATTGTAGTTCCAGTAGATATACACAAAAATTGCATTCTTAAAATAATTACCAGTGGCATTTAATTAATTCAAATACAAGAAAGTTTTGTTTTAAACACAGACTATTAGACAATGCACTTGTGTTCTGTGAATAGAAGCAAGAGCTTCTAATTAGATTTTTCATTACAAATACAAAATCTCATCCTCTTCAATTCGACTAGAAGCAAAATCAAATTTTTCTGTCTGCTGAAATCTCAGTTTCTCAACTTCAGCTGAAGTAGTAAATGAACAGAACTGGATTAACAAGATAGAAAGAGCCAACATTCCTTTTCTCTGTCTACAAGAAGCAAATCCTGAGACATAAAAGGCTTAGATTATGTGCCAGTACCTAAAGTTTGGCTGGTAACTTCCTTCCAGTTTAGAGTTTTCACTTCCATTGGCTTTATTTTTAAAGATGACCTGCAAACTCTCTGAATTTTAAATATAAGCATAGGATTTAACACGTATCCTCAATTAAAAGCTTTAAAAATAGGAAGTGTGTTTTATTTAAGAAAACATAATTCTGGGTAAAAAAAAAAACATTTTAAGAAGAGTGAATTTACCTCTTAACTTCTAATGTGGCAACTTTCTGTAGAGAATAGTAATAAAATCCTAGCATTTTTAAACTCTGGTGTTACTGTATTGTTTCAATTTCATAATGAAACCTTTATTTGGTAAAGAAAACCTTGAAGTTTCAGTCATGATTATCAGAGAAGAAATACTTGTTATATCTTAAAAAGTGTGAAGTTATAAATAGTTATAACACTTTGTAAGAAGTTCATGATATAATGGAAAACGTTCACAGACTTTAAATAAATAGTAAGTAGCAAAATCTTATGCATCCAAATCATCTTGCTTTAGTCCTTTACTACAACCCATGGTTCAAGGAGGTTCTTTGGCTTATTTTTCCTGATAATAATGGAAAAAAAACACTATAAATACACAATATTTTTCTCTGCTAAATGAATCCTTGCAGAAGAGCACACATGAACAGCCTCAGAAGAATTAAGAAAAAAAAAATACAATTCAGAAATAAGTTTCCAGTACTCACTGGTACTCTAGTTTGGAATACTCACCATGTCTGAGCAACACACTATCAGCAAAAGATTTCAAACGCAAGAGTGAGCTGAGCTCTATTTTGGACCCCTTCAGCAGAAATGGATAAAAAGATTCAGCTATTTCTCAAACACTTTGGATAGCACTGAGTTTTAATTTTTCAAAGACACTAAAAGTCAGAGTTATCAGAGGTCTTATGAAGCTGGAAGCCTTACTCAGACATACAACGCTTGAAGATAAGTAAGACTAGAATTTCAGCTTTCATTTAATCCTTTTTCATAAAGAGAAAACAAACACAGAACATTCATGAGATTCAAAACCTAGTGGCAAATATAAAAAAAAATGTTTTTAGGAACTTTTTAGCATTTGGGATTAGCAATAACATGTGGACATCCGTGGAACAGCTCAAAGTCTTTTCTTCAGTAAAGCTTCCCATACATAAATCAATGAAGCTTCACGTAAAAGCCCAGGAAAACCCAAAGACCTTTCTAACAGCAAATACAACCTACAGAGAGGCAGATAATTTATTCCAGTTTACCAGCTCCTCTCTGTTCCTCTCCTTCCTCCATGACTGTTTTGAGCCACTAAACAAATAAGCGAATTTGTGAGCAGGCAAAGAGATGAAGCCTGCCAACAAAATTATTGGTTGCAGGAGTCACCAAAGAACAACATTTGCCCATTACTAAAGAAGAAAGGAGGAAAAACAACTGCTGAATTCAATTCCATCTTGTTCAGCTGCTACAAGTTCATTGTCACAAACTCAGGGACTGCGCTTACTCCCTTAGAGGGTTTCTTCATCACAGAATCCTCTAGGTTGGAAAAGACCTTCAAGACCAAAGTCTACCCAACAAGCTGACCTACCAAGCCCCATCACTAAGCTATATCCCTAGCGCCGTATCCACACATCCCAAATTAAGCCCTCCAATCACACACTAAATATTTACAGAGGAAATTGGGCGTTAGGCTTGAGGCAGTCAATCAGCAGACGGAAAACATTTAAGAAAGTTTTATTTGAGCTGCTATGTACCAAGGTCAGGACACTGCGATATTTAAAATTAATAACGCTGTATACTTGACTGATTGCCATCAAACAGCTCCCCGATGTGCACACAGAATTCTCTAACTTCTGTCCTCTCCACTACTTCTCAACTTCAGTACACTTCAAAGCAAAGTCACGTTATTTGACCGTAGGACAGAAAAAAGTATAGATGACTCTCCTCATTTTTAAAATCATACCTTGATCAGAAAGAAAATCCAGCATGGTCTGGAGAAGGAAGGACAGATGCCTGACAGACAGAGCAGGATTGCCCATTCTTCTGGAGGCATACACGAGTTCATGAAGCAAACGCATCTGTACTGCAGCCCATCCTCGATGAGTTCCTACAAAATAAACATTTTTTAAAGCTAGAAGTCATCAAAAAACAATTGAATTTGGTTTTCTGTATATTCTAAGCAGTAATTTAATGCTACTTAGGTAAAAATCACCCAATGGAACCAGTAATTATAAAACCCAAAGCTTGGACTCAAAAGAAAAACAGGGGCTTTGGGTTTGTTGTGTATTTAAATGTAAAGCAATTTTTGTTTCATATGCTTGTCTATAGACTAAATTTATCATTAAAACTCAGAAAATGAAGTTAACACTTCTCATAAAGAAAAAATAATGCAATATACAATTTTTAGCTTCTCCGAACAAGAAATCCATGCAAGATTCAACAGAGAAACTTCACTTTCATCTAAATTCAGTACTTCCTAAATCTCTCTAAGGATCAAGCAAAAGATTTTCTCCCAATACTTTCCTCTCCTTTAAAAGTCAGGTAAAAAAAAGCCCTAGACTACAGGACACAAGGCACATCTCCTGACCATTATTAGTCTTTAAAAACTAAGTTTCAGACTACAAATTATTTCCTATTTGCCAAGTTTCTATCAGAACAATAAACAGTGCATCATAACATAGGCTTTCTTTTGAAAATGTAACATTCAGTACACTTTTTTTTTATGAAACTTAACCTGCTCTTAGGTCATTCAAGGAGTAATAGTTTTAAACTAAAAAGGGGAGATTTAGATTGGATATTTGGAAGAAATTCTTCACTCAGAGGGTGGTGAGGCCCTGGCACAGGCTGCCCAGAGAAGCTGTGGATGCCCCATCCCTGGAGGTGCTCAAGGCCAGGCTGGATGGGGCTTTGGGCAACCTGGGCTGGTGTCCCTGCCCATGGGAGGTGTCCCTGCCCATGGCAGGGGGATGGGACTAGATGGGCTTTACGGTCCTTCCAACCCAACTCATTCTGTGGTTCTATGATTAGTAGCAAGCAAAAGCAGTAATCATTAAATAACACACATTCTAGGATGTGCAATAATTAATAAACTTCTAAACAGTCTTCCTTCTTGTATTACCCTTCAGCAGTTGGGTAACTTTTCTAGAAATAACTACTTGAACCAAATCTTACGGAGCTTATCTTTCACACACACACAGGTATCAACATGACGTTATTTTTCACACGTGAAATGCCATTCTTACCAAGCACTGCTTACAATGTACAGTGATCTTTGCATGTCTCTGCAATAGCCAGGGCAAATTCTGACAATTTTTAGGGGTAAAACCTGACAAAGCACTTCAGTGCAACTTCCAGCTGCAATTTATTCTTATTTAAACTAGTTCAGAGTCTTATTACTAGGAACCTCACTGCCTTCTCCATCGATGTTCAGCCCACTGTTTGGTGGTGCTCCACTCCTGCAGCAACATCACTTAGTGAATGCTCACAAAAACACCACTATACAAAAAGAATTTGAGTTTTTGGGAAACCCAGGAAAGTTTACTCAAAACTCCCAAGTTCCCAAGCAGCACATTAGCTGTCTCTTCTTTTACAGGGAAAATGCAACACCGTATATTACAATACAGACCATTTTTTAATGATTACTTTATATACAGCTTTAGATAACACTGATACCAAATTAAAAAATGTTCAAGCATAGCAACTTTAAAAATATATAGAATCTAAAAATTGCTTAAATGTCTTAACCAGAAGCTAGTCTTACAGATAACGTCACACCAATTTAAGCTGTGGAAGAATGTGACACTGATACAGATAATATATTTATAATTACGAGCATGCATGTACTTTATATCTGTATATAATGTATGTGTATCTATATATAAAAACGTAAAAGAATCTTTCATCCTTTGAATAAAAGCCAACAACAAATACCAAGAGGAATACAATTTCTGAGACACAAGTCAGAGGCAGCTAATTAAAAAATACTCAAATAAAATATGACCTTTTTTGTACTGAGAAGTGTATAATCACAAGACATTTTTTGAAACAGTAGAAGGGAAGCCCTCATTAATAAAATGCATTTGCTGCAAACAGAGGAATTCAGCAAGACACTCAGCAGTAGCACTCAGAAATTCAGAACTATTGGAAGCAACAGCAGCAAAAAGTAAAGGTGCTGTTTTAAAGGACTGCTTTATTTGCCACAATTAGTGACAGATAGGTAAAGAATTTGAGTTTTATTTGAAATCTCTCAAGAAAATTAGTTATAAAAAGCCAGCTGAGTGGCCTAGTAAGCAAACACACGCTTTCCCAGCGACACTTACCTTTGCTGAAATCTTTAGGATCCAGCGATAAGCTATAGCCAGGGAGAGTTTCCAAAAGCAGTTTGTAGCACGCCCTCCACCCAGGCTCTGGGATGCTCGGTGCAGCGCACTGCATTGCTGCTATACGCTTGAAAAAAGCAGATTTGCGGTGAAAACCAATCCGTTCGTACAGCTCGGAAAGAATGCTGTAGCGCTGGATTTTTTCTTCTTCTGAAAGCTGAAATTTGAAGGGAAAATGAGAAGGAGTTGGTTTTAATCAAAAAAGCATATATCTGCATAAAAAAATAATAATAAAAAAAAAGCAGGAGGAAATGTAGCAGACATCTCCAACACCCCAGAAGGCCAGCGAGTTCGCATATAGCCAGTCTTGGCAGCTCCTACTGCCAAGAAAACTTACACTTACTTCAAGTCCACCAGCTACCAAGAACAGTGAGGATACATTTCTTTATCAACTTAATTTGTCGTTAGTACTAACAAGTAAGTAGTCGAAACAGTTAAACCCAGCTAAGCAGCTCCACATTTCATAGATGATATTTAGCATGACAGTCACATGCATGATAAGAACACAAACTACACCACGTTCAAAGTCAATGGATTTAACAAGTGAAGTGTCTTCATCAGTTCAAGAGAAAACCTAACAGTTAATCTTGGAATCTCAGGCTATGAAAGCAAAGAAACTAACGCCTCAATTTTTTTGAGTCTCTAAGCTTGTAAACCACAAAATATGCAGTCCATGATACCATACGTATGCAGACTGTCAACTAGCGAGGTAGAATTTAGTGAAAGGTTAAGTCTCATTAAGCTTAAAGTTCAAACAAACTTGGTAAGGAACTACCAACACGCGCTGTGGCTCGTAAATATGCTGGCACAAGTCCCAAGTAATCATCCCTTCCGCCCTGGTATGGATGACAGGCTGGCTTTGAAATCAGACAGCCAAGAAGAAACTTCTGCAAGAGTCTCAAAATTATCGACTATTTCATGCCTACATTCCAATAACAAGCATTAATGAGTCCTGAAAGTGGATCCACGCTGACACCTAGTGCACAACATCCAACATGCACAGCCAAAAGCAAAATGAAATACTTTCCGTTACTAAGAATTATTCCTGAAAATACGTTAGCAGCTTTACAGGAATTTACAGTGACAAAGTTCTTCCAAAAATAGCACTAATAGACAAGAAACACCATTTCTACCTCTCATACTGCAAAACCAAAAGCATCAGTCGGTGAATTGTTTATCTTCAGATACTTCAAGACTTGTGAAGTTGAAATATACCAGCCACGCTAGTAAATTCTGCAGAAATTATTGGGTTTTATGAAGCTTCAAAACAATTTTAGTCACGTAAATTCTGACATAATTGTGAAAACGTGACCTGTTTTCACAAGTCACTACTAATTTTGGGCACAGGGATAGGTCCAAAAGGGGCCCAAAGAGACCTAGAGTTTTCAGGACGCACCATGACCTTATCTGATAGCTCAAATCCTAGTAGGTCAAAAGATTAAGAGACACAGACAGACTAGCAAATGATACGGGGCAGTTTCTGACAGTTTTTGAAGCAGAAGTTGCTATTTCCCTCAGACCTGACAACACGAGCCAATGCACAATGCAAAACTCCAGGCTGGCCACGTAAGAGACCGATCTTTTAACTGGAGTTGACAAAAGGCAGCTGCACCAAGCTGAAAACCATCCATAAATGCAGCTGGGAGGAAAACAAGGCACAAAAATAAGACACTGATCAACGTAAAAACAGTTTATCAGAATCTGGAAAGAACATGTGGTGTTACATTAAGTTCACCTACTCTAGCTGAGAAGAAGCTGCTCCAACTTTTTTTTTCTTCTTTTCCCTACTTCTGTCATTTTTTAAAAGCTAGAAAATCAAAAAATGGCAGCAGAGTTGAAAGGGGCATGAGCAGATCAAGTATTACAGTTGGAAAAGCTTAAATAAATTATCAAAACTATTTCTCAAATACGCAATACTGTCCATGTTCACATACCCATGGAAACTGAAGTTTAAGATGGGAAGAGAAAGAGCCACGATGGCTCTTTAGATGAACATAAGCACTCAGTATCTGGAACAGTTACCAGATAAAAATTCTCTGGAAGTTTTATTTTTGTCCTATTTGAGTAAGTTTTTAACACTTCCCTAGCTTGTTGCTCAGTGGCTGCCCATAAAGCTACTCTAACATTTCTTGCAGTTGCAGGAAATTGTGTTTCCCCTTGCAACAAAGATAGCAAGGCTGCGTTTTCCCTAGGCATAAATAGTTCAGTGTTACCACCGAGGGGCTAAAAGAAAGAAGAAAACAACCCCACTCAGATACAACAAATAATTAATTTCGGGAAGACTGCAGCAGGGTTCAGCAGACTATTAGGCAGCATTCACAAACATCTTTCCTGGCCTTACAGATTTGTAAAAGACAATGCATGGATGTGAGATAGCCAACACGTGTAGCACAGCTTCTTCTCGACCTGGTTCATTTTCATTTAATTGTTGTAACAAACCGAGTTAGCAACCGCAACTGTAAAGGCTGCAGTTTACTATCAAAGCAGCCGAGCCCACGGTTTTAAGACAAGCTTTCAAGAGGGAAGCTTTTTACTTGATTTTTAATTATTCCTTACTACATTAAAAACAGATTCTATAACCTCACCTTCTTTGTAATTGGCAGTTACAATTCATTCCTCGCAACCGGATGCAAAGATAAGTCCTATTACCCTGGAGCTCTCCGGTAATCAGAGAACGCCAGCTACATTATTTTACCAGACAGGCCTGAATTTTACAATTCAGGAGACTGGATATAAGTGGAAAGAAATCAGTTTTCTTTCACATCAGAGGCACGCACTTCATCCTGTGAGGTGTTTTTCTGCTGCCTGCCATTAGTTGTGCTGATGTTCTGCCTACCTGCAGAAAGACACCGTCCCCAGTTTGCTTCTCTAACTTAGGACAAGATGACTCCTCCTTCAAGTTAGCCCAAATTATAAGTACAATTGTTATCTGCTTCTATGCTGTGCCCAATAAATCCTGAAGAGCCAGAAATATAATTCCCAGCCATACCATCCTATATGGAAAATGGATCCCCCAGACACTGGGAAGATCCCATTACTCCCGCTTCTCTTTATACTGCTTTCCAGAAACACTTCCACCTGAGAAAATGACAAAATATCAGATATGATCATATGATGAATTATGAGTTACATGTCATCCTTAACTGAAATTAGTAATTAGTAATAGTTTTGGGGTTGGACCCGATGATCTCTTGAGGTCCCTTCCAACCCCTACAGTTCTGTGATTCTGAAATCAAGGCAGTTTAAGGGTAGTTCTCAGCAGTGTCTCGATAGCCCAGTGACATGTTGTTGGTTTTTAAGAACCAGTCATATACAGAACCTCTAGAGTGGCATCACCACGATATGACAGCTGACATCAGGAAATGGCCAAGTGATCATCAGGCATATGGTGCATAAAGGAATATAGAGTGGAAAAGATCTACCCCAAACTAATAATATGATTCCAAAAGAATCACTGAATACCAATACCACTTGAGAAGGAAAAAAATTGCTCCTTAGTGTGAAAACTTAACCTGTTTCTTTCCCAGAACATACCCTGCTGAGTACCATCACCATCTTGCTTCATCTCCCACATTACGCAAACACTCAATGCATTAACTCCCTACATTCAGACTGAACTACAGCAAAAATACACAGTGTTCTCAATTTTTATTTCAAGGTTTCCCAGAGGGTGGGAAATCTGGCATTTACAGTGTGTACATGCACAGAGATTTATCTGTGGGGTCAAACAGCTGATGCCATACATCAAGTTCAAAGTTACTTTAGGGAAAAAATAAAGCAGCTAGCCAGTAAGATAAGCAGCAGGGACTCCCGGATGCCCTTCTCTGATTGTTCTGTCCAACGCAGCAGGTGACAGAAACGATGATGCCTTCTTGCCATGCTTTCTCACTACGTCCTTTTCATCAGGACCTGCTCAAACTCTGAGTTGTTTCTGTTTGTGACACTACAGAGCTGGCTGGTGCGAGCTTTGATCAGGACAAGGGCTGAGTTCTGAGTAGCTGCCAAGCTTTGTGCATGTTTATTACTAGGTAATTATTAGCAGCCATTTAAATGCCTTATATACTTTGCCATTTAGTAAAGTTAATCCTATTTTTTTTCCTCTAATATAAACTTCAAGTTACAGCATCAGTGGGAAGGGGAAGTAGAACTCTTGATTCTCATAATGATGATAATTGCTCCCTTAATCAACACAAGGTAACGGCAATACCCGAGTTTGCAGGCCAAGCAAAGGACAACACAACAACGAGGGAAAATTACTGGCACAGCAGCTTCACAAAAATCCTGCCACAACAGCGTGCAAGAAAGGCTACTGAGCTGCCAGTGTAAGCTACCAGAGAATGAAGGGGAAGGCAAAGATTGCAGGAGGTAAGACACCCCACGACAAAACTGATGATACGAGAGTTCATTAACCAATTAAATTTTCATTCTTCTTTGGTTAGGAAAAAAAATGAGACATTTTACAGAATTAATAAGCAAAATAGATTATCTGCAAATTGAAGAAATTATTCTACCCCCCTCATAAATTTGCTGTCCCAATCTGGGCTTTAGCTCAGTGGTGTGGATTTCAACTGCTGGTTTTACCGAGGCATAATGAGCAAAAGAGGAAAAATGGTAAGAAATGTAACAACTTTTTATGAATTGCTTCAGCCACACCAGTTTGGTTTGGTTTTGTTGTGTTTTTTTTTGTTTGGTTGGTTGGTTTTTTTGTTTTGTTTTTGTAATCAGTGACACCAAGCATGAGACACTGATAACATCTTGTTCTGGGGTGGTACAGAGCATCAGCTTCGAGAGTGAGATCACCAGAAGTCATCATCTTCATTTCAGACTAGAGAGGCTCTGGATAATCTCTGCAGGAATTGTGTACAGAGACAATTTTGCAGCTATATGAATGCAGGATTTATTCTCCACCTTGAAAACTTCTTAACTATCATTGAGTGCTAACAAGCTTCAATAGTATTCTTTTACATGTGCCTATAAAGTACAGAAACAATTCAAAATACTGTCTGTGATTACAAATGAACATTTTCAAGTCTTCCCTGAAGTGAAAAGGTCTACGCCTACTTTTCTCCTCCCCATGTTCCCCATTTTTCTCACAGTTCCCAATACTTTTTTTTCCCCCCTCTGAATTCCTTTCTGATTTGGCATCACCCAGACACGGCACTGCACAACAAAAACTCAACTGAGTAACAACACGGTTATACTCTCAGCCCACTCTGCGAAAGGCCATTCCTTGTTTCGTTGAACAAGACACAATCAAGAAAAAAATCCAAGGCTGGAGATCTGCCTTAAGCAGCTATTTTTCCCTAGCACAACAACTCAAGAGAATAACAATGGAACATTTTGTCTTCAGGAGATAAAATAACTGCTAGAGTCCCTCATCTCAAACTAAGTCCTCCTATTTTTAAATGAGTTCTGAATACCTTCTTAAGGCAGTGAAAACCATTCGAAGTCCTAGTGAGAAGCAAGTAGTGGATGGTTCCCACATCTGTGATACGGAAAAGAAACTGGAGTCTCCTAAATCTAAGTAATTTTAACATCTGAGTGTAATTTCTCAAACAGGAACAGGAAAGTCACAGGACATTGTGCACATACCTGACGGAGATTGATATAAACTGCATTCTGAAGGAATTCAGATGCTTCCATGCTCCTTTTCTGTATTGCAAGGACTCTCACTGCCTTCACGCAGGCTTCCAGTTCAATCACACCAGCATTCTTGTACTTGGAGAGAAAAATTTAAATAATATTAAGCATGGCACCTGTTAGATTTGATAAGTATTTCTCCTCAACACGTAAATCAGCTGTTACATCTTCCAAATCCCAGCAATTCCCTAACGCTAGTGACTACACTGGTAAATTATCAACATATGCCCAGGTGAAAATTAAGGTGTCATCTGAAATCCTTTTTATTATTCTCAGACACCGCAGAGCTTCAAGTCTTTGAGTTCAGATGAGGAGAAAAGCTGGGAATATGAGCATTGTTTTAGGTACCCTCATACACACGGCGGGTACGGGTGCACGTCTACAACAAAGTAATAAATTCGACCTGCACAGGATAATACCTATAGAAGCTCAAGGCTGGTAATAGGCAGGTCAGTTTTACAATTATTCTTCACCACCTAAAACTGTTCTATCAAGGTAAATGGGGGATTTATTTTGTCTTTTCTACTTATCGCAAAATGTATTATATAGCACAGGAAGCTGTACCAACAGAACTGTAGTTTTACTACATCGATTTTCCCTTTAGTTAAAGTAGTATCATTGATCACAGGTGAATTACAAACCATTCCAAGTTTTCTAATATCTAGCTGATACCGTTTTCTGTAAATTAATGTTTTATTTTCATTACAGAGCTTGCCTAAGAAAGGCCAGAAACAACACAGATGTGCATCGATCTGTTTGAGCTCAGGCATCACAGGCAATCTTCCAGACAAACAATCTGATCTCGTTATTTCCCCAAACAATGCCGATATTGGACGTTTGAATCTCCTGCTTAACTTAAAGTTTGGAGCTTCATGGGGAAAATAAAGCCCCGAATGATATGCAAAAATAACTCCAGAGAAGCACAGATCCATCTTCCTTTCTTAAGTGCTTGAGACATCAGCAAAAACAAAGTATGGGAGATCGAATCCGTTTGAGAAGATGATGTGAAAGTTTTTTATGCTTAGTGATGACATCAAAAAATGTGTAGAAAGTACCACTTCTTCAGCATTACAGCTGAGAGCTATTCTGCCTGTAGGTCTTCGACAACAGCTAAATATACTTGTCTTGGACAGCCACAGATCCGTCCCAAGGCAAAGTTCTTTGTTATTTGCAGGTGAAGCTGTAGTGAAGCTTATTATTACTTGCTGAGAGCATACCAGATATGATTATCATCAAAATAGAAACAACCTCCCCAAAACTAGAGTCCAAAACTTAAGGAAATCATATCCTTTCTAGATGAGCAACTAAAGGTAACATTAAAAGCTGAATACCTACTTGAGAATTACTGCTATATTGATGAAACTGGCCCCCAAGCTATCACATTCTCTTGCTTCTGATCATAAATTAACTCATGGACACGATTTATCATGTCTCATTTGGAGAGCCTGCCTTCAATACAAGTGTGGGCATGACCTCTCATGTTTAAAGAGACTTCTAAAATCAAAGACCATCTGAAATGAAGAAGTGATTAAAGCACATATAACTACATCGTAATGCAATTAAACTCAGCTTTAGTGTTGATGAGGATATTGAGCCACTCTTACCACAGTATAAAATCAATTTTTTTCCTCTATACTATACTACCAATGCAAATATTAAGCTACCTTACTACTTTAAGCTCTGAACATTGGCACAAAAAAATCCCCCAATAAAGTTCCTGTACAGCTGAGAACTATTTAATTTTCCAAATCCTCATTTATGAGTGTTTGTCCTTCTCGTGGCCTTTCCTTTGTCCTTTCTTCATGACCACACGCATTAAATACCAGCTTCCCTTAACAGTCCTGTAAAATCACATCCATCATCAGCAACCCCTTCATAAACTCCTGAATTCCCCAGAGATCGTTCCAGCAGGCACAGTAAATAAGCTCACGCTCAGCTCACACAATGCATAAAAGCACCCGTAAAGTCGCTGAGGTATGTAATAAAAACTATAAACATACCTAATAGCTAACAAACCTTCCCAACATTTAATACTTCTGCTTGAGAGTGCTTTAAAAATTGAAGACAATTAATCCAAAACCTCCATGTACAAGCAGGCACAGTAAATATTTTACAGGGCCTTGCTACTTCAGGTGTCATCTTTGACCAGACTTCTTCAGAATCTTCCAGATTCTAAACCAAACGCTCAGTGCAGGAGTATAAATTATTACTATTGCTTCCTTAGCATATCTTCTAGAAATTGTAATGCAATTTTTTAAAATTGTAATGCTTTAGAAGATACTCTCAAACTAAAAACCACAGCACTTCATTATACACAGGAATTTCAGTGAAATTTTAAAACTAGATAGAATCACCTTGCTGTAGTAAGAGATGGCTTCTTTGTATTTATCTATGATGTCTTCAGGGCTCAGGCAATTCTTGGCACGTCCGATTTCAGCGCTAGTATCTGCGTTTATGCCATTTGAAGTCAGCGCACCTAGAACAGAACGGGATAAGAAATGAGCAGAAGGACTTCCAGCAAGTATTAAATATCCAAGAAAAACAACAACAACAACGGGATATGCTGCAGGTTTGACCAAGGCATACACAAAGAATATTTGCCCTACCTAGAAAATACTAAGGCTGTTTTACTATGTCATGTTAGAGGGCAAACAAAAACATGGATTCAATCACAAATCAGCAAATGGGAAATAACCAAATTATTCGATCTTTTAAAGTTTTAAGTATCTGAGTACTTAGGCTACGAATAAGTTATTAGGTTGCTAAAATTAGATTACAGCCACATCTGTTTATGCAAATTTAATCTGAGTTATTCTTTGTTTTACTTACAAATTATATTTCTAAAGCAAACACACAAAAAATGTGCAAGTTCTTCTACAAACTAATGATTAGAACAGTGATCTCCTCCTCCAATCATTTAAAACAAATGCTTCTCTTCCCTACGTCCAATCCCAGAAAACCAAGCATTACAGCAGCATAATTAAAGGCCACCCAATCTGAGCCTTCCACGTTAAAAAAGAAAACTACCTGAGGCTCAAGCAAAACAGTACGAAATTGCTTTTCTCATATAAGAAAGAAGGAAAGAGACAGAATCTTCACGTCTACAAGGGGTAAGAATCTACAGTAGAAGCCAAGGAAATCTGGGGTATTAATAAGTACCTGGAAATTTTATTTCTAGAATTCAATCTTATTGCCGAGTTAACAATAAAATTGAAAACTTCCATCAAAGGTTTAGAAAGGCTCTGTATCTCCTTACATATTATTTCATCTCTACGATCACACGCCTAAATTTAAACAGTAATTTATTTCTCCAAGAGGCTTCTTTACGGCAAGGAAAGCTTCACGTTTCAGAACTGGCCCTAACTTTTGATGGGCAGTTAAAAACTGTGAAAGATACTTTCTACTCACTCTGTATATTCAGAGATATGTTATTTATATCCTCAAATGCTAACCAACTTCCTTCTGTGTCTGTCAACCTTAAAAGAGTCAGACCACAGACTCCTGTAATTAAAACGTTAGGGTGTTTTATGGAAGCTAACTGCAAAATCTTTGTTCACGATGATTGAAGGAGTACCACAACACTTAGACTACATGTGACCATTCAGGCCATTAAATAATAATTAAAAAAAAAAAATCACTACTCATGAGAAGAAACACTCTTGATCAGACTTTCCAGGGACACAATCATAGAAATCCATCATTTATTTTATACCGGTTACCCTTCACAGTCTCTTTGCTTCCTCAAGATTTAGAGCCAAAACCTGAAGCACGAAGATCAGGACTAGTTTTGGCAAGTGGCAGCCACTAGTTACACAAATACCAAACAAATGCAAGTAATAAAAAGAAAATACTTCGGAAACATGCATGAAAAAATGTACCTGGATCAATGAGAACTTCTTGTGCCCCTAAAAGGAGGAACAAAAATGATTTTTTTTCAGCCTTCAATAAAGCCAACAGAATAAGCTCTTAAAATGTTTTATAACGATCATCAGGCTTGAACAAAATTATCAAGTGTGTCAGAATCATCGTTCCTATTTTGAAGGACTACCAGTTACACTTCAAGTAGTCACAATACGTTAAATCTCATTTTGTCAAAAAACAATGTAAAAGTCTTGTAAATTTGCAATTAATTCTAAAGCATGTCAAGAATTGAAGAATTTTCATTGTACGATTCAAAGGCAAATACTTTTTTCTCCATTCTTGTTTTAGTTGGCAAGTTTCTGTCACAACCCACTCGTATTTTAATTTCAGGTCCTGCAGTGCTTAAACCTCTCTGTATGAGCTCCTTTAGTTCACCAAATAGTCTCTAATAACATTTTCAAAGAACTGTACCCAACATATCCCTTTTTGATCACCATTAATTTCACTCCAGCACATTTTCTGAACACCTGAGTAAAGCCAGAAAAGCCACCAGGCTGTTCTCATAAAACAGCTGACAGGACTGCTGCATGGAAGTAGGATTATCAGGCAGGTAACACCTTGCTCATTAAGCATAGCAGTAAAATTACGACTGAGGGTTAAGCAGTTCAAAACAACGCCTTATGAGAGGAAGGACCTCCCTTTGATTCATTTGCTCAGTCTCAGGATAGTAGAGATTCAAAATCTGCTTTTACATTCTAGGTGTAAAAATCTACTCCTGGTGTAAAATCTACTTTTACACTCCAGGCAGGCAGCAGCAGTTCCCCTGCGGCCTGTGGAGAGGCCCCTGGTGGAGCAGGCTGTCCCCCTGCAGCCCATGGGTCCCCCATGGAGCAGATCTCCACGCTGCAGCCCGTGGAGGAGCCCCCGGTGGAGCAGGTGGATGTGGCCTGGAGGAGGCTGCGGCCCATGGAGAGCCCCCGCAGGAGCAGGCCCCGGGCCGGAGCTGCAGCCCGTGGAGAGGAGCCCACGCAGGAGCAGGGGGTCTGGGGGGAGCTGCCGCCCGTGGGGGCCCCGTGCTGGAGCAGTTTGCTCCTGGGGGATGGACCCCGTGGGACGGAGCCGTGTGGGAGCAGTTCCTGAAGAGCTGCTGCCTGTGGGCAGCCCACGCCATGAAGGAGCAGCGGAGATGACGTGACAGGGACTGACCGCAGCCCCCGTTCCCCATTCCCCTGTGCTGCTTGGAGGGAGGAGGTAGAAGAGGATGGATGGAGAGAAGGTGGTTTTAGTTTGCTTTTAGTTCTCACTGTTCTAGCTTGTTAGCAATAGGCAATAAATGACATAAATCTCCCTTATGCTGAGTGTTCTGCCCATGATGGCAATTGGAGGATGATCTCCCTGCCCTTATCACAACCAACAAGCTTTTTTCCATCATATTTTCTCTTCCCTGTCCTTCAGAGGTGGGGGAGTGTGAGAGCTGCATGCTGATGCTTGGCTATTACCGGTACAAAAGTACCGCACACACACCCTGCTACAGACAAAAAGTTCTGGGAATGTTAAAAGTCACACATTTT
Source organism: Stictonetta naevosa (assembly GCA_011074415.1). NCBI lineage: Eukaryota > Metazoa > Chordata > Aves > Anseriformes > Anatidae > Stictonetta > Stictonetta naevosa. The sequence continues at coordinate 151,230,767 of CM021698.1, forward strand.
CATTAAAATGTCAAAGCTCCATTTCCATGGCCAGCAAGATACTGCAGTCCTGGGGCTCAGACAAAGACCCCAGAAGAAAATCTGCCTTTGGAAAAGCCAAGGCTCCACTTCTCTCTCTCTCTCCCTCAGACAAGTACTTTAAACCCTCTGTTACAGACCAGCTCCCTTCTGAATGAACTTTTCCAAACGAAAAGGTTTCAAAAGAAGTTGAAGGGTGCACCTCCAACAGCCAGATGATATTCTGATGGCTACAACACTTCACAGTTACGTATGAAAAGTATTTCAGTTCTGATTAGTAGAGGGAAAACAAAAAGCCACTGTCACCTCCCTCTCAAAGTTTGCTCTATTTTATAGGAGAAGATATTCATGCTTCTCTCTCCAGAGGTGTTTTTGAAACACCACAACATTTTTTGCGTAGCCAAAATCTGGCATTCTAGCCTACGAATGGTGGAAATCACACACGATTCAAGACGAGACACTTCTCTTGACCAGGTCTGGACATGAAGACAGTACCAAGGAACCCTGTCGTGGCCAGGCTGAACTACAGGCACAAGAAGAGGAGCGATTCCAGACACATCGGGAAGCAATAAAGGTACCCATCCGATCTACATCCCTCAAAAGTCGGCACTAGTTGAATGCCCAGTTCCACTTACGGCATTTTTGGATTTGCCCAGAATTTGGAAACCCGTTTTGCATCCGGACTGATCCTACGGAAAGGTGCACTGGAAGTAGTTCTCCACATTAAATATTGTCCCCCAAAATTAATTAAAGTAGATTATAAGCCGAGGTGTGGCTTGCAGGGATTTTAAATGAAAAGCACTGCGGGGTCAGATAAAAGGTATTGAAAAGAAACTTTCAGAGAAATGTAGAGAAAAAAAAGCATCACAACAATAGCTCTTTGGCTAGACAGAGTTTAGCATTTCAGATCTCAAAACATTAACAGATCGTAACTAGAGATGGGGAACAATATTTAGTGGGCCATGAGGTAACACTTTCATCTGCAAGGGATAACCAAAAGTCTGTAATCAGTTTTTCTTGACACTAATGCTTGGTTCATAGTCCTTTGAAAAATCTTGTCATGTGAAGTGACAGAAGGAGTTATAAAACATCTTACACTAAAGCAGCAGTAATACATCCAAATGTATTTTATTGAATTACTCTGATAGCTGTGACTTATTTGTTACCTACTTCAGCACCAGACTGCAGTATATAATGTTAAATATTTGTTAAAAAGTGGAGAAAGATTAATAACTGCAGGAAATTTTACCCTAACAGGCAATAAAAAATAAACTTATAAGACATAGGACCAAACAGACAGATTTTAAACACTAAATATTTCCTGCAAAGCTAGTACTCTCTCTTTAAATAAGGTAATTTTAATATCTAGAATCATCTGGTGTCAACACACACAGTATGCATTAAAGGTAATAGAAAGCAAATGTTTACTAGATTGTGATTTATAAATGGATAAAAATGGGTGGAGGTTGGTTTGTTATTTTTTATTATTTATTTAAAGAAGGACTTCATTTTGATCGCACTGCACACAGAAATACTTAGAGCAGCACGTAAACCTAGATTCTGTTTGTTTCAGCACTGTGAGACCATAAATACACACGCACAAACAGCTGTGCTGGCTGAGACCAAAGGCCCAGCTGGCTCACCATCCTATTTCTCAACAAGCATTAAAAACAAAGCAAGTTTTTGTGATATTTCACCTTGCCTTCAGTAATCTGTAGCTCAGACATGTACCAGAGGCAGTATTCATATATTTTACAGTAACTGCTACATTTTTTTTCTTTCCTGACCCTAGCCAGCCTCTCCTGGAAGGCACAGGAGCTTTCAGGAGCCTGAGCACCATTTGTTAAGTGTTCGTTATGCAATTAAAAGCTCAACTCCACAGTCACAAAAGAGCACAGAGAAACCATGCCAGCTGAACCCCAATAACCTGATCGGAGGCAACAGAGCTGTCCAGGGGTGTTAACTCATCTTGTTGGGTTTTGTGAGCTGCTCTCCGCATCCCCTTAACAGACTGCCTAACGAGGTATGGATTATGGGATGCAGAGAAAAAAAGTATCTTGGGATTGTGCAAGACATCTTATGGGAGATACAGGGGATGGACCAAAGGCAGGAGAAGGAGGGACAGAAGCAGTTTAAGGAGGAAAAAGCATGGAAAAATAGAGGGGTAAGGGGGGAGTGTGTATTTGTGTAGGTATCTAAGTACCAACAATTGGAACAAGGCTCTGAGGCTCAGAGCTCAGAATAAAAGCCAAATGCCGTGCTTACCTGGTCTGTGCCTGTTGCCTGCCTCAGCAGAAAGAGAACCTCCTTGTGCCCTACGAGATCCAACTTTACCTCCAGTACCACCAGGGTAATGATAGATGACTGATGCTGAACATAACCCCTCGAGGGCAGCTAGAGATAAAAGGAAAAAAAATAAGCAAATTAGTAGAGACACTTTCAAGAAGTGAAGTATCATGCAGCTGAGTTTATTGACATGAATACAAAGTAGCTTTTCATTGGAAAGGAGTGAGAAAGACCATGGAAAAGGCTGAGATACTCTGTCCTTTTTATCTGATGCACCTGAGGAGCTGCTCTCTAGCACCTTGAGCAGGGGGAGGTTTTTAATGACCAGACAAAGGCAAACATCGCAGCCATCTTCGAGAAGAAGGTACTGGGGTCTACAAGCAGGGCAATCTCAGCTCCCTGACAAGGCTATTAAAAATCCTGGAAGCGGTTTTCAACCACACGAAGAACAGGAAGGTGACTGGGAACAGCAAACGTCGATTTACCAAGTACAAATCAGTCCTCAGCAACCTCCCTGCCTCCAATGAGAAGATGATAGCCAAACTGATGAGATACAAAGTGGAGAGGTGGGCAATAAGCAGGTAGAAAATGGGCTGGACTGCCAGGCTGCTTTGAGCAGGTCAGAGCAGGGGACCTCCAGAGGTCACTTCCAACCTCAATTATTGTAATTTCTAGGAGTATAATTTGGGGACATTTGGGCCTTATAATTATGGGACAGTTGGGCCTTAAAATATCTTCATGCCCTGCACCAGTAGAAAAGTTCTCTTGTGCTTTAAGATTCCTAGGCCATCTAACCTTCTGCAAGAGGAGGAGGAAAGAAGTGGAAGGTGTTAAAGTTTTCATATGTAATTCACAGAGCACACAGGAAGCTAAAAGGATTTCCAAGTAGAATGGGAAAGTTGAAAGCAGAAGGAAGATATGCCACTAAAAGATACACACTTGTGGCTTTGGTAGATGTAAAGGTAAAAATCTTCTGCTAACAGCTGACAGTAATACCTGCAGGAAAGATTTCAAAATCATCTGTACTATCCACTGAAAAAATAAATATTTTCCAAAAAAAGTATTAAAAAGTCACACTTTTCATTAAGAAAAATAAATAACCTTTCACTACAGTAACACATTTTGTATTGCAGGTTTTCTTAAACACCTTTCTTTCTCATTTCTTATTAATTTTTTGACTTCATTCTTAGTCACTCTTGAAATTCAGATTTTGACCACCAAAGCAGCTCCTACTTTTCATAACACAGAAGGGAAGTTATAGGAGATACTTTCATTTTCTGGATTTTAGCAACTAACTATTTGATTCGCTATCATCAATTAATCCTACCTCCGAGCCACAGAAAATCATTTACAGACCGCAGCAGCTCCACCGCCATGTGGTAGTGCACCAAGGAATCCTGTAACATCCCGGCTTGTAAACACAGGTCACCAACGTGCTTCCGCATCCGGCCTTGGCAACGCTTCTTATAGTGTCTGCAAAATAAAAAGTGCAACTTGCAGTCGTTTCCAAGAAGCAACTATCTGAGGTAAAGTCAATGTTCTTTCCTCCTTAATAACTGATCAACGTTTATTTCCTCTGGTTCTCTGAGCAAATATTCAGTATGAATTCTAACCAGCACAGTATGCAGATGTAAAAGAACCAACCTTTTGAGTAGACATCGAAAAATACAATGCAAACTTGGGCTAGATAGAATTTATGGAGTCAGATAAAGTTAAGAGACTGCCCCTCAGGGTGCTTTAACAGCCTTGCCACAAAAGAAATAAAATAAAAACGCACTTGTAGAAAGTAAAGAATTGCTTACGTTTGTAAAGAAATACTACCTAAAGAAATGTTATGGCTCACCAGAAAATAATGTTTTTCTTTCAAAGCAACGATGAGTGAAAGAATTGATGACGCCTTCATCTCCTTTCCATTTTTACCCCACTCCACGCTTACGGACCCAACAAAACCACCACCACTTCACGCAAGCACTGACTGGGCTTCTCTTGCTACCCTTTTTTAGTTATTTGAATAAAAGCTGAGACAGCACCAGCAATAGTTTCTTTCCTTTCCCAGATAAAATCAACAGACAAGGTGGAACTAGAAAGGAATCAGGACATCAATCTGCATGATAAAGACACTAACCTTACTTTTTATTTATTTTTATTTTAAGTTGCAGCTAAAGCAACGTAACAGGTGCAATGTAAGACACACGATACTTCCAAAGCACCCCATGGTTTAAGACAAGAGAAATCAGTCATGGTTCAGGACAACACTACTCTCGAGTTCAACAGCAATGCTTCAGATCTGCCCTTCTGCAGAAGTATTCCCTAGCCAGAAGAGCCTTGCTCTACCTCACATTTTCTTAAAGACCTGAACTTCAGCTTAGGTAATTTATTATTTTACCTACATTACTGCAGTAGCGTATCCTTCTGTTCTAACAACACCTTCCCGGTATATGAAGATATAAATACCCACATACACATGGTATATCTGACGTTCCAAACTTCACACCAAGATATTTTTGTTGTTTAGACTAATATAAAATTAATTATCTGAGAATTAAGGTTTCATTACAAGCATTCTTGTAGATGTCAATTCTTCATTATATACACGAAGGATTGCCAAAGAACCTGGACGACAAGGGTTTCCAAAACTACAAAAGACCACCTCAGACTGACTGTCATAGCTTTAGGTTTTCAGTTTTTAATAGCTGTAATTAAACTTTTTTCATTTAAAAAAACGCCCAGCAGAATATCTTTTTAAAAAAATTCCCTAGCCTATTTGAACACCTATCCAGCACCTTAAAACAAAAACCAAACAGGTAACATCCATTCTCTCTCATACCCTAAAGCACACTTGAAATACGAGGAAATGTCACGACTAGGCGATGAAATGGGGCTCAAGGTGGTGCTTTCCTGCCACGCAGAGCTTCCCAGAGCTGAGTTACCGTCTGACTGAGATAATCTCTCATTGTAATTTCAACAGACTGCTATTTTTATGAAGTCTGATGCGTGAAAAAAAGTAAAAGTAAGAATATATGAAGCTTAAGGGAAGGGCTAAGAGGCATATTAATTTCTATCCTTCAGATTTTAAGGCATAAAGGCTAGAAAAAATGGTTACAATAAGAACAGTCACAAGTTACTGGGGTTTTGGTTTGTATTGAAGGTTTGGGGTTTGTTTTTTTTGTTTTTACACCAAAGACAGCCATCGAGTGCTAAGGGTAGATCCTTCATTCAGCCATCAAACAATGTCTTACTCTTTGTAACTGGTTCAAAAAGAAATAAAATGAAGTTCAACCAGAGGACAAAGAGTAACTGATTTGGATGGACGGAGGACACCAATCTAAGAAGAGAAGATCTACGGACACATGCACTGTTCATATAAAAATCAAACAGAAAAACAGTCAGAACCAGTGTCATTGTTTAGAAGAAAACGTGGAAATTTTAAAAGGAGGCAAGAAGTCTGTCTCCTATTGCTCCTCTCCAACTAAAATGTTGCAAATTAATTCAATATAAATGTACACTCCCACTTTTCTCATCTCTCACGTTCTATTCTCAGTTGATGTGGAGGTGACATTAGGTGAAACTACAACAGCTGTTCTTTATCTTTCACGTATGTCAAGGAATTGAAGTATTTATCTTTTGGTTTTTCAACAAGTATCATCTTTAAGAAAAAAAGAAAACTAGAGGTGCTCTGCACAAACTATGGAAGAACATCAAACCTTAGCAAGATGTCTGCCTGAGCTTTAGGTTACAGAGAAATAAGGTGGCCAAAAATGTGCTTTGTAATCTTGTAGACAATTTACACTCTAGTATACAACCCTGATTAGTGTCAGGTTTTCCTGGCTGTTACATTTCAGACTGAAACAAAGAGTAGCAGTGTTACATCACTTTTAAGTTTTAACACAAAATAAGCAGTGGAATTAAGGAAGTTTCCTTCCAGAGCTACAATTCCTTTCAAAGATGCTAACACTTCTAAGTTCCTCTCCCTACATTTTTAAGTATTCTCTGTTATTATGGACAAACTACACTCCTTATTATCTCAAAACTGTAGGTTTTAAGGTGTATTTTTTTTGGTTTTTGTTTTCCAGATTTTCTAGCTTGCCTATTATTAACTTCATAAATACAAGTCAGCAAAAGGAATATTGCCAGACTCCTAAGCCAGAGCCTAATACCCAAATTATTTCAACAGCACTGCCTCGCCAACAGCTCTTCCTAACCAGTACCTAATTTTGCTGAAAATGTATATATTTTATAAATATACATGTATTTATATACTCCAATATATTCAAAACGTGAACACATCTGTTCATTACAATACAACTGGGATGTCAGCGAGCATTGCTCATTCAAAACATTTCCCTTTTAGGAAGACTTCCTGTTTATAAACAAAAAAGATAATTTATTCCCAGTGATGAAGAAATATACCACTATTTATTAAAAATCCAAATTCAATCAACTTTATTTAGCTCTCACAATCAAACACAAGGAATTCTGACCAGTTTTTCAATTCGGGGTGTCCAAAAAAGATAAAAGGCAAAGATTTCATTAAAATTAAACCCACTCTCCACAGAGAGTAAAATTCAACTCAGCTGATATTTGGGAGGCTTGTTTCGAATTCCCATGTCTACAACATCAGGTCATTAAAAGCATGACAGGACTGATAGATACTTTCTTCAATCCATACTGGATTGCAAATTTAATTGAAAAAAAAAATTATACATGCATATTTATCCCAGCATAACATTATGATTATTCATTTTAACGTTTAGCTGGCTTTGCTTCAGCTTCACCTGAAGAATCAGGCCACAAAGCTGAAAGCAGGAAGCTTATGGATATTTTCTCGATAATTTAATTTTGATTAGAGCTTTGGTTAATTATTTTGGCTCTCCACCATTGACCCTATTTGATGGCAGGAAGCTCACATGCAGAAATTGGTACTTTTTGTACGGTAAGACAACATTTTTTGCAAGGTCAGGTCCTTGTTGCACCCTGCTGCTAAGAGCTGTTTCACTTTTCTTCCTCTAGAGGAGAATTTAGGATATGAAGTCTCACCCCAGACACACCTATGGCTCACTCAAACACCCCAAAAGCTCTTCTGACCACCATCAGCACCAGTAACCAGGACTGCTGCTGCAAGCTGGAGGCAGTGAACCTGTTCAGGGACCTGAAAAGCCCTACTCACGTCCTTCACTTGCTATATAGGATACAGCATCCTCAACTCTTTTCTAGGCTACCAGCATCATTTTATGGAAAAGTCAGAGTAATATATTTCAAGACAGAATTTATTTTCACTACAAACCATCTGGTAACAAGTTTGAAGGACTTTCTGAATCCTCCGCATTTCCAAAGGGCTGAATTTAAGAACAGGAAACATGCAAAATGAATTTGCAGAATTCATGCAGAATGCTTCAACGAAAATTTCCATCCAATTCCGCAGATTCCGGTTAGCATGCAGAACTAGAGACTTCACCAATCGTACCAGTGTCCAGACTTAAAGAACAGCTACAGCGTTTCATCATCTGCCAGGACTTTTCAATTTGGAAACGAAACACGGGCAGCAACAGCTTCATGGCTTTGGAGCTTAAAAAAGAAAGCAAGTTCCAGAGGCCAGCAGCCGCCTAAGCAAATCATGTGTGCCCTACAAAGAAACTCAGCATTGCTACCAAAAGATAATTGCCAAGTGTGCCCAAAAGTGTCAAGCACGGCAGTGAGGCTCCAGGCAGCAATTATTTTTGTGTGTACTGAAAAACAAATATAAAAAAAAAAGCAACACTAAACTATGCAATGAATGCAGAGTGGAAAGGCAGTTCATGGAAGAAAGCTAACTACTTTTAAACAGACGCAATCACAGCCTACCTTTTTAGACCCAATAACAAACTCACAGGGCAGTATGAGAGAAGAAGGAAAAAAAAAAGAAAGGAACAGAACAAAAATTAGAAAGACAGAGAACAGAAAATTAACAGCCACATACACATCCTGAGATATCACAGAGGTTGGCAAATCAGTAAACAGATCCCATCTACTACGGCACAGAGAAATGCACATCTGTAAATAGAGCCCTGCTTTCTCACCGCTCAGCAGTGTTACATGGAAGCCTTACCAGTAGGAAATAAAAAACAAAGGTCCTAAGACATAAACTGCTACAAAATACATTAAAATGGGCATGTTTCATTTGTTAGCTGAAAACAGAAATATAATAGAAAAATTAAACAGATGTTTTCTGGTGTTTCTGGCAAGTATTTCCCAGCTTGAAGCTTGTAGGACTTTGGTATCACCACGAGAAACTGCAATTCCACTCTCTTTGATCAGTCTCCTCACCTTTACAAACACCTATCAGGTACATCTCATTTCAGAAACTTTTACAGTTATCCTTAGCAGCCCCGCGACCACAAACACTTTACCTAATTTACAGATGAAGAAACAAAACTGGAAAAATCAACGGCTTTGCCAAGATGACCTGCTGGCTGGCTGCTCCAGGAATTAAACACACTTCAACCTCCCACTCCTGCAGCTTTTAGGTAACAGGACAAGCTTTCTTCAAGACTTCTTAGGTCTTAATCCCAACCCAAAAACGTATCCTACACAAGCCACACAGACTTTTCCTGGGTGTTACAGTCACCGCACAAAGCCCAGGGATGTTGTCTCATCCCTCATCATACAAGCGCCTTGCAGAAGACAAAGACCAGCTCCCCTTTTCCGGAGAATTCTCTTATTTGAAGTTCAGCATAATAATCCCTGTTCCTAATTTATGAACTCTGCTTCTTAAAACAGGCTGACAATGTTGGATTTATTATGCAAATTAGAGGCAAATCCTAATTCCTGATATTAATGCTAGTCACCTAACTGAGCAAGAGAGAACATCAATCCAATCTGTCTAGAAGTATTAACCTTAATATTTCACAATAAATTGCTGGAGGAGAGTCTACTTTAAGAGACTAAAAAGGTTCAATAATTTTGTTTTCAAACCATGCAATCATAATTAAGATGTCCCATGTAACTTCTTAATGTATTTTCACTCCATATATCAGCCCCATTCGTCAGCTGAGTGTTACAGCTGCACTCCAGCTCTAACGAGACCTTCGCTACACACCAGGAAATTTAACTTTAAATTTGGATGTTGCAGGAAAAAATATGCTGATTTAATCTAAGCAGGCATCTCCAGCTACAGCAGCAAAATCAGGTTCTCTCTGTTATAAGCTGGCTTCCATCGATTTAATAAAGAATATTTGTGTTGTGTTTTTTTTAACCAGTTACACACCAACTGGTAGGTCAGGATGAATAGAGTAAAAAGGGGGAGAGGATGAAAACAGAGGAACAATCTTTATCTCTAGCAATTTTCACCTACTCTTAACAAAAGCTGTTTCACTTGCGTGTCTATCTCAGTAATTTTCATTTCTATTTCATTCTTTAAATTCTTCATTTAGACTCAAAGCCAGCAATGTGGAGAAAGCTATTCTGCCAGATGCTCTCGTATATACCCTACACTTTTAGACAGCCTTTATCCCTCACCCAACAGAATTGTACAGCACAGCATCTCACAAACAGAAACTGGACTCAGGTGAGGAAGGTCCTTTCTAACCCTGCATCTCCATATCATGGCCTCATGCAACACTCTCCCCTTAATTACGGAGTCTGTCACTGCAAAACAGAACATGATACAATAAAAACAGTTCATTGCAGCCCAAGTAATGAAATATGCCAGCATTTCACATCTCAAAACTTTGGCTTCCAAGTGTAAGTTACTTTAATGAACTGGTCTGAGTTCAAAAACACTTCCTGGTCCTCAATTTCTGCTGAGAACACAGAAGCTGAAATTTGTCCCGCTACATGAAAGGTGCTTGTGCAGCTCATGCACGCCATGCACAGATCTTTACTTGGGATTAGATTTCTCCTTTCTGTTACACAATTCAAAAACTTTTTTAAAAGATTTGGACTATCTCCTTACCTTCCTCAGTCGCACAAAATACTAAACTGATTGGAACGATCTCTTCATTCAGCTCCCTTGCCCTATTTATATATAAATCCCAAGTTTTATAACTTGGGGGGTCAAATCAGAAGTGCTAATGGCCGCAAAGTAAAAGCTGAATAATGCTCTTACTGCTGAACCAAAGATCAGAATATTTATCACCTTTTCTCTGAACAGCAAAGCGCAGCAAGCATTTCATTGAAGTATTTCCACTGGACTCACTGAAAAACTATTTAGTATTCAAACCACCCGTATTTGAACTACTGCTTAACTATTTCTAAATGCTTTTCTTTTTTTTTTTTTTTTAAGAATCAAGGTTGGGGGGAAAGGCTCCTACACCTTCCATTTTGCAAAGAATTAACGTACAACACTAAATCTGCTGCAACTTTTCAGTGCAACAGCATAAAGTAACCTCTTGGACAGGTAGGGATAAACATCCTGCCTGTTGCTGAGCTCCCCACCTATTCAGAATCTCACAGGAATCATTTGGCCACTGGCTGCACACAGCCACTGCTCCTAAGAAAGTAACAGGTGTAAACAAGGAATCCACTTCCACAGTACCATAGGGAAGGATGCTACTTAAAAGACACAATCAACATAATTAATTTGGATATTAAGGCAAAGATTTTGGGGCCAAAACCCATAGTTTTCTTAGTTAACTGGAAACAGGAAATCTTGGTGATTACGTTCATTCAAAATTCATCCAAACCGAGTAATCAAAACCAAGACAGTAAAAGGGTTCATCTAGTCTACAAAACATTACTGCCCACAGAGAGTACAAAAATAAATAAATAAATAAATAAATAATTTCTCCTGCCCATGAAAGCAGTACTGCAGGAGCTACCCAACACACTTAAGACAGAGCAAGTTCAACTGCCCACCAGCAAAGAGCAAGCAGGGATAATTTAGTAATTTTAATTCAAACTATTTAGAAACTTAGAACACTTTCTTCTAGTCTATCCCATTCTTACACAGAAATTCTAAGGCTGGGATTAATTACCCAGGCAGGCAGACCTGATGAACATGACCAGGAAGCTTTGCAAACGTGCCTGGACAGCTCCAGACAGCCCAGCCTGGATGCCTCTTAGCTTCCATGCACAAGAACCGCTACTGGCATCCCTAGTCATAGAAGATGGACATGAAAGATGTTGTTTTCATGCACTCTGTGTATTTCGATAGGACTTCCATGCTTCTATCTTCTCCAAGACTAAAGGAAGATGGATTTGAGTTCAAGCAGCACAGTCAAGCAGGCTTTGCACCTGCCTACAGCTAAAAGGCCACAATTACCAATTCTTAGCACCAGAAATATGTAACACTCCAAGCTGACAGCTAAGCGTGCACGTGGTTAGGAAGGAAAGATGCAATTTGAGGAGGAAAATTAAAAAAATAACAACAGACAAAACAAAAGGTAACAGCAGCAAAATAAGATGGGTCAGGAATATCAAATAATTAAAAAGACAGGGAAAGACACTGAACTTAGACACCAAAACAAAAGGTCACAATTTCATGGGATGAAAAAGACAACAGAGGCTTAGAAAAAGATCAGGATTGGTCTACGACTTGTCAACATAACATAAAATTACTTTAATTGATGTTAATTGAATTTGTTTATTAACACTGTATATCTATAAACCATTTGAATCTTTCCAGCAAAAAGTCTCATTACAGTGAAACCTACCAAACCTCTCCTGTGAATACTTCCTGCTACTTGATTTGCCTCGTAAATTAAATTTATATATATAAACTCACAGTATCAAATACTATCAGACTACTGATTAAATCCTCTTAAACTACAGCAGACACACACATGAAGATGGGGGCACGACCCTTGTTGTAAAAAAGTACGTTTTGTTTTTTTCTAATAGGCTTATTCTAAAGGCTAGCAATTGCCGCATACATTTTTCAAGACCTGCGAGCTGCCAAAAATAGCTGCTTACCTACTGTCTGTGTCCAGACCTACAAAATCCTTCTTCTCAAAGGGAACACAGAGGAGCGGGATCTTGTCTCCGGACTTATCAGTGGCTCTGTCAAGCCGCTTAGACTCCAGCACAATGAAGAGGGATTCGATAAAATCTTCTATTCTCTTCTCCACGGTTTCACATTCATCATAACTGGGATAAAACGCCACGTCCGTGCGGGGCTGCTCTGCAATCTCTCCTTGAAGGCCAAAGACAAACAAGCGGGAATCATACAGCGTGCAACCGTACATTTCCTTCTGAAGATGGAATTTTTCAAAAGTCTGAGGCCAGTCCTTTGCAGAAGAACAGTCTGTGATAGTTATCAAGCCCACAACTTTCCGGTGCGTCTGAAAATCCCCCCATTCGTTGTTCTCGGGGGGATAATGGTGCCTGTAACGGATATACAACACGCGCTGCGAGTCGCGCACGTTAACTTGACTCACTGCTGAAATTCGCTTGTAGATCCTAAAAAAGCTCTCTTCGGGTACAATGCCGATCGGCTGAACCACGACCAGGAGAGTCTGGTGATCCTCAGCACACTGCATGTAGTCAGGAACGCTCATTTTGCATCAACCGCAGGCTAGGAAAAGTAAAAAAAAAAAAAAAAAAAAAAAAAAAAAGTGCATTATTTCTTTTAACATTCAGAAGCACGCGCAGCTGCCGAATGAGACCAGGACTTTGCTCCTAAGCACTTCAGCACCCTGTGCATTACTTTGAAGACATATTTGTAGGTGTTTTTCCACCCAGCTCTGTTTCCATGTCCCGTTCCCGGTGCAGCTACACAGTGCAAGCTGCATGAGCCAACATCGTGCTCGGGGCAGTGGGGTCTCCACCGCCAAGGCTGCTGATTAAACGCTTCCTTTACCACAACCACCTCCACACAGCTTTCTCCTGACCTCACTCTCCAGCCTTACATCAAGGAGAAGAATCACAGGGAATTACCTGGGGTGGAAGCTGAGTGGGGATGGCCCAGGTGGGGATGGCCCAGGTGGGGATGAGCCAACCTGGCACCGCTGGCACTGCTGTGACACAGCCCCAGGATAAGGACAATCAGCTCTGAACTCCTGAATTTGTGTGAATTAAGCAAAATCATTATTTTCTCAAAGCCCACACAGGAAGGGGGCACCACACCATTAGTTCTGCCTTTGCACGTAAACATTTAGCACTGCCCAAGCCACCTAAAG